>JAOTIZ010000003.1:8114075-8124444 GCA_027123425.1 Erythroxylum panamense
TAATTGACACAGCATAGGACGGTGATCGGATCCAAGGAAAGGAAGATGTTGGTTAACCGTGGTGGGATATTTTTGGAGCCAACCGGTGGACCCGAACACGCGATCGAGGCGAGCTTGGACCGTACCACGTCGCCACGTAAATTTAGAACCCACAAAACCCAAATCGTGGAGACCACACTTATGTGCCCAATCCTTGAAGTGGCGATTCACGACCTGATGCGAGGGTGCGCCGCCCCTTCGGTCCGACTGCTCCAACTTAGCGTTAAAATCCCCTCCCACTATCCAAGGCTTAGTGGTAAAGTCCCCAATCCAAGATAACGCGGGCCAAAGGCTAGCCTGCGATGTCGCTTGAGGACTGGCATACACAACGGTAAGGGCAAAGGAATGTGAGCGGTACTGAACAGTAGTATGAATAAGCCGCCGGTGAGCTATAAGCATAGAGATATCAAAGGCCGCTTCCCAAGGATCCAGAAACCTCCAGAAAATCCTTCGGCTTCGACCTGAAAAGAAAAATCATATCACAGGGAAAGAATAACATTCTTAGCCCGAGTGCCACTAATCCGGGGTTCCAGCAGAGCTAGCACTCCCGGTTTGTAACTACGAATGTAGTTACGCAAGAGGGTCTGAAAATCCTATCCCTTGGGCCCGGATGGTACGCCATGTGGGCCCTCCTCAGGCCCCGGGGTCGGGTCCTGGAGGAGCTGGCTATCACAGATCATTTCAGCATGGGATGGGATGGCGACTGCAAGGTTCCGGTCGGAAGTCATGGGTTTAAACAGGATGGGGAAACGCACAGCGGGGTCCACGGCCCGGCTCCCACTAGCCTGGCCCGCATCCGCTCTAGTCGAGGAATTAGGGATAACGACTTTGCCTTTGAGGCCCAATTTGGGTCGACTGGGTCGGTCCTTGGGTCGGGCCACACATAACTGGCCATTGGGCTGTCTAGTTCCCTGGAAACTAAAAAGCTGGATCCGCTGTCCTGCCCCAACTGGACGCTCGTTGGCTGTCATGTCCACAGAAGACGTTGTCTCCTCTTCAGCCGTTGTTTGATTGACCAGAGCAGCAAAACGGGATCCTCCTCGAGATTGTCTAGTGCGCAAAGCACGCCCAGCAGCAGAGTCTTGTCCTTTCGCAGCGCGCTGTCGTCTCCGTTGCACGATCGTCCACCGGGCTCCTGCGGTCCTCGAGTAGCCTCCACCGGGCTGCTTAGTTCAGACTCTCCTAGGCCAGCGTCGCTCACCTGCGGAGGTGGATATGGGATTGAAGCAGAGTTCTTAGCACAAGCACTCGGCGTGTGGCCGACGACGCCACACGTGCAACAGACCTGCGGAAGCCCTTCGTAGGTGAGCAGCAGAGTTTCGCCGTCGAGTTCAACCGTGGGTGGTAAGGGGCAAGTTAAATCAATATCCACTGCAATCTTGACATATCGCCCACAGTTCGCATGCAGAATGTCGTCATCTATGCGGACAGTGGTACCGACTAAATTCCCAAGCTCGATGAGGATGCGAGGATGGTACCGCACCAGAGGAAAGTTCGGGATCCTCACCCAGACGACAGCTCGGGTGATCGCTGCATTCGCTGGCCGAAAGGAGGGGCTCCACCTTTGCACGGCCACCACCTGCCCCAATACGCCCCACGGCCCCTTGATTAGGACATGCAGGTAGTCACGGTCGTCCTTGAACTTGGCCAAATAAAAGTCATTATCGAGGTCCACTAATTTCATCGGCCTCCGGAGCTTCCACAGAGCGCGCAACCGGTTGTTCAGTACACTGAATCCCACCCTTCTGCCCAGCATTTTAAGAATCACGGTGCGTTGCCATTGCTGGTCGAGGTTGGATGAGAGCAGGAGGCTCCCTCCCCTATCCCCAACTAACGGCATGATGTCGCCTTCTTCAACATCAACCGACGCATCCTCCGGCCATCCCTGCTGCTCCTCCTCACTGGCTTTGACGTGGCCGCCCGTAGCGGCCGCAAGATAGGAAGGTTGGGGTGGAGGCTCCTCGTCCCGTTTCCTGGTTCGGCCCTTCTTGGCCATATGACCCTCAGGTTCTTAGGTCGCCATAAGTTGGGTGAGCTCCGGCCTGGCATCCGCCGAAGTGCGTCCCGTAGCGTAGGTACGTTGGATAATCACCGTCACCGTTTCTCTCACTAGCAATTTTCTTACAGAGTTCTTACTATCAAAAGGAAGTTTAGTTAATAAAGCGTACAGCCCGGTCAGCCTATTCTCATCTTTAATTTTAAAGGTTGGTAGTTTTTAGTTGCACATTTTTGATCAAATTAACAGATCGATGGTCAAATGTGGTTTGATTGGACGATTTTTGGAATGCACGTAATGGACATTCTTGCCTTCAATATGAACGGTGGAGATCTTGTTTGCTGCTCTGGTTTGAAGGAAATTAATGCCGCTTCAAACTCCTATCTTTGGTGATGTTTTCACCCCTTCCCTTCTCTTGTGTTTTGTTGGTGATGTTTTCACCCCTTTTTCTCGATCGAGTAAAAGGATCCAATCACGTAGAAAGAATTGAACAAGAAAGCTTATGAGATGAAAAATACAGTTGGTATTAAGCTTGTTAATACTCAACTTCCAGTTAAAGCGGATCATAAAAGCTAAAACAGTCCATCATAGAGAATCCCTTGGAACAAACATGTTATTCATTCAAGAACCTTATGAGATACACTGCGAAGTGATTATTTACAGAAGGTCAAACTTAAGGTATGGAAGAGTCATGTTTCAAGGGTGTACTTTCTGGATAAGCCAGTTTTACTGAGCTCCGCTTTGATACTCTGGATGGCAGAATTCCCCTCCGAGATCGTCACAAGCTTCTTCCAAGAACACCCTGTCACAAAGTCACACGTCTAATCAATTGTATATCCACCATTTTCAATGAGTCGCAATCAAACCTTATATGGGATTTAGAGATCCTACGTCTTGGGGCCATCATACTCTAGATATTCTCTGTCGTATAGCTCTGAAGTTATGTTAGACACAGTGGTTCTTGCCTCGGACTCCGGCTTAACTTCTGGGTACATTTCGACGGCACAAGCGTCCCCTCCTACAGTCTCACAAGCCTCAGCCGGAAAAACACTGAGATGGGACATACAAAACGGAATATCATTTGATCTCGTATCGTATTTTGTAATCATATAGGGTTTTCAAAGCTGACAATTTTCAAGAGATCTTACGATGTCCCGGAGCTGTAATCAACAGTAGAAGGGTCATATGATGCAGCTGCGCTTGCCTTGATTGAGGAAATTTTGCAAGTCTGCAACTTTGGAAAGGAACTCCTTGACAAAGCTGAGATATTTTTGGGTGCAAGAGTAGAGACGAACGGTGATGGAAGGTGCAAGACTACCTGCATTGTGTGGTAATGGAGTAGAATCGATGTCTGAAGAGAGAAGTCAAATGAGAGATGGCTGTATAATATTATGAAGACCAATAACAGATAAGGTTTCAAAGATATTTGTTTGAAACAAAGGATAAGGCTTTAGCTGCAGTCTGTCTAAAGATGTGGTGGGAATGGTATCTGGGTATTTTGGCCCTTCTTTTAACAAAAAGGAGTGAGTTAGTGACACACTGAGCAAATTTGTAAATATATATGTAAATTATTTATTTTAAATAAACCATTTAATACTCAAAATTAGATGAACAATCAATAAAGTGTTTTTCTTTTTCTGAAGAGAGATCATTCTCCTTTGTTTTCCTTTCCTCTTTGTTTTTTTGATTAATATTAGATTGGATGTATAAACACTACAGCATTATCATTTTCTAATAATGCCACAAGCAACGTTGAATTGTGAATTGAGCAACTGAGTACGGCCATTCTCTGCTTTAGTTTGGAAAAAGCACAATGCTCGTGAAAATTCTGAGACAAACCATAAACGTCTATGGAAGAGACTGCACAAACTAATTTGCTGATATCCAACTGAACTATGTGTTCAAGCTAAGTTGAGGCTAAGAAATACAGGAATTTGGACAATAAGAAGCCAACAGGTTACATGAATACCAAGAAGAAGAATAAATGGTTTGGTTAGCCTCTTTGACCGAGACCAAAATGGGACAGGAGAGAGTAGTTAGCAGGGAGGTATAGTCGGAGGATCACAACTGTAAGGGGGAAATTGACAATAAATCTATTGCTGGGATGTTTCCTTCTAGTTTTAACCCATCCAATTGGAGTCATATGATGCTTTTGGCCCCAAATGCATGACCAATTAGATCTCTCAAAACATCCCCACCACATTGCTTTCTCCAGTCCAGACTTTTCACGGCCTAGTAGTATGTACATAACTTATCAGTAGACTCAGCTTATACGAACTCAACAGCAGGAGTATGGAGGGGACCTGCCAAGCCAAGCATTTTTCTGCAAGTAAAGACAAACAAGAGTCTTATTAGCAGGGCCACGCTCCATTAACTCGAGCCCTGAAATCACTCCTAAATGCGACAACCAACATAAAAAGGTAAAATGATTGCATCGAATGAGAAAAAGATAAGGTAGAAAGATATTGAGAAAATTTAGATCCAGTCAACACTTTTTTTTGGCTGGTCTTGACTAGTTCTCGCCCAAGTAGACCAGGGGCCTTTGACATAAATATTTAGGGAGATGTCCTGAACTTGGTCCTGGTAGCCTATGATTGGAGTGAAAAATAAGATGACAACCTAGTACAGTTAAGCAAAAGAGCAAACTCATCTCTTCAGAACCAAAAGGCAGAAGATGATGCACAGCTAGTCTTGCTAGATTAAGGCTGTTCTCTTGTGGTGCTTCTCTTGCTCTCAGACAGGGAACTTGGTTCTCATCTTCATCGTTGAATAAACAAGCAGGCAAAGTAACACTTAGTTTGCAACATGAAAAAGGTTTAGCATGAAAGGCAGTGACATGCCAACACGTTCTTGCAAGCATTTGACAGATATTCATTACTCTTTATCTCCATTAAAGTGAGAAAGTTTGAAAGCCCATGCCAATGATAGCAGTTCTTAACCCTAGAGGATAAAAAGAGAAGTGAAATGATTTTGAAAGGTAAAATAAAAGAGCCTTTAATCCCAAAAAAGTTGTGTCCAAATAAAGACAGCCAACAAACCCCACTATAATTAATAGAGAATGCAATAATGTAGATGTCCCATGTACTGATAAAACTGTTATCATCTAAAGTTGCTGATTTCTTTTTTCTTTTCTTTTTTTTCAGTTACAACGGTCCTCATGGTTAGAACACCATCCAAATTCAGCAGGCGGTGACCAAACATAAAGCCAACTTCTACAGACACCACACCAGGACCTCTCCCAAGCAAATCAATAGGAAACATATCGAATTTACTTACATTTGTATCAAAAACTGTGCAATTGGGATAGCATGGGAACAAGCTCATCACTTGAAGGTCTATCAGCAGGCAGTTCTGATAGGCAAACCACAGCAATTCTCACTGCCATAAGCATCTCATCTTCTTCACCTTCTTCACCAAGTATACTCTTGTCCAGTGCTTCCCGCGCCTCCCCAGCTTGCTGCAAATGACGAAGCCAACGACCTAAACTACCCCCACTAGCTGCTTCTCCAAAGAATGGATCAGTAGGGTCCCTTCCAGTTAACAGAACACCTAATATCATCCCGAAGCTGAAAATGTCACTCTTATCCGTGTACCTGTCCAAATTGAACCGTTTTGGTTTTGTAACAGCATATAAGCAATACTACTTGCCGACTAAATACTAACCAATAAAGGAGTAAAGCAAATCGCTTCAACAAGCTTTTCGCAGCTAGTGCAGTTTTCCAGTTATAAGCTGACGGCAAATCAATCTTAACAGGAGGGGGAAAAAAAAGTGCATGTCTTTCTTTGAGATTCTTTTTATTCAAGTATTAGCCAGATGAACTGGGATTTTTATTTTTAAAAAAGAAGGATCGGCACTTGAAAGGGGTATAACGATGCACAATGTATACGATGGAAGTCTCATGGGTCATTAAACAGTTGAAGCACATGCAATATCAACGAAATCAGAAGTTAATAAGAAAATGCTGAATTCATCAGCAATATCAAGACTATGCGCAGGAAACCTTGAATTACCTGCCATTTTGGAAACACTCAGGAGCGCTATAGCCAGCAGCAGCCCTGTCCAAATTAGGCATGAGCTTAGCCAACCCGCAATCCGCCAATCTTGGTTCAAACTCAGCGTCCAACATAACATTTGTAGGCTTCAAATTATAATGCAAAATTTGAGACATGCATTCGAAATGAAGATAACGAAGCCCCTTAATAATCCCAACTGCAATCCGAAGCCGCACTTCCCAACCAAGCTGCAACTGATTCTCTCTTACCCTGTTCATTGCATCATCAAGGCTCCCAGTTGGCATGTAATCATAAACCAAAGAGAACCTATCAGATTCCCTAACATATGCCCGTAAACTCATTAGATTCCGATGTCTCAAGCTTGCAAGCATTTCAAGCTCTTGCTGTGTCCGTCTCTTGACAGACTTGCTCTGCGTCTCAGGATAACCAGTTTCAAAGGGTTCAAGCCTCTTCACAGCAATGGTGAGTCCATTGTCCAGAACTGTCCTGTAGTACTTACCATTGGTGCTGGATCCCAGCAACCGGTTCTCAGTCAGAAGAGCTGATTGAAGAGTTTTGGGGTCGATTTTGGGAGAAAAGATTACAGGGCCTTTAAGGATTGGTGTTCGGTTCATGTACAGAACAAAGCTACGGATTAAACGGACTGCAAATGCAAAAAGAATGGAACCTGATAAACCGGTTAATACTCCTAAAATAACACTCAGAAGGATTCGTTTGAGTCCATTATTGAAACTGGGACGTGTAGAAGGAGAAGGTGAAGAAGGGAGCGTAGACAAGCGTCGTCTGATTCTATTTCGACTTCTTTGTTGACACTCTACCGTTTTGTGGAGAAAGAAAAGAATGAACAAAAGTAGAGCTATGGCTTTCCAGCTGATTACTGTGCTGTACCTTCTTTTCTCCATAGCAGTGTAATATTCCACAAGCCTGAAAATCTTATCGCAAATCAACAAGGACGAGGCTCAAAGAATCCTCATTGCTCACATCCTCGACTAGTAACAGAGGAGCTCTAAAAATCACAACTTTGTCTTGGAATAGAAGGGGAAGCTTCAAGCGCTTAATATCAAGAGCTGGTAAGACATTCAAAATCGAACTTCAACTCGAAATCTTCTCAAGAAAGACACAAAGAATCAATCATATAGTCACCATATCCCATCCTGCAACTAGTCCCTCTCTGTTCTAGATGACTCTGACACCCACAAAATCGAATCTCCAAGCTTTCACACACAAAAAAGACTGCACTTGGTTAAGTCACACTCTCACTCACCGAAACGACGATGACCCAAAGACTAAAACATATCAACCACATTCCTCTAAAAATCAAAGCTTTACTTTCTTCTTAACAACTTCTTCAAAGTCAGAGAAGTGGGTCATGGTCTTAATCTAGTGCAAACTCAATCCCTTAACTGTTTCCCTTTCCTGAGTAAGAGAGAAGTAGTAGAAATAAGTTTATTAAAGATAGGAAGAATCAGTCCTACAACGACAACCATTTAATGCTTCAATACAAATACACACAAACTACATAGTATTCACTCTCCAAGCTGCTTGCTCTCTCTAAAAACTCAATCTTTGCGTGCTTTCTCCCTTCTCTCTCTCTCTTTCTCTCTCCAGACGGACCATTCTTGATTCCTCAACCTCCTCTCCTAAGTCCTATGATGTGGGGTAGGACAAGGACAAAACTGGGGTTCCCGCCTCTCGGAGGATGCCCCACAAAGACATAAGTGGGACCCATTACCACGTTGGCAGAAACATTGGCGCTGCCCGCTAGTGTAACTATCACGAGACCGAAAGGGAAACATCGAACAGTGTGAGACAAGGAGGATCTTACCTAGCTTCGATCCTATCCCCTGGTTGTGAGATGATGCGATCTCAACCGTTTGAAAGAAAAGGGTGCTTGAGCTTTTTGATTAAACATAAAAAGCTCCGTTTTTTGGTGGGGTATTACTGTATTAGTAAAAGTTTAAAGCTCTTATCTTTATGCATTGCATAAGTATCATTCCAAAAGATGATAAGGTGAGAATAATAGCTTTCCTCCCGTTCCTTGCCTTGCCCTGCCTTGCCTTCTCGATCTGAGTCTAGATTTTTTTTGTTCAATATTATTCTGTTTTATTATGTCTAATAAATCTCAGTCATTTATTTATGTGAGTTCTATATAAGTCCTGCATGAATTCCACGTGAGTCTTACAAAATAAATAGTTGAGATTTCATGAAATAGAATAAGACAGGGTAATATTAGACAGAAGATCTTGAGTGTCTGGTCCTTGGAGAGTAGGACACATCATCAGTCAAAAATCATAATTATTATATATTTAATTTAATAAAAATAGCTTTATAATTGGGTGGCACCAAATTTGTCTATGCATTGGGAAGAGGGAAAGAGCGGAGAAGCACGTGCATAAGCCTTAGACTGTTTCTAAGGAATGTCTGGTGTCATTACAGCAATTAATTATTTAATTTACAGTTTTTAATTAATAATTAATTATATAACAATTGCACCTTGTCTTGACTTGAGTGGTCCCCACACTGATATTACCATGAAATGAGCGAGGTACAGTACTTCAAGTGTGTGTTTCCAGAGAGAAACAGCAAAGCTTCACTATAAAATATAATAAAATAAATACCAATTTACTTACAAATGCACAAATACCCTAAAACTAAAATTCCACAGCCACGAAAAAACAGCCATTAAAGCTGATTCAACATTATACATAACATTACAGACTACACTCCAAGCTGTGTTCTGCTCTGAACTAGGGATTGAGAGGACACATCTGAGACACCAACTCCAATATCTGCCCAAAGGGCATGTATTCCAATGCTAGCCTATCACTCGCTTCTATTCTATTACATGTAATGTTTACTTTCTTGAATACGGATTTAAGCTTGCTTTTCAAATTACAAGCTGCACTTGTCAGAAAAACATGCCATATACATTTTCTTCAGTAATCTTCCCCTTCATGCAATTCATCCACTCGACTCAGACAGTAAAGCAAGGACCTCGTTATCAACAAAATTGGAATCTCCTGCAACCTCAAGAGGGATTTTGCCTTCCTCATTGACAGCCCTTGGATTGGCTCCCCTGCAATTAAGAAAGGTTCTTTTAGCAGGATTTCATGATTTCCCAAAGCATTCCTAGTTAAATGGCTCATGAGGAGCAGGATAACATTTCCACTTTTGCTTTTTCTTGTTCATACTGGTTTAGGGACAGGAGTACCAGCATTCAAGTAATTAAAGAAAACAGAGCAAGAAAGATCAGTACGTATTACCTCATGAGAAGCAGTTTTGCAAAAGCAGATTTTCCTCCACGAATACAGCGATGCAGTGGAGTCTGACCTCTTGAATCAGCTGCATTTATATTTGCACCATACTGCAAGAGGAGTTCTAGCATCCCTATGTCTGCGGTTTCACAAGCCAGGTGAAGCAAAGAACACCCTTCTAGACCATCCACTGTCGGGCCTTCACTTTCACCCACCAGGTTTAAAGAGCTAGTAGAGGACCTGTCCAACGAATTCCCTGCTGAGAAACTAGAACAATGGTCCACGCCTGCTTGCTCTTGCAATAGCATCACTCTGGCAAGAGTTAGAGAAGTACAACATGCTTGCTCATATACAACATTGACATCTGCATCATGACTAGTGATCAGCCGATATACGGTCTTTTTGTCATTAGCACGAACGCCTTCCCACATCTGTTGTGAAACAGAATGAAGATATTGGTTGTCTCTGGGCTTGCGAACAAACAGCTTTTCCGCATACTGCACCATCAACAAAGAACATATTTGAATTGAGTGCCTCCCAGCAATTAGAAGACCAGTCAAGCAGCAGCAGCAAAAGAATACAAGTATCTGAAAGGAGATTTTCCACAATTTTGATGGCTGAGAATGTATCTTATCATTCTCAACCTTAATGGCAGTTTCAGCTGTTTGAACTACTTGTCTGTTTTTTCTAATTTGAACTATTCATGTTGGAGATTTGTCTCTTAAGATCGAATTACAAATCATCAATAAATTGCCAATATGACTGGATAAGGATAAGTAACCTCACTTGGTATCTACTCCCCATTTACATAGGCATATATATATAAAAATAAAAAAAAGCCGATAAAAAACAGGGAATAAGTAAAACCTTTGCATGAATAAACTTCTCCTTTACTGAAATAGAATCTCCAGGAGACGGTTTGCTGACAAAAAGTCGCTGTTGTCTATCAAATTTATATGAGCTTCAGCAGCAGAATATCCATAAATGTTAGTAATGGGTAGTAAGAAATAGCAAGGACATATAGTTGCTGCATATAAGGAATCTTTATAAAAATCATGATGAAGAA
>JAOTIZ010000003.1:8155068-8169447 GCA_027123425.1 Erythroxylum panamense
AATTAAACACATAATCAAGCATGAATAAATCATTAAACAAATAATTATTAAAATTTAAAGCAAATCAGGGTCCGACATAATCCATGCATAGTCTCATACTGCCATCCTTTTTCTTCACAAATAACATTGGAGCTCCTTATGGTGATGCGCTCGGTCTAATAAAACCATTTTCCAACAACTTCTCTAACTGCCTTTTCAACTCATTTAACTCAACAGAGGCCATCCTGTAAGGTGCAATGGAAATCAACGCCACTCTAGGCATAGTCTCAATGGTGAAATCTATCTCTCATTGAGGCAGTAAACCTAGTAAATCATCTAAGAATACGTTCGAAAACTCCCTTACCACAAGAATATCCTCTAATCTAGGACTCAACTCCCTCGTATATACAATATGAGCCAGATATGTCTCACATCCATCTAATATCAACCGTCTGGTAGTAACAACTGAGATTACACATGGTAGAATCACTCTACAATCCCCTATAAATATTACTCTTAAGTAACCCAAAGACTCTATCATCACCTCCTTCGCATAACAATCTATTATAGCTCGATGTTATGCCAACCAATCCATCATGAGAATCACATCAAAATCCCTTAATTCCATCACTATTAAGTCAACTAGAAGTTCCACTCCACCAATCCTCACTGTCATTCCCCTCCTTACACTATTTACTACCACATAATCTCCTATTAGTAAAGATACTCTTAGGTCATATCCTAAAAGACTAACCTCCCCAGGAACTTTAGAGGCAAATTATGAGGAAATGTAGGAGTGTATAGATCCTAGGTCTACTAACACATAAGCATTAACATCAAATAATGAAATCATACCAGAAATAACATCATTAGCTACAGGTGCCTCCTCCCTCGTCATATGGTATATCCTCGCCTGAGTTTGGATCTAAGCTGAGGATGTCCCACCAATACCCATCCCTACTGCTGATCTACGTCCAATTCACCACCTTTGCCACCCATTCAAAGTGAACCTCTGCCTGAACCAAAGGCACCACTCTGACCCTTTACTGTCTCCTCTGCCCTCACTCCTGGACTCCTCCCTACTATAGGACAACTTCTCTGTAAATGCCCCCGCTCTCCACAAATATAACATGCCTGATTGATCCCAGTAGGTCCTCAACATGGCCCTCTGTGAACTCTCGCGCAAGTGACACAGCTCAGATATCCTCCACCTCCTCTATCAAAAGATCCTCTAAACCTCTGACTAGCCCTCTGTCAGATCCAATGACGGTGCACTGGTAGCATTATACTGTCATGAATCCCTACCAGCTCCTCCACTAAACCTGCAGAAACTACCACGCCTACTCGATGTGGCATCGACTCTTTTAGATCCCCCAGCACTAGTAGACCATGAATGAGTAGCTCCCCTCTTAACAGACCTGCTCCCCTCTCTATGATGACTCTTTAATTGCCTCTTTAACTCTCTCCTCCTTCTACCTAGTTATATTACATCCTCTACTCTAAGTGTAGTATCTAGTAACTTCTTGAAGTCAGAAGTAGCAGCTCCCAATCCCATACGAATATCGATCCTTAAACCCTGCTCAAATCTGTAACATATGTCTTTAGGATTTGCCACAGCCTCCAATGCATCCTAAGATAAAGCTACAAAGTGAGCCTCAAAATCTGCCACTGACATCTCCTCTATCTGAACCAAACTCATGAACTCCATCTTCTTTTGATCCCGATATATATGTGAAGTGTATTTATTTCTGAACTCTCTCTAAAACTCCTACCAACTCATCTTTCGGGTCTCATAGTATCTGCTCACTGACTTCCACCAAGTCAGTGCATTGCCCTAGAATAAAGAAACAATGTACTGCAACCTTCTTTTTTATGTACACTCCAAATAATCTAAAATTATCTCTGTCTGCTCCCACCATGCTTTAGCCTCCTCAGGATTTGTAGTACTTTGAAACTATACTGCGCCATCTTACAGATCCGCTCATAATTTCAATCCACCCCAAAATCACCTCGATCTAGAGCCACAGTAATAGCCTGTTGCATCATCTAAAAGAACTACATATCTGTGGTGGCATTGACAGCTCTCCTCTTATCTTATCTTCTTGGGCATCCCCCTGATCTGACACATCCAGAGCAAATCAAACACCCTGATTAAGTGACTCAGGGCGAACATTATCCTCTCTTGAAGTCGTCTTAAAAGAGATAAGAACATATCATTATTATTATTTACTCAGTGCATCCCTAGAAATGTAAACCCACTCTAATACCACCCAATGTGACGCTCTAAAATTCTTAAATCATAATTAACCAAATAATTCCCAACACATATCATTAATTATCAAATTCCTCAATAGTTTCAAAATAGATGATTGTTTGCTAGTTACAAACATATTTTACATAACACAACTACCGGAGCTATCACATTTAAAAAATATATATATTCCAAATACTATACACAAGTAATCTGTTGGCCCACTTAAACTCCACTTGGTCCATCCTGTACTATGGGGTTATCAGTAATCACTCGATCTCCTAAAAACAATAAAATGGCAAGGGGTGAGCTACTAACTCAATAAGGATAATCGATCTTACCGTTAAAACCAAGTAAATCAATAATTAATTATAACACTTAGTCAATCTATTTAATCAAACACATATTACAGATATATACAATAGTCCTCAATGTAATCCAAACAGTTAACAGACATCTCAAAAATTTCACCCAGTTATAATTAACAGAAATATTAATAACAACTATCATTTATGCTTTATTCCAATATTTAACTAAATTTTCTAGACCTCGTTTAACCTATTAGGCATAAATCCAATGGTCTGCCGACTTATCTCATCATAATCTCTCATAAGTGGAAACGTAATTAAACGTATAAATATTGACACATGATACCTTGATTTCTTAATCTTCACCCGATACTACTCCAGCACCTAGCCATCGACACAGGACATCTCCGACATTTAGGATATCCCAGTACCACTCCGGTACCTAATAATCGGCACAAGACATCCCTTTGACTCAGGATGTCTCGGTATCTACTCTGCATATAGATACCTAGCCACCACTCGGTCATATCAACTCAACTTACCTACCTAAGACCATCGAATGTAACCTATCATAAGCAAGCCACTGATTCTAAATTTTCACTAATTATTCACAATTTATTATCCACAGTCTCTACTTAATTAACACATTTTCCGTCAATTTAACAAGCAAGACATCTAATAAAATTTCACAAAAATATAACAATAAAATACCTTATACCACATTAATTATTTGATAATTAAAGTAAATATAATTCATGGATGTAAGTATTAATCATTAATTAAATTAATGACTAATTCAAAATATAATTTATTAATAACAAAAACGATACTTAATTTTAAAAATAAATTCCAAGGTTATCCTTACCTCAATTTCATACTCAACTAATTGTTAATCCCAATTTCTCCTTAATCAAACTTTCGGACCTCGAATTTACAAATTTTTATTAGACTAATTTACAAAAAATTTCTTACCCAATTACATTAATAATCCAACATTACTCTCTCTCCCAATTTATTCTTAATTATAAAAATAATATCCTTACTAACCTAATCCCCATAATTACTAAAATACTCTTAACTAATTAAAAGTCCATTTTACCCATCTTTATTTCAATTAATATCAAAATTGCCCTTCTTGCAACAAAATTTCAGATTTACCCTTAAATTTTTTTCACTTCCTATTCTGCCCTCACATGCAATTTAAATTTCAAATTTACCCTTAACTGTCTACACTACCCATTCTGCCCTTTACACGTAACTTAAATTACAGATTCACCCTTAACCTTCTGTACTTCCCATTTTATCCCTACATGCAACTTAAATTTTCAAGACAATGCCACCATCATCACCCTCTCGTCTTCCTCTCTCTTTTCTTATTTCATCAATTTTCCGCCACATTTTTTACACTTTTCTTCCTTTATGCAACTTCCAAAAATTATCCCAAATAACCACAACATGTAATCTAACTACAAACTAGTGTAGGTTGATCAGAATCACACAAATAAAGACACAACATAGTTGCTGAAATTTTTACCGAGTGAGGAATTTTAGAGTTATGAAACTTAACAACTTCATCCAAGTTTTTTGCAAAACAAACAAAATAAAGGAACCTATAAGGAAAATGTTAGATACAGAATAAAGAGGTGCATTTTGATATGCTCATAGCTGAAAATTTGAGAGAAAATGAAGAACAAAATGAAGAAGGTGGTATTGTCTCGTTGGTGTTCTTTTTGTTTTCTAGATTTTGCCCTTTATACAACATATTAGTTATGGGTTGAGCTGGGCTGTAATTTTGTTTTGATTAGTTTTGTGGGTTTTACAAATCTACTTAAGAATGGTGCAAATAGGGTTTTATGAAGCTTTAAATAGTTCTAAATCGGGCGCTTGAGACGTAGAAGAGAAGAGTAGTGTTGAATGTTAGTGGAACTTATTATCATTATTTTATCTACAATATTCCTAATGTGTAAACACGATGTTAATATTAAGATTTTAAAAATAACTTTTTAGAATTAAAAATGTAATATAATATTTTTAAATAGATTCTAGCTTGAGTTGCTTAGACCTATCCAAGGTCTAATTGAAAAAACCTAAATTTGAGTCCATAGGTCAATTTATTATCATCCTTAATTTTTAATCACAGTAAGAAAATGATTTGGATATAAGTTTATTAAATTTATACCGAGACTTCGTGTCTTAGTAGGATTTCTACTGAGTGTTGTTGTTGTTATTATTTATTAAATTTATATATTTAACTTATTAAATGACTTTTTATAATATTTTAAAAATATTTTGTAATATTATAAAACATTTTATTAAAATATATGATAAACATTTAAAAGGAATCTATATGATTGATATTACTTGATTTAATTGTGATTTTTGTTAAAGAAATCTTATAAAATTTTAATTTTAATTTTAATTTTGATTTTTATATTATAAAGTAATTTTTAATTAAACGGCGAGAAAGTGATGAAATAATAAAATAGTTCCAAGTCTAAAAAACACAGGAAGACTCCACGTAACCTAAACTCTGTCTGAGACTGAGACCACACCAAAACGGTTGTCCAAGGCTTGACGCCGTTAAAACAGTTTAACGGTTTTGAGATTCTCGTCTCAAGCTCGTGACTACCACCAGTCGTTTTCAGTTCTTTCCTTCTTTTCATATTTTGAGAAAACAGCACAATATCTCTGGCGAGAACTTCCAATCTCGCCGGAGATTCTGTTCCCCGCCGGGAAATTCACGATTCCCGGCGAGAGAAACCACTTAGAGGGAAGGAGGGAGAGTTTAGAAGCAAGAACAATGGACGTATGGAGAAAGAAAAAGAAGAATTTTTTTAGAGGGAGAAGAGAGAGGAAGTTAACGTGCAATGCAGGGAAAAGGGAATCAAAGCAAGTTTTGGAGGAAACTACACGGCACATATGCCAAGAAGATCGATGATACCTTCTTCATTCAATTTTCCATGCCTTATGGCGTAATTTATTCTATTTCTAGCTCTCTCTCTCTCTCTTGCATCAAGCTCTGTTTAAAATCTTTCTTTAGCTGTGTCCCTCCTCTCGTCTATCTGAATTCAGCTTCCCTCATATTTTTCTCATAAAGGTTTGTTCTTTACGCTTGTTTCCATTTCTCAAGCTTTGCCCTTTTGTCTCTGATCTCTTCTCTTCTATCTTCTAAGATGCCAACATTTCCTCGTTCCTTTTCTCTCGAACTTGTTCAAGTTTGAAGCTCTTTTTAATTTTTTTTTCTTGTTAATGTAATGGAGATTTGATCTTGGTTGTTGGGTTATGATTCTAATTCACCTTTTCGGGATCTCTCTGTCACGAAATTTGCAATTAATGTGGTGAGGAGTAGTTGGCAATTCTGTCTTTATGATTGTAATTTATGTGGTATTTGAGCTAATAAGCGGTATTGGTGTAGCTCCCAATCTTTTATAATAAATGCTCGTCATTGTTGCTCTAAACATGTTAACATATACTTTTCATGCGTAATAGATTCTAAGCTAGAAATAACTTTGGAGATTTTCTTGAGCATCTTTTAGTAAGAATTAGTGAGACGGATAATTCTAGTCTTCTTTAAGGCTGCTGCGTTGGAGTTGAGTTGGATTGTGTCACTTTCCTAATTTTCTTTCAGAGTTTTCCTCTTTAGGATTGTCTTGCAATGGTTTGAATCACTTGCCCAATTCTCTTTCAGAGTTCGGGAATCATTTCTTTTCTTGTTTATTTGTGTGAGAGTATAAAGAGGATAATTCTATTATTTTAAGGCTGACTCGTTTGAATCACCTACCAAAGTTACTTGCAGAGTTGTCCTGTTTTGGAAGAACTTGTGGAGCTATATAGAGAGGCTTTGCATGCAGCATTTGACCACAGCATATCTTCAAGGGTTCATGAAATTTTAGATTTTAGGGTTCATCATCATGCCTTCTAAAGTTATGGATTTCAATGGTACTTTTTCCTCATCATCCTTCTTCTCTGAGGATGTACCCTTTTCCACCAAGGTACTGCTTCAGTTCCCTTTCATTGCTTTAGAATAGTTCTCTCTCTCTCTCTCTCTCCACCTCCCCCCCGTCCCATCTTTTCTATTTTCTGATAGATTTGTGTTGCTGCTATGGAGTTCATCTAAGATTATGTTTTTGAACGAGAAAGAGAATTAAGATATACTAGATGCTTTTCTGAATCTTACTCATACCTTCTTGTTTTTTGCACTCTGACTGAACAGGTGGGATTTTGGAATTCTGATACAGTGCCTGATCATCGTGGTGAGTATATGTGACATTGTCAAACGGGGTTTGTTTATTTTGGTTATATCTAGGTTTAATCTCTTGCTCCATCTTAAGCTTTCCATTGCATGGTTTTGTTTAGATGCCTGTATATGTTCTTTAAACTGTTTAAGTGCTATCTTAATTGCTTTCGAGGGTTTTTCCAGCCTCTACACCCCAAGATGCAATTGAGATTAAGTCCATCTAGATTTATGCTGTCTGGACCATTTTGTTGAACTCCTTAGGTCTATTAAGTTGGATGAACTTAGCTTTTATTTATTCACCGAAGATTTTTTTTTAATTTTCCAATTGTAATGAAGATTTTTTTTTTAAATTTTCTATCCAATTGTAATAAATGAACTTACCTGTGAGCTGTTAAATAATCACAGATCTTAAATCTTGGATCTATAGATGACTGCTATGGTATTAATTGAGGTACGAAAGATGTTTGACGTGAATGTCAGTTAATAAATATGGATTTATTATCCCATCATTATTAAGTATGGTAAAGATATCTTTAATTGTGTTTATCATTCTTCCTTTGGATCTTACTGAATATACCTTTCTGCTGCTAGATGAAAATGCAGTTATTTATGTCTTACATGGCAATATTTTTAATAGTTTAAGTGACGAAAAGGAGGAAAGGAGAAACGACAAAACTGCAAGATTTGCGATTCTTTTTAATAATCTTTAATGCATTTTAGAAACACTTTTCTGCATAAAGTCTAACATTCCTGCCATCTGCTATCCATGCCTATCATTGCTGCTGAATCGATAATATGTGATTGGTCAACGACTTTTCAATACCTTGTTTTTGATCTCAGCCATTTATGCAGTACTGAAAAGTGAAATTTTTACTGGCAATAAATGTTGATGCCAATTGGTATTTTTATATATCCAGTATTTTATAGAAACTAAAGTTTGCGTTTCTGGATGATTAACAATTCATATGCTTTTGAGCAGCCATTATTAAACCTGCTGCTTCATCATCCTTGGAGAAACTTGTAACAGTGGATTGTGATTTGGGGAAGTCGATTGAACATTCTCAACCAATTGTTGCATTTGACCAAAAAACGAACCATCCTGAAATGGGAACAAAGACATCAATGGGCCAGTCGACATTGATAAGACCCATGGATCATGACTCTTTAGACTTGCAAGCGACATCTTATTTTTCAGGAAGTGGCAAAGTGAACATAATGGCAACCGAGAACGAGAATAGTCTTTTTTCAAGTTCGCTATCAGAATTATTTAGCAGAAAGTGTATGCCTCGTCCCCTAGTGTTCCATGGATTGTTTATGAGTTTGTGTGTGTAGGCATAAGCTAAATATGATTGCCTTTTTGTATTTATATGCATTTTGTTCTTGTTGCAGTGACAATATCTTCAAATGCTGCTCCATATGGTCATTCTGTTAGAACTACTGCCTCCACCTTTGAAGAAGTCTCTTTTGAATCCCTCGAGGAAATTGAAGCCCAAACCGTTGGAAACCTTCTCCCCACTGATGAGGAATTGTTTGCTGACGTGAATGATGGTCTAGGTTTCAACCCACCTAGTGGATTAGTAGGTGATGATGTTGAGGATTTGGACTTTTTTAGCAGTGTAGGAGGACTGGATCTAGGAGATGATAATTCTGCCTCTCAGAATGATTCTGATTTTTCTCGAGGAGTTACTCATGGTCAGCTGAGGAGTAACACTCTGATAAGTGAACAGCATCCATTTGGTGAACACCCTTCAAGAACACTATTTGTAAGAAACATACACAGTCATGTTGAAGATTCCGAGTTAAGGAACCTGTTTGAGGTGTTTGTTTCTCCATCTGATGTTTTAGCTTGATTTTGTATTTATTTTTTCATTTTTGTCTTAGATGAACATTTTACCCACTACATCATTTCATGCATTGAACATGCAGCAATATGGAGACATTCGCAGGCTTCATACAGCTTGCAAGAGTCGAGGTTTTGTGATAATTCATTATTATGATATACGCGCTGCCAGGAAAGGAATGAAAGAACTCCAGAACAGACCATTGAGGCATAAAAACCTTGATGTCCATTACTCAATCCCAGAGGTGAGCTTATGTAGCCCTTGATTGTGCATGATTCTGTTTTCATTAGTTTGTCATCTTATTAATTGCTATCATGAGGCAGCGCAGATGTAGAATTAGGCTTCTGTTGCTTTTGGAAGTTCTAAGTTAGAATTTCTATTCTTTTATGTATTTTTATTGAAGAAAATGCAGAAATCTAGGTCCATGACTCCTCCATCTCTGGTAATTTTGTCAGGACAACCCCTCAGAGAAAGATATCAATCAGGGCACTCTTGTTATATTCAGCCTGGATTCTACAATCTCAAATGATAGACTTCGTAAGATTTTTGGTATCTTTGGAGAGATCATGGAGGTAAGGTTGTTCGTTGAAAATAAACTGAACTAAAATATTTCATGAGTAAAGCATGAAACTATGTTGTCCTTGTCTGTGCAGATTCGTGAAGCTCCAAACAGAAATGATGACAAGTTAATTGAATTTTATGATAGTAGATCTGCAGAGGCTGCTCTGCATTCATTGAATGGGAGTGAGCTTGATGGAAAGCGTATTAAGCTTGAGCCATACCGGATGAGAGGTTCAAAACGCAGGTAACCATCCTAATGCACTTATCATAGATTTCACATCCTTTTCTTCCTCATTGTACTATTTTCACTCATTATATATGTACTATTTGCATATCCTTTCCTCCTTTTAAACAATGTGCTTGGGAGGATGAAGTATCAGAAACCACTACTTTTCTGGCAGAAATGACCAATCCTTCTTTTTCTAGTGACATTGCCTTTCCATAGAGCACATTTCCCTTTGCTTGGCAAGATCCAAGACAGGACATGTGTTCACATATTTTACCACTCTTGACTTGAGTTCTTTTCAGCTGATCTTCTTTTTGATCAATATTTGACTATGTGCTAATTTCTACTATTGAATTCTTTGTTTGTAGTTTGATGCAACAGATGCCTCTTAAATTGGAACAGGATGATTATGACACCTATATGCTTGAGACTAGCCCCTCCAATAACCGAGCGATGAGATTCTCTGGTATGATCTCTATGTAGCTGTTAAGATAGTTCTGCTGTTAAATGTCAAATTCGTTGTTCTCATGAAAGACTGTTATCAGGACGGCTAAATGTATCCAATAGCATGTGTAATGGAACAATTTTGGGTGCAACCTCTGTAATGCAAACTCAATATTTGGAATCTGATTTTCATCATGGGATCTCTTCTAGTGTTCCTAACAGTTTCTCATCTCTTTTGGGAATTGAATCAGCTGGTAATTGTACTGGATTTGCCGAGGCTAGTCACTCAAATGGTCAATTCAACTTCGATGTTCGGTGCGCACGAAAGTTCCACCCTCATTCTCTTCCAGAATATCATGACAATTTAAATAGGGGTGCTGCTTGTGATTCTCATGGAGCCATGCCTGCAAGCATCAATTTCAGCCCACATGAAAGAATCAGTAACAAACAGTCATTCAGAGTGGGTAAACATGGCCAGTTGGTTGAATTTAATGACATAGGTAAACTTATTTATCAGTATACGTGACCATTATGTTTTCTGTGTTTTCCACCTCTCCTTTTCTAGGGATGCTGCATGTCCTACCAAGGATACCTTAAAATGCTATAGTGATGATCCATGAAAATAAGACAATGAAAGTTAGCTCATGAAAGTCTACTTTTTGAACTGCATCATCTACCCTGTTTGTAGATGTACTGATTTTGCTCCTATGACAGGATTGATAGGCTTGATTTCGTTTGTAGAAGTTCTTTCCTACCTTGTTAACACTTGTGGAAGTTCTAATATATCACAGCGTCTGTAATCTTCTTATGTGGCATGATAAGGAAATGAATTAACTATATTCCTAATTTTGCCTAGATCTCTATTGAATGTGAGCTAACTTTGGTAGCTTTTCATCAGTATGATGAAAAATTGATCTTATGAAGCTAGCACTCTGAACTGTTTTACTCAGTCCTAAGGAACTTGGTTTCTATCAAGTTTCATTTTCGTAATATATATTGATTGCCTGGCATTTGAACCTTTCTATCAGTGTTTGGATCTCCTGTTAATGACACCTCTGTTCCAGGATGTCACTATACATGGGGCAACTCCTATCACTCCCAATCTTCAAGCATGATGTGGCCGAATTCACCATCATTCGTCAATGGCATTTCCCTGGCTCATGCTCCTCCAACGCTGCATGGACCACCTAGAGGGCCACCACCTATGATGAACCCAGTTCTGCCCTTAAATAACCATTACGTAGGCTCAGCACCAACAGTCACTTCTATTTGGGATAGACAATATGCATATGTGGGGGAATCTCCAGAGAATTCTGGTTTCCATCCAGGTTCCTTTGAGAGCATGAGAATCCCAAGTAACTCACTGTTGGCCCATAAGATTATGAGACCTCAAGTGCATCCTCAAAGGTCATTGGTGTTTCCTGCACCGGTTCAAATGTTTCCCATGGTCAATTCGTTTGATTCTACTATTGAGCGCCCTAGAAGTCGTCGAAATGAAGGCAATATTAATCAGGCTGACAAGAAACAGTATGAACTTGATATTGATCGCATAACGAGAGGGGAAGACAACCGGACTACCCTTATGATAAAGAACATTCCTAACAAGTATGTGGTGCCTTGCTTCGTGTTACCTTGTCATTTTTGTTTTGGCTGTTTGGCGTTGTAGTCGTCTGTGAAGATATCTTCTGAAATTCTAATTCCTCATCCGTGAGTTTGATAATTCTTGGAAAAGCGCTATATTCTCATGAGATTTTAGTTTATGTAATATACATGGGCTAACATGGTGGTGATCACAGGTATACTTCCAAAATGCTTTTGGCTGCAATTGATGAAGGCCATAAAGGAACTTACAACTTCATTTACCTGCCCATTGATTTTAAGGCAAGAGCAATTTTCTTTGCATCAGCTTCCTAGGAAATTTGAGAACTCTGTTTATTTGTGGGGAGAGCAATCCCCTTTTTTAATGTACTTCTTAATCATATTCGTTGACTTAGCTTCTCATTTTTCAGAATAAGTGTAATGTGGGATATGCCTTCATCAACATGATTGATCCCAGCCACATAATACCATTTTATCAGGTTAGTTTTTATGTAAAGCTTGAGATTCATTAGAAACATAAAAGTCTAAAGCCATAAATTAATAAATTTAAGCCAAATTAGATAATTCCACAAGCTTTAAGATTCTAGATTATAGACAAAACTGAAGCTGAAAGCAAAAACCCAAAATCAACTCTTTGGCAGGCATTTAATGGAAAGAAATGGGAGAAATTCAACAGTGAGAAGGTTGCATCACTTGCTTATGCTCGTATACAAGGAAAAGCTGCTCTGGTTGCACATTTCCAGAATTCTAGTTTGATGAATGAAGACAAGCGATGCAGACCCATTCTTTTCAATACAGATGGCCCCAATGCTGGTGACCAGGTAAAATATCAGAACATAATGATTTTGCCTCGTTCTCTGCAAAACACATAAAACAGAAGCTGAGCATGTCTAAAACATTCTAGTCCACCCAAAGAGGAAATATTTATGGTTCACATATCAATAGGGTGGAGGAGTTGAAAAAGATTAGCATAAGGAGCTTTTTTCTTTCTGCAGGTTCCATTCCCAGTTGGAGTTAATGTTCGAAGTAGACCTGGGAAACCTCGATCAAGTACCTATGATACTAACCAGCAAGGAAGTTCACCAAACTTAGGCAACATGGTGGATACTCCAGTTGAGGACAACTCTTTCAAGTTTTAAAAAGGAGTCTGACTAAGACTAAGCATTTCACTTGTTTTGTGGACACTAACCTCGTAGGACTGCGTACTTGCAGATGATGTACCTTGAGCTCCTTAATTGAAAAGGAACCTTTGTTATACTTTTGAGAACCCTCAGAAAAACTTCAGATAGGATAAACTAAAGCTAGATATCAAGGTTTTTTTTTTATTTTTTTTTCTCCTGGTCCCTTGGATATTTCATATTAATGTTCTGAAGAAAATAGTGGAAGAAGCATTTAGGCTTCAAAATTTTGGATGTTCACGAGTGTTATAAATACTAAAGGGGGTGTCTTTTATTGTCATTCCTCAGGCATATGCCAATATACAAGAATCTGTAAAGTATTCCTGGGATTCCTTGGTGTGAAGATTGGGCTCATCTATATGAACAGATAAATATGTTTTTTTTTTTCTTAATGAGTAGTTCATAATTCATGATGTGACAACTAGGTGAACAAAGGTGGAGAGGAATAGTGATGAATGATAGGATTTTGGTAGGTATAACTTGAATCTCTATCTGACATTAAAAAAGAAAATTGATACTGTTCAGCAGACATTAGCAAGCGTTCCAACTCTAGAAGCGGGATAAAGGGCGGACTGGTGTGGTCGGAAAGTCATTGTTTTGCATGCCTTGTCTTGTGCTTGTGTACCCTTTTTTTTAAGAGAAACTTAACGAAACTAGTTTAGAAAAACAGACTCTTGATAAATTCTCTAAAAAGATAATGTGGCACGCAATGGGTGTGGTATCAAAATAAGTGACTCCTACATCAAAATGACCTGTATAGTTAGCAAGCTAGTCGATGTATCTATTGCTTTTTCGATATATGTAAAGATAAACAATAGTCTAGTTCCTAGTGAACAGTTCGTTAATGCCTATGACTATGGGATTGAGAGTCTTGGATCTATGATCTGAGGAAGAGAGGATATTGATCACCGCTTTAGAATCTACTTCAAGTTCGATTAGTCAGTATCTCAAATTCAACGCGAGATACGGTATAAACTCCCTAGAGTTCCGTGGTTACTGGTGAGCACCAGCCAAGATTTTGTGTGATCCCTCCCTGCCAGTTACATGCGCTTTCCCGGAGAAGTCCGCCTGCTGTAGCTGAGGACGAGGACTGTTTGCATGCTCTATTAGTACTTAACTTTATCTAGCCTGTAGGAGGTTTGCTCCATCCGATAAGATGTTCACGTTGAGGGTGAGGACCGACAGTATCAGCTCGACTTTGCCACACGACTGAATTGTGGAACAGACCTGCATAAGACAAAATAGAGAAATTGGTGAGGAAGGTCAATTGAACTGCTCATCAAAGAGGGTCATATTTCTCCATTGCTAAAGAAACCAACAGGTAATGCCAAAAAGAGTCGACCAATAATGCCCAAATACACGACGATGATGTTGGAGATTTTAAATGAGCCACTCCCTAATTGGCGTATTGCAAAAGTCATTGGAAACGATATGTGGAGGGAAGGTATTCCACACTTGTCAGGCTTTAACGCCGTTGCGCATTGCATGTATCGAGGATTCCTCAAGACGAAAATGATAACAAGCTTCGTCCGTAGTGCAATGCTTCTATACACATTGTTGGTTAGTGAGTAACCGATGATGCGCAAGGAGCCAGAGGAAGAGCTAATGCATTTTAGGCCTTTTCATTGCTAGATTACCTTCCAGGCACCATGGCCGAGGTATCTTCATTATCCATGATCTGTTGGAGTTATGTAAATATAGTGCCCTGGAAAGCAAGTGTATTTACATGTAACTTTATCTTCTTCAGTTACAGTT
>JAOTIZ010000003.1:8201602-8216868 GCA_027123425.1 Erythroxylum panamense
AATCCATATAAAAGATTTGGTTAGATATATTTTTATTTATATTTTATATAATTTAAAATATATAATAATTAATATATTGTGCTTTGCATTTTATTTAATATGCTTTAAATAATTTTTATATGCATAAATAATTTTTATTATAAAATAAAATACAATTAAAATTAAAATAATTTTTTATTTTTATATAGTCAAATAATCTACTGTATAAAGCTTTTTCAAAAAGTTTCTTTTTAAATGACAGCAAAATAGGCAACTAATTTTTTAGAAAAATTCTTCCTATAAAAGATCTACAGAAAAAAAAAGTTCTATTATTATAAGCTAAATTAACCAGAAACTAAATTTGAAAATAAAGTGTGAACTTTTAGAACCGGCCAATAATTAGATACTTGCCGAAAATATTAAGTCCCACAATTTAAAAAGACATATCTTATTTATATTTTAAAAAAAACTCCAAAAAAGCTCTATTTAATATGGATAAGTAAATTAAAATTATTTAATTTATTTTAAATTAATATTATTTTATTAAAATTTTAATTTTTAAATGACTATTTTGTATATATCACTATAAGTGATTACATTGTTTTCAAACAATTTTATAGATTTATTTTATTTTAATAAATGATTCCATAAATTATTTATATTTATATTTATAATTAATAAAAAATTAAAATATAAATTATAAAGTAAATTTTGGGATAACTAATTCTAAGATATTCAAATTTCTAAGATTTTGTCGATGGAGTGTTTAAATTTTTAAAATTTTCAATTGAGTGACTAACATTTTAAAATTTTTCTAATTCATTTTAAAACGTTAATTTTTTTACACCAATAAATGGATATTTATGTGGTATTTATTAGACATGTCACATAATTAAAAATAATCTTTTGAATTTAATTACTAAGGTTTTAAAAAATTATTACTTGATTGAAAAATTTTAAATTTCGGACAATAAATCAAAAAATTAAACATATTATCCTTAAAATTAATTTTGTAAATTGAATTAAATATATTTTTTAAAATTTTAGAAAAAATTATGAATTAAATTGCACCCAATTCAATCCAACTCAATTCATATGGATCTAATTATAAGTAAGTACAAATTTATCAAGATCTTACTGCTAATCAGATGCTTGGGCTTCAATAAACTCTACTTATTACGCAAAAGGGTCTTCTTAGCGAGAGAAAATGTAGGCCCATATGTATTTTGGTCGAATCTATTCTTGTTATTAAGTAATTCTTTTAACTCTCTTATTGACCATAAGTAATTCTTAATTATAATAAGCCAACTACTTGAGGTAGGTAATATTTTAGGAATCTGCTTTTATGGATAGGACTAGCAGTAGGCTTAGGCCTACCAATAATACCATACTGAAAGCATTAGGCCCATCCAACTCAATTGGATGCCGTATGTGGATTATCAATTATGTTCCAAATAATTGAAAAGTCAAGGTCAAATATCCTTGTTTTGACTTAATACAATTTCATTAGACAATTTGGATAAGTTGTTAAAGTCATAGTCAAATGCTGAGAGAAACTGAAAGTGAGAGCTCCAAGACTTTGTGGGATAGTTGGCCTGGTCACAACTTTCTGCACCCTAAAACCGGTTTAGAAGGTCAGACCTGCAGAGTTGGTACCATTTCTAGCTAGGGGGTGAGCTTCATCCACTTTAATAATAACAACACATAAGTGAAAGTCTTTGTTATTAAGCCTCGTTTAACATGCTCTGGTGGTACGCAATCTACATCCACTTAGATAGACACACAAAAATAATAATAAAATTTTAACTCTTGAATAATAGAGCTCTTAAATTTGAATTTTTATATAATCTTTTAAAATATTCAGGGTAAGAAGGTATAGATATTTTTTGAAGTTTAAAAAACTTTAATATTAAAATTTTTTAATTTCTTAAAATTTTCAAAAATTTTAGTTGACAAATAACGATGAATTTCACGAGATGATCTTCACACCCAGTCTGAAGACTCGTAATAAAATGAGGTCTAAGAAGATCTGATAATATGCAGCCTTACCCCTACATAGTAGAGAGACCGTTTCCCGATATATGAACATTATATGTAGATTAATCAAATACCACTGACATGATAATCTAATTCAGTTCTAAAACTCTATCTGAACTCATCAAATTTGAATTAATTTAATAATTTAAAATAATCATAATAAATTATTAGTTTGAGTTAGATTTAATTACTATTATTCGAGTTTAAGAGATGAATTGGATTATTAAGTAAACAACATTTGATTATTTTATGTGTGATATATTTATACTACATATATTTCTTAATTTTTTTAATTGACTTCAAAGAGTTATTTTTCTGAAAAATAAAAAATAAGGAGTTTTAAAAAAATTAAAAGTGAGATTTTTATAAAATGTATTAAACTACAGGAGAAATTTATGTCTTTTACCTTTAAATATCTCTAAAAACTAAAGATTTAAATTCCAAAGGTTTCAATCTAATGACTATTTAAATCAAGTTCAATTTTAATCTAAACATATGGGTTGAATTTATATTTAATTTATGATTAAAGGGTAGGGTATTTTTAAGTATTGGAAATCCTGAAATTGGATTTTTATGAAAGTATGTTTAAATGCTGAAAATTTGAGCTCTGGAGGTTGCAATCTAATGACTGCTTTTCAATAATTTAATTTGAATTTATGAGTTGAATTTCGTTAGTATATAACTCAACTTATAGTGAAATGGTGGGGTATAGGAGGCATGTGAAACTTGAGATGAGCCCTTGTTTGTTCTTATAGGAAGTATCCTTCCTCGTAGCAACTTCACATGGAAGGGATTCATGAATCTTATATATACAGTATGAATCGTGATTTGGTGATCCAACGTGAGTACAAATCTGAATAAGGTTGATACATAAGTGTCTTTGTGCTTCTCAAATCTGACGACCACATGCTCCTAACAGACAAGAAGCTATGTGTCTTTCCCGTTGCTAGAAATTATATTATGTCGCTGACTCACTCTTCCCTTTTGTGTTTTGTATGTAACAAATCTTGTTTGATAATTAATGTTCTTGTTGGCTTGTTGAGAGGTTTTGAATCTAATTAATGCACGTTTGAACTCTGAAATTGGCAGGTTGTAAGATTATAAAATCCATTCTTCAGGAGGCACTGTACGTATTTGGAACCGTGATTTGTGATAACACGTGGGGATTGAATTAGTGCAACTTTCCTTAAACCTTGATTTCATTTTGAATATTGAAACTAAACGGTTTGAGGAAATTAATGACTAGTCCCTTCAATAAGGTCCACTTTGAATCAAAGATGTTATGATGACTGCTTTGATTCCGAAGTATCTGTGATTATATTTTTAAGGCTAGTTTATCTATAAAAAATGTTCAAAGTATTCTTAATTATGCTTGTTATTGAAAGATGGAAAGAAAGGAGCTCAAATTTATAATTATAGAAGATTTTAAATAACTATGAAAAAAGTCAAGGTAATTAGTATATAAAGCTCCGCTTTTTTATTATATTTTTATAAAAAAAATTTTAAATTTTAAATTTTATAATTATAAAGGAGTAACTTTACCTATTACTCTAAAATTTATCCTTTCAAATAAATATGAATATTAAACTAAATTCTGTTTTCATGAAGTACTATGGACTTAACTAAGTTCGGCAATCTTTCACCCACAAGTTATGTAAGTGTGTATCTGATGTGTACGTCTTATAGTAGAGAGTCAAATGACTGTCACATTCTCAAGCTATGCCAACCCTACTTTAATCTCTCTAATACGAAAGTATCAGAGGCCATTTCCAATTATTAGTTGATTTCACGATCAAAGATACATGAAAAGCAGCATGGCAATCTAATCTGATTTTGAATTTGGTGTTCAAATAAGTGGTTTTAGGGGGACTAAAATATTCCAAACTGTCATTAATTATACGGTATAAAGGATTTTTCATAGTTTCAATATATCAAAAATCAAATTCTAATGTTAAGTCCATCCTTTGACGATGAGTATATATGTAATTGCTATGAATAATTTATCATGATTTTATAAATATATAGAAATAGTTTTGCCCCTTTAGGTGGTAGGATATGTTCTCTCCCATTATTCCAATTCAAATGCCATGCTTAACGTTGAATATCATTTTATTCAGGTCCACGAATGACGTACCAAGTGATGTAAAGTAAAGATGGTCCATCTAAAGATGGTCCATCTAAAGATGGTCCATTATAATATATTCTGACTTAGTAGAATAGGACACACATCACTTCTTTAATTACTCTCAAGTCTCAATTAAGCACTTTCAATTGTTCAGATGAAGCTTCACGAAGCATATAGAATTGGTTCACTAGGAACGATTCACAATGTCCAATATTGTTGCTAATTTGACAATTCATGTATATATTACCACGAACATGTTGCGGGATCTTCTTCGTTTTTCACACAAAATAAAGATAATTGCCGAATAACTGGAGACAAGATCATCTGTCTAATTTTATGGTGTCTTATTATGTCCAGTAAATTTCAGCCATTTATTTATGTAGGTCTATTTCTACGAGACCTACATAAATAAATGGCTGAGATTTACTGGACACAATAAGACATCATAAAACTGGACAGAAAATCTGGACTCAAATAAGTGTCATTTTTTACTAGTAAAAGTGAACTGCAATTACCCGTTTTTTGTTCATTCAACGCCAAAAATGTGCCAATAACTTAGGGGTATATTAAGTGTTTCGATTAAAGCCATTGAAGGTTTCGAATTAACTATGTAATTAAGCCTCTAAAAATGATTTGATACAAGTAGTTTGATAAACACTAGTTCAAAACCAATTAAAGAAATTTGTAATCTCAACTCTGAAGAGTAATGTTCTATATAATTAAGTGGACCAAATCAAACGTATAACCTAACCTAGCTATCTCTTTCCATAAGCTTAATGTGTTAAAATCTATTGAAGAAGTTTATAAGCTGCACGTTTTGTACCATAGCAAGGAATGGGAAAGGTTGCACCAAAAGAAGGTACACTACACCCATTATGTGATGCAAATAAAGACGATAAATATCAAAATGACTGATGAACCACTACTCATCAATATAAATACATTTGTGTCAAACCCTTTTATTTCCCTCTTCTAGACCTCCTCTAGTGCTCCCTCTTTCTTATCTCTACTTTGTCACTTCTTGCCCATTATTCGCAAGTCCAAAGACAGTTGATTCTGATTCTTAGTTAGTGTCCTATTCTTGAAAATCCCAGAAATAACTCTTAGTCTAGCTTCCAAATCTACTACAAAGATCGTTTTTTTATGTGCCAACACGGTACTAGTTAACATAGGAGCTCTTAGAACCTAAGATCTGCATTTTCAAAAGTGGATCGAAGGCATGGAAAGAGGCCACTTCCACCCGAAACATCGGAGGAGAAAAGCAAAGAACATGCTTCTCATGATGAGGACTTCTCTTCTTATTCATCTTCTTGGTCTGAAACAGACATGTCTGCTATGGTTTCATCTTTATCTCAATTCATTAGTACTAGTACAGACGATGATAGGTCACCGACGGTGCACTCATCGACCCCTTTAAGTGGAGTTGGAAAAGAGCTTGACCAGCAGTCCCAACCTGCACAGGAACAAGGTAATTAATTCGCTGACTATGACTCATCTTGCTTCTCTTGAGTTTCGTTTCGACTCGTGGATCCTTGAACAGTATACTTACTAGGCTAGGTTTGCTACGAAATGTGGCAAATCACTTCCAAATCTGGGTCGTTCTTTGGTTTCTTGTCTTGACACGATTCGTCAAAGTTGTCTGGGATCTGTATCTTTTGTTGGTTTCTGTATCTGAAGAACTATACAAACGCTTTATGGATTACATCCTCCTAAAATAAGATCTTGCCTTTGCTTCATGACCTCTCACACTATCTTCCTCTTTTGAGATCTTTTTCACACTGGTTCGCCTTTTTTATATTTGTCGGGTTCTTTGGACTTAGCTAGATATATATTTATCAATAACTTTCTTCAACTACGTACGCTGCTGAGTGACTTGTTAGGGTTTTTGCCAAGTTCATTGTACCTAAAATGTTACTTTCCGTGAACAACTCTCTTTCTCTTTCTTAAAAGGTGAAAAGAGCTGGGCTTGCATGCTTATCAGAGAATCTTCTACTATATCTTACTCTTTTTGTCCCCTTTACTAATCGTGTTCCATGTGGGTAATTTGGAGTTGGGTAGAGAATGTAGGATTCTATTCTATCGATTAACTTCTGGGGTACTTGTTATCATCATCATTATCATCATATACATATATATATGTGCATTCATTCCGAGTACAACTGTTGTGGTCTCTTCCGTGAATCACGAGCTTTCCTTTTCTTTAAGCTTTAGGACTGTATAATTGGACCTGACCCCTCTTACTGACCATACATGTATATCTTCTGATGGCGATATCCAATTGTTTTTAGTCCGATATCCAATTGTTTTTAGTTCCTAACTAGCTCATTCCTTTTCCCAATTCAAGAAAGCGATGGCTTCATTTTCTTGGTAAATGCATAGCCTTAAGATAGCTATAGCTTCTTTCCACCTAATTACCCTTATACAAACAAGCTAGCTAAAGACTATGGTATCACTTTGCTTGCCATTGCTTAATTCCTTAGACCTACATAAATTTACTAAAGAATGTGTACATATTGGTAAGTTACCAAAATCATACAATTATGTTCGTATCTCTATTTCGTTTTCCATGTATCTTTAGGCACTCATTTCTTTTGTTACATATTATTACTAATTGATGTTGCAAACGAGTAATGCATTCATTCTATTTCCAATGAATTTAGACCAGCAAAACCGTGATATGAAACAAAAAACTTCATTGATCTACATAAACAAGTTAAGAAGTATTACTCTTTTACCAATCCACCAAACTTGGTATCCTTCATTTGCACCTCCTTAGTATTAATTCAAGCTTATAGAGCCACTGGATTTCCTTTTGCTATGCCATGCATTTCCGGTATTTATAATACGTATTCTTTTGCTCATATTTATATCAAATTAACCTAGTTCTTATGAACAAGACTTACGTTTGCTGCTAACATTTTTTCGATGAAGAAACTACAAGAAGAAGACATTACAGAGGAGTAAGACAAAGACCATGGGGTAAGTGGGCAGCCGAAATACGAGACCCTAAGAAAGCAGCTCGTGTTTGGCTTGGAACTTTTGACACTGCTGAGGATGCTGCCATAGCATATGACAAAGCAGCTCTTAAGTTCAAAGGCACCAAAGCTAAACTCAACTTTCCTGAGCGAGTTCAGGGAAAAACCGAGGTCACCTACCTCCCTGGTGATTCAAGCAACTTCTGGTCTGAACATAATCCAAGCTTGGCAATGCCTCCTCCTCCTCCTCTTCGTCCACCTCCTCCTTCTCATGCAGTCTCTGCGCAGCCAACTTCATACCTTCCCGACGCTTACCCTCATCTCCTTCAATATGCACAAATTCTTTCCAGTGATGAGGTCAATTTCCCATACTATACTTCCAATCTCTTCAACCAAGACCCTTCTGCTCAGCAATTTTCATCAACATTACCTCCATCGTCTAGTTTCTTATCATCTCATCGTCATCAGCAACAACAGCAACAGCATCAACAAGATTTGATGAGATTTTCATCCAGACATGATGGCTCTTTCGGTTCAGACAATCAGGAACATGGAAAAGACTCTCAACAGTGACCCTAGTGAGTGATAACCAAGATGGTAACTATCGTTGTGATAATATTGGATTAGCGTCATCATTTGGGAGTGGTGATTGAATAAGAGTTTCCAAGTATTTTTATGGTGTTTTGGGAGCTCGTTGCCTTCAATTAGCTTAGTACTACTCGACATATGCATGCATGGTGATCACGAGCACACCAATTCAATGCTGGTCACCTCAAGATTTACATATTCCAATCAGTGTATGCATGGTATGTAAGCCTGCAAGAGAGTACTGCCAAGGGATCGTCGTGGTGGTTCACATTATGTAGGCCACACCCGTAATCACTCTGCTGATCGAAGAAGTCGCCACCTTTATCCAATTTATGAGTTTTTTTTTTCAAGTATTTGCATATGGTCAATCTATTGGGAACCGACTTTTGATTTTTTAGCCTAGTAATGATGTGGAACGTGGACATTTTGAATCCACTAGAAGTTCCAATAAATGTAATTGGTTTATTGATTCATGAGACATCATTTTGCATCAATTTTTATTCTACTCTCCAGATTAAACTAGTAATTTATTTCTTTTTGGTTGGTCCATTTAGTGAAATAATTACAAAGTTTTTTCATAATTTTTGTCTCAAATATCTTATTATAAATCTGTTTTCCCCCTAAAATAATGTCATTTTATACATAAATAGATATAAAACGATTTTATTTTGAGGCAATAATAGGATAATTGGGAAAGAGAATTTGAACCCAGAACTAACTCTATATGATTCGAATTTAACATGTACTTTCATAAAGTGTCCTCTATAATTTCTTCATCAAGGTGACAGGTCCTGGAAGTTAATTACTTCCCTATTTGGCGTATAGAAATTGACAAAGTCACCCATTAATGTCAACTTCCAGAGCCAAAGTGGTGGGTCTTCTTCTATCATGTTCACTGGTAGGCTGCCTGACCATTACTAGATAAGGCACGACTAACATTTCAACACCTCCAAATTGCATAAAATTCTGTTATCTTACAATGTTAGTGTACAGTATGAAGTGGTTTAATCTTACTAGGGCTTGTTTTAAAAGCTGTTGCTAGAAGTACTATAACAGAAATACTTCTGGTAAAGTTAATGCGAATAAGAATAGTTGAATTTTGGTAATTATACTGATACGGCTATAGAATATTAGAATTTTATATAATTGTTATATACATAATTGGTCGATACATAATGATTAAAGTTACAAAAAGTATGAAAAAATAAAATTGATACAAAGAACAAAATAGTTAATATGTTTCCTTTAGTAGTAAATATCATGCCTTTAAAAAAGGTATGTGTAAAATATTTTCTAAACCATGATTTCAAGGTGAGTTTTTTTTATTAAAACTACAAAATTTAAAAGTATATCATCTAAATATATTAAGAAAGCCAAATTTAAAAATCTCAAATGGAAATTTTAAGCAAAAAAACAGAAACTAAAAACAGAAAACAGAAACAAAAAACAACAACAGAAAAACAGAAGTGGAACCAAACGACCCAATTTTTAGCTGCCATATATACACTCGATGGTCCAACTCACCAGACAAAGGCTGTAGAGGCAAGAAGCGGGTCCGTTGGACGTGCTCATCCTCCTAGGATTTGTTCTGTTAATGTACTATATATAAAAAATGAAGAGAAAATGGAATTGGAAACATGGACTGGATAGAGACATATAATTTGTTTGAGATAAAATTCAGATGAATATCAACGATGTTTGTGATACATGCATTGGGATCAGATCATCTGTCTCTAATAATGTATTCTTACTTTGTTCCAACTCTTTTCATTTCTTTGTCTTTATTAATATGAGTATACCCTCTTTTCCTTTGATTCTACCTTTAATATATTGATGGTATGTCAATGATATGAAAGCAGTCGGAGATTATTAATAACAAACGACCTGTTCCTGATGCACTAATTTACAAAAAAGAATCGTCTTTTTGTACAAGTCACCACATTCTACGTTCATTTCATTCATTAAACAGCTAGCCTTAAATCTTTTTGTAAATGACCGATCTAATTTCACCTAGGAGTGACCAGAGGGGCCATTTCAAAGCACTCCAAAAAACTAAAAGTGTTGTCACTTCAGAAGTTAAGCCTTGAAAATATGTGAGCCATTTTTGGCTTCTTATGAGCTTTAACCAACCAGTCAACATCGGCAACATGCGTAAAACACTTTCTCTTTAGTCTTTATTCATATTCTACAATGCATCTCTTTCAAAGTATTAAATTAAAACGGGCTTGCCGTATAGTCAACCTTGTATTCATTAATTAGTAATTGCTGCTATGACTGGCCGAAACTTGATAGAGAGACCTGCAAATTCATAGAGTACGCGACTCTCTAGTATAGGGATCTTAAGTTTAAGTTTTTGGGTTGAAAACATAAATTATTAGAGTATGTTATTATTATCTATTTAAGTCCAGTTTCATTTTTAAATATTAAACATTTGTATAATTAATAAATTATTAAGTACGAATTTGAATAATAAATTATAAATTCACTTGTTTAATAAAAAGAGATTTGTATACATAGGGATAGGGGACCTCCTTTGTGCATCCACGTGAATATAAAAATATCGATGCTATTGCTGTCTGCCTGAGTTTAATAGCTACCATACCTTTTGTCATAGTCGAAAACTTGCTCATCATGAAGGGTTCATCAGTCCGGACATTGGCAACAAAATAATTATAATGACCGACTTGACAAGGAGCAATCACATTGAATTGATGTGGACCAATTAACATCAGATAAAACCGTTTGGTTTCTTGTAGTAATATAAACGACAAAACAAAATCTTCAACCACAACCGTGCATGTCTCCACTTCCAAACACTTTTATGTATGAAATCATTATATATTATCATCTCGTAGGGTAAAAAATAAAAGAAGAAGAGCAGATATTTTTATAAATTCAATATTTTGGTACTTATGACTAAAATCTGTAATGAATCAACTCATGTTTTTTTTAATCTTAATGTAAACATATATTCAAGAGTCCATTTGATTCATGGTTAAATCCATCGACACAGAGACACAAAGCAGGTGTTGTTTGACTGATTTCCAAACGATGACCCTTGATAGAACTTGAACGGCCAAAAATTCAAGCCTGAAGAGTTATCATTAAACTACTTGCCATGGTCCTTCCAGGATTAGGATATCACACAGACAGGAGCGGCTACTTTTGCAAAAGGCAAAGCAGCTCAAGCTAGCTGGGTATTAAAGTAGAAGCTTTCGACTGTTACGCATGCACGGGTTTTGCCCACTTGTTTCGGCAGAAACAAGGTGACCCACTTTTTATCTCTGAAAAGCTCAAAGATTATCGGTGCGTGCTCTTCTTGAACTTAGATTATCAATGGAGTTAGGAAACCTTTTTGAGTGAAAGCCTACATGCATGCATGCAAGACGACAAAGAGTAGACAGAGAAAAGAAGGGAAAGTTCTTCTTCTTGTAGGGTTACTTAGCGCCATTACAGATTAGGATTATGATCCTCCCAAACCTTACGTACCCCGCGTGAAAGCTGACGTTGTTGGAAGCTTTTATTATTATTGTTATTGTCATCAGTTTGATTAGGACAAGTTGCTGTTCAACGTTTGTTTGCTTGTGTTGCGTCGTGGAACTGCTTTCGGCTTCAACGTCAAATTTTGCGGCTTCCTCGTCATAGATTCAGCGTTCCGCGCTTATACTGGTGAGCAGGAGAACAATGATGATAGGTGGGTTCAAAAAGCTGTCGATTACATTTGTCCTACTGAGTGGACCCAATGCATTGTGTATAATAGGCCAAATATATGAACCGGAGTGGCCGATTGAATTGTGAACAGACCAAATCTATGAACCGGACTGGCCGATTGAGTTGTGAATATGCATCTTAGAAGGAAACGGAGAGCGCATACCTTTTTTTTTTTAGGAAGAAGACGGTAGGTTTTAAGTTAAATTATTTAATAAACTAATTAAGTAATAACTTTAATCAAAGAAATCGGAAAAATCCCACTGCAGGACAAACCTACTTTTTAAAAGTCAAACGCAACGTGCATAATTCTTCTAATTTTGCAAAAATTTGGACATATGAACATCATTTTTTAAATATTTTTACAAAGAAACCTACGAGTTTGTAGTTATAAAGCAACAAATTTACTAGCTACTTTAAGACTTATCCTCACAAACTTACTTTCTACTGATTAGAAAAACTTGTCAACATAGTACCCTTTGAATACAAAACATTCCTCGTACTTGAATATCCTGAGAAGAACCTATGAACCCCTTGAGTCGCAAAACCTCCCTTAAATATTTTGAGAAGACCCCAAAAACCCCTTTCCCCACAATCACAGATATGTGTATTCACTATGATTTTTTGGAGATGATCTAGAAATCGTTGTGAAAAGTGACCTTTTGATGATGCTTTAATAGTTTGTCGATATAAGTTAATGATTTTACGTCGTCTAATTAAAACATATGTCAAATCTAGCTGCAAAGTTGAAATCAATGGGTATGGATGTAAGTGAGTCTTTCTTTGTACAATTCATTATCAACTCACTTCCTCTTGATTTCAATCAGTTCTAGGTGAATTATAACACCATTAAGGAAAAATGAAACTTTTAAAAAATTAAGGCCGTGTTAGTTCAAAAGGAAGGGAGATTGAAGAAAATGAAGGAATACTTCATTCATGAAAATGAAGGAATACTTCATTCATCTCACGTTTCATCAAGGAGTTAGTAGCAACAAGAACAAACCAAGAAAAAAAGGCAAAGATCGAATCCATAAAGATAAGAGGTGCCACTTCTGCAAAAAATTGGTCACTTCAAGAAGAATTGTCCTAAAAGAAAGACTTGGTTTGAAAAGAAAGGTATATACTATATCTCAGTATGTTTTGAATCAAATCTTATTGAAGTGCCTAATAATACTTGGTGGATAGATTATGGTGCAACTACTCATGTGTCACATGTTAAACAGGGATTCCTTTCAATCTAGAATATAAACGGAACTGACACATTCTTGTATATGGGGAACAGAATGAGGGCATGAATAAAGGGCTTTGGGACGTACAGATTGATCTTTGAAACTGGGTGTCATCTGGATCTAAAAAATGGTCTTTATGTTCCTAACTGTGCTAGGAACTTAGTTTCTGTTGCAAAGTTGGATGATGAGGGTCTTAACTTTAAGATTGGAAACCATGTGTTTTCTTTATATAAACACAACTATTATGGTTCTGGTACTTTAACTTATTGTTTATAACGTTTCAATCTTGATGTTGATTTTGCTAAATCTTTGTTTCATGTTGACCATATTATAGGAAATAAACATAGTGCATATAATGAATGTTCTACTTTTTTATGGTATAAAAGGTTAAGTCATATATCCTGGTATAGAGGTTAGTAAAAAATGAAATCTTACCTCAGTTAGATTTTATTAACTAGGATGTATGTGTGGATTGCATTAAAGGTAAGCAAACCAAACGTATATCAAGGAATCCAGCCACAAGAAGTGCGAATTACGTGAATTAATACACGCTAATATCTGCGGTCCTTTCGACGTTTCTTCTTAGGGCGACAAAAAATATTTCATTACCTTTATTGATGACTTCTTACGATATGATTATATTTATTTGCTACATAAGAAGTCTCAGTTTATGGACAGCCTAGAGGTGTTCGTTAATGAGATAAAAAGGCAGTTAGATAGAAAAGTAAAGATAGTGAGGTCTGACAGAGGTGGTGAATATTATCAACAATTTGATGAAAGTAGATAATGTCCAGGTCTATTTGTAAAGTTTCTTGTAAGTTGAGGCATATGTGAGCAATACACAATGCCTGGCACACCGCAACAAAATGGTGTAGTTAAAAGACAGAATCGTACTCTTATGAAAAATAGATAGGAATATGTTAAGTTATAGTACTATACCTTCATCATTGTGGATGCATACATTAAAGACCGCTGCGTATATGCTTAATAGGATTCCTAGTAAGGCAGTTCCTAAGACACCTTATGAACTATGGATAGGAAGGAAACCTAGTTTATGACACATTCATATTTGGGGTTGTCAGACAGAAATAAAGTTGTATAATCCACATGAAAAGAAACTTAATGCGAGAATCGTTAGTGGTTATTTCATCAACTATCCTGAAAACTCTAAGGGGTATAGATTTTCTTGTCCTAATCATAGTACGAGAATAGTTGAGTCCGATAATGCACGGTTCATTGAGAATGGTCTAATCAGTGGGAGTGGAGAACTGCGAAAAGTGGATATTCACGAGAGTCAAGTAGAAACTACTCCAAGTTGAGTAGAAACTACTACATCAAATGTGATCCCACTAATGGTTATTCCTCTTGTTGCATCACGGATACCCAATATATTGGAACAACAAATTAATATTCCAATTCTACAAATTGAACATATTAATGAAGAATCAGCTAATGATGTTCAAGTTACAAATGATCAAGTGATGCTACAAGAAGCAGGATTATAAAGGTCTGTAAGGCAGAGAAGATTAGCTATTTCGAGTGACTATGAAATTTACTCACTTGAACATGAATGTGACTTGAGCATTGATCAGGATCGGGTCTCGTTCAAACAGGCCATCGAATGTAGCAATTTTGAAAATGGTTTAATATTATGAAGGAAGAGTTAAAATCAATGGATGAAAACAATGTCTAGGAATTAGTTAAGTTGTCAGAAGATGCAAAGCAAGTGTGTAACACCCCATACTAGGGGTTAGAATATTAAGAAAATTCAATATATTTTATGCTTTGCATGTTTTAATATTTGCTTATTTGTGTATACGCATTTTAGACACATACAATGTTTGTGCATGCATTCATGACATTCTGGGTGTAATTGATTTTAGAATTTTGATTAGGTGAGAATTTTGGTTTATTGGTGATGGAAATTTATTTGAAAATTATTAGTAATATTTTAGAAAATATTTGGAAATTTTAGGAATTTTGGGATATTAAAAAAAGGCTAATGGCTTAATAACATGTAGCACTCCTTGTGGATGACAAATGACTCACATGCAATGGGGCCATGTGTCAAGGTAATAATTAAACACGCAAGCATGTGTTTTGAAAGGCAATTAAGTTGCTGTAGCTCTTTGTTGTTCTCCATCTTTTGCTTGGTTCTGCATGCTACACTGAAACTCTGTTCTTCACTGTCAAAGTTGGGATTTTTCTAGAGAAGCAAGTAAGTTGTATTATAGTTTCTAGGTGTTTTGCAAATGTATTAATGTTATTGTAGTATTGGAATTGAGTACATGCATGAGAAGTTTCAGTATTATAGCTTCGGTAATGCCCAGGATGTTTTTATATAAACTTGGTGTGATTTCGAAAATATGCAGATTATGTTATGGAGGTTGGGGGAATGGAAGTTCATTGTGATGTGATTAAGTACATAAAAATGTGGTAACGAACAGTGTGGCTATAGGTTCTGCATTAGTTGTAGTTTAAAAATAAAGTCACAGTAGTAAGATGGAAAATACGCAGTAGTGAGAGAAAGCTTGTGTAAGGAATTGGTTTTTTCGTGTTTAAATATAGATTTGTCTTGTTTGAGTTGTGATGAGCTGGAATGGAAGTAGAGGAATTTGTTTAAGT
>JAOTIZ010000003.1:8271032-8290382 GCA_027123425.1 Erythroxylum panamense
AACCGGGTCCCTACCGAATTCCCCACTTTTATCATTTTATTGCATGTTTTCTTTAATTTGTTTTTATTAGTTAGTTTCATTTTTATTTTTGTTCTTTTAAAAATCCAAAACCCCCCATTAAGTGTAAACACCGATTAATTTCATTTCTTAAACTTTACACGCACTCTCTGTGGGATCGACCTAGACTCGTCACTGCTACAGTAGTAGTCTAGTTAATTAATTTTGACGAGCGTTACGGCGCGCGGTCAGTTACCTTATTAGTTACCTAGAGAAATCTAAAGGGTACAAGTTTTACTGTCCGAACCACAATTCTAGAATTGTTGAAAAAACCAATGCCAAATTTTTAGAGGATGGTAAGGTTAGTGGGAGCGCTGAAAATCAAGTTGTGGATATTAATGAAATAAGATTGATTTTCCATTGTCCATAAATGTTCTTAAACCCACAACCATAAAAAATGTTGTTCTTGCTTTGGAAGATAAAAATAATCAAGAACGACATTTGGATAATAAAAAAGCACAGCACAGCTTATGTAAATAGCTTTAAATAAACCTATAAGGGTTAGAAGATTGACTATTTATGATAATTATGTGGTTTATTTGCAAGAGTCAGATTTGATTGTGGCATTGATAACAATCTTATTTTGTTTTCACAAGCTATTATTAGTGATAAGTCTAAAAGATAGATTGATGTTATGAAAGAAAATTTGAAATCAAAGGCTCAAAACAATGTTTGAGATCTTATAGACTTTCCAAAAGGTTTTAAACTAGTTGGCTGTAAATGAGTCCTTAAGACCAAACGCAAATCGAGTTGCAGTGTTGAGAGATATAAAGTTAGACTTATCGCCAAAGGTTACACTAAAAAAGATGGCATTGATTATAAGGAAACTTTTCACCTGTCTCAAAAAAAGATTCATTGAGAATAATTTTGGCATTAATGGCTCTATTTGATTATATTGATTATAAGGAGACTTTCAACCTGAAGGGTAAAGAAAGTTTTGAAAGTATGGTGTGTAAGTTGAACAAATCAATACATGGACTTAAACAAGCTTCAAAGCAATGATATATTAAGTTCAATAATACCATTACTTCTTTCGTTGAGGAAATCACTATTGATCGGTGTATTTACTGGAAGATCAGTGGAAGTGAGTTTATATCTAGTTTTGTATGTTGATAATATTTTTCTTGTTGCTAATGACTTAGGTTTATTGCACAAGACTAAAGAATTTCTTTCTAAGAATTTTGAAATGAAAGATATGGGAGAGGAATCCTATGTAATTGGAATTTTAATATTCTGTAAGAGAGCAAAAGGTTTATTATGATTGTCTCAGAAATCCTATATTGAGAACATTTTTTAGAAACTTAACATGAGCAAGTGCTCAGCAGGTATAGTACCTATTCAAAAGGGAGATAAATTTGGTCTTATGCAATATCCAAAGAATGATGTGGAAAGTAAAGAAATGGAAACAATTTCATATGTTTCTGTTGTGGGTAGTTTGATGTATCTTCAAACTTATACTAGACTCAACATTAGTTTTGTAGTATGGATTCTAGGTAGATATCTAAGTAATCCTAGTAATGATCATTAAAAGGTTACAAAGAAAGTGTTGAGATATCTTCAAGGAACAAATGATTGAATACTCATTTATAAGAGGTCTAATCATTTAGAAGTGATTGGAAATTTAGATTCACATTTTGCTAGGTGTGTTGATAGTAGAAAGTCAACATTTGACTATTTGTTCATATTAGCTAAAGGACCAATATCATAGAAAATTGCCAAACAATCTATCATTACTTCATCCACTTTAGAAGCAGAGTTTGTAGCTTGTTTTGAGGATATAATTCATGCATTATGACTGCAAAACTTTATTTCAGGGCTTGAGGTTGTTGATATAGTAAGAAAGCCGCCGAAAATTGCAACAGTTTTGGTCTCTACAAATGACAAATACTGTATAGGTGCAAAACACATAGAATTAAAGTTTTTTTTAAGAGGAGACTCATAATCAAAGGGTGTATATAGAATGTATTAGGATGAATCTCACGATAACAAATACTCTAAGGCTCTACAACCAAAGATATTCAAAGACATGTGCTTAAGATGAGTCTTGGTTGTATTAATGATTGATAATAATGAATATTGATGATTTTTAACACATTTGAGCTCAATAATAATATGTTTCTAAAATTTATATTTCTTATTCATTATATTTATGTATACATGATTGTTTGAATAAGAATTTTTTTTAATGTATTTTCATAACAAGTATGTGGACTGTAGGTTGTTTATATACAACTTATGAACCTAAACATAATAAGTTCTTAATGTAATGGTATATGGAAGGGAATATACAACTATACTATGTATGACTGCTATAACTCACATTATATAATTTGTTATATTAATGTGCTTATGATGTTAACGATTTATAAGATTTAATTTTTGCTAGCTTTATGTTATATTATTAAATGTAATGATGAAACATCCAGCCAATTGTGAGAATGTAAGAAATATATAGGGATGTCAATTTTGGCCTAGGTTGATTGAGCCACGGGCCGAACCACCAGACCATAAGTCAATCCATACCCTAATCGAAATAACATAATTGACGTCGCTTTGTCAATTTTTTTTAAAAAATAAGGATGGGTTTGGTCAACCTATTAGGCTACAACCCAACCATCTAACCATTCAACCAGCTCCGAGCCCGGCCCAGCCTGACCCCTTGTTGAATGGCCAGAAGGTTCTGGGCTTGGCCCAGCCTATTAACATGCCTAAAAATATATAGCCTGATGTTATGGCCCATATTTTCTGTAGGCCCATATTAAATTTAGTTTAGGGTTTTCCTTGTTTAATAGTATGTTAAATCTTGACAGTTAATTTAGTACTTGATATATGCACAATATTTGATGTTAATAGGTATATAAACTAGTTCTCTCTCTATCATAATTAAGTAAACAAACAAAATCAAATATAGAAAGAATGTATTCAACTATCCATCAAGCCATCAGCTACCAAAAAAAAAAGGGTTAAAGGAGAGAAACTAATTCGTGATTAGTTGAAAGCTTTCTTAACATCATGACGAATTCCGCTCAAGGTAAGTGATTTATTAACTTCATCTACGTGATTATTATTATATTCAAGATCTTAACGGACACGAATAATTTACGTATGATTCATGATTTATGTCTTTGATGTTTGAATATTAAGAACAAAAACTTACAGTCTCCACTAAAAATATGCTAGGACATTGCAAGTTTATGATATTGAATTGATTTTTAGATTATGCATTTCAATGTTCATGTTTTAATTGCCATGCATTGAATTGTCAAAAAAAAGAAAAGAAAATTATGTCATTACATAAATTGGGTGAAAATGACATTAACAAAATTTTAAAAACAAACTTCTAAAATAATGACAATCAATAATAATTATATATGTGTACAACTAAATTTTAAATAATAACAGTCATCTTATATTTATTTAACAAATTTTCAAATAGTAACACGTGTATTTAACAAACTTTTAAAATGATAATAAATATTTTGTGTTTCTTTAAAAAACTTTTAAAATATTAATAATTACTTTATGTTAATTTTAAAATTCTATTTATTACTTGGTATCTCTTTAAGGAAAATTTAAAATTTCAAGTATAAACTCCTTTTGAATAATTTTTCAATATTTTATGGTTATTTCAAATAATGTACTTCATAAATTGTATAAAATAAATGTCTAAATTTTAGTTAATAATTCTTAATAAATTCCAGCTAGTAATATAAATTAATATTTTATGCTTCTTTAACAAACTTTTGAAATATTAATAATTATTTTGTGTTAATTTTTAACAAAAATTTAAAATTTCAAGTATAAAGTCCTTTAAAATAAATTTTCAATATTTTATGGTTATTTCAAATAAAGAACTTCGTAAATTTTATAAAATATGTGTCTAAATTTTAATTAGTAATATTTATTAAATTTCAGTTAGTAATATAAATTAATATTTTTGCATTCCACTTGAATATGAATATGAATAATTCATTTAAATTATTCTTAAATCATAAAAAATTTATGACATCAAACCTTAAGTAAATTGACTTTTAACATTTCACTAATTTGATCCAAGATTTTATTTTAAATATTCTGATCGGAGTTTCTAATACTATGATAAGGACTAATATTAAACTCATTATAGTTATAATAATCGAGTTATGTTATCATAAATTATCATTAAATTTTAATTGTATTGATTATTGTTTCTTGAACTAATCATGTTTGTGAAACCAAATATTACACATATTGGTACTTATAAAGTTGGTCTACACATAAATGTGCGGTTGTAATTTAATAAAACATGATAAAAATATCATAATTAAAACAGATGATCTGTTCCGTAAAGTTACACTCAGAAATATCTTCAAAATATATTAAAAGTACAAATAAGTCTCTTTTAGTTTTTGAAGTTCATTTTAATTATAAGTTGTACTGATTTAATACTTAATAACTAAAACAGAAATTAATCACTTTTGTTGGTTAGAGATTAAGCTTAACATATTTTAAAATTTAATATTTATTAAGAAAGAAAATAGTACATCATATATTACATCAATAAAAGAATAACAAATACCACTTTTTAAAATAACAAATAAATTTTTTAAAACAAAAATAAATTTTCTACCTCATAATAAGTAAGATTCATTATAAAAAATTTATAAAAGTAGTATCTATGTATGTCGTAAATAAAATTTATTATCAATTTTTTTAAATTTTATTTAAAATATAAAATAATACTATATAAATATTGAATTGATAAAAAAATTAAGTTAAATTAAATTACTTTTTATTTATTTATAATTTAATATTTTAAAAAATTAAATTATTAAATTATAATTTAAATACTTAAAAATTAGAATTTAAGTTATATTTGCAATTTTTGCTTGGTCCAAATGCGAACTCAATCTTAAACCCTAGTCATTGATACTAAATCCAACTTCTTGTGTATGCGTTTTTTGCGGGCGTTCATTTCCACTGGCTACAAAGCATCATCTCTACGCAACCCTCACTTTATCTTCGAAACCCAAATGGAAGAATCGCTCCGAAGAGCCCTTGCCGAGAAGCAGTCTGCCGTCGACTCGCAAGGCAATACCGTCCGTGCGCTCAAAGCTGCCAAAGCTTCCAAGATCGAAGTTGACGCGGCAATCGAAGTTCTAAATGGGTTGAAGCTGGAGAAATCCACCATGGAGAAGCAGCTCCAAGCTGCCGTCGGTTCTGACGGCGCTGTTAACAGAGAGGCGTTCCGTCAGGGTGTTGTTAACACTCTCGAGCGCCGTTTGTTCTACATTCCGTCCTTCAAGATTTATCGAGGCGTCGCTGGGCTTTTTGATTATGGGCCTCCTGGTTGTGCCGTTAAGTCTAATGTTCTTGCCTTTTGGCGCCAGGTACATTACATTGAGATTACATGAATAAACATATGCTGGTAAGAATTAGCTTGGCTTGTATGAAATACGAAGAGAATTGAACCTGGTTACTGGATATATGCAAAATGTGCACATTGTGAAAAAAAGTGGGAACTCTTTTCATTTTAATTCACTGTGAAAGTCGTAGTCCTCTTGTGGATTATTTTGGTTGCTTGCATATGTTGTATATCTTCTTTTGTTGTTAAGGAGCTAAAACTTTTGATAATGATAGCTTTGATACATTAGATTGAATGGGGTTTGTTGCATCGAATTTTCAAACTTTCTGGCTTCTGGAAAGTTTTTAGAATACTGTGCTTTTGTTTGCAGCATTTTGTTCTGGAGGAGAACATGTTGGAGGTTGATTGCCCAAGTGTGACTCCTGAGGTTGTTCTCAAAGCTTCTGGTCATGTTGATAAATTTACCGATCTCATGGTTAAGGACGAGAAGACTGGCACCTGCTTTCGAGCTGATCACTTGCTTAAGGATTACTGTAATGAGAAACTTCAGAAGGATCTCAGTATCTCTTCGGAGAAGGCTGCAGAACTGAAGCATGTGCTGGCTATCTTGGATGATCTGTCAGCAGAAGAGCTTGTTGCAAAGATTAAAGAGTATGGTATTATGGCCCCTGACACAAAGAATCCTCTATCTGATCCCTATCCATTCAACTTAATGTTTCAAACATCAATTGGCCCTTCCGGTTTGAGCCCTGGGTAAGTGCAATCCACAAGTTTCTTACTGAGGCAGTGACTCTTGTTGCCAATACTGCAATTCTGACCTAATTTGGTTTTTCATTTTTAGCATATGCATTTTTTGTAATTACTGAACCTATGCTCACTTATGCCCTTGTAGTTACATGCGCCCTGAAACAGCACAAGGTATATTTGTTAATTTTAAGGACTTGTACTATTACAATGGGAACAAGCTCCCCTTTGCTGCTGCCCAGATTGGTCAAGCATTCAGAAATGAGGTTTGATGTCCTACATTTGGTTTTCAAAGTACTTATGTAGATACTTTTGCTTATTGTGGTTTCTGAATTCTGCTCTATCCATTTGCTTACGCATAAATTTATTGCATTTAACTAAGTTATAAGTAATTTGACATCACATAGTGAATCATTTATCCAATTATTTGTTTTATTTATGATAAAAGTTGTTCTATTTGCATTGCCACCTTGTTGGTGGTTCTTGCAAATAATGTTTATGGCCTACTTATTAGAGAGAGTGGGAGGGTTTCTTGTTCTCACAAGGTTCTATACATGCAGATCTCTCCTCGCCAAGGCCTCTTGAGAGTCCGTGAATTTACCTTAGCAGAGATTGAACACTTTGTTGATCCTGAAGACAAATCGCATCCAAAATACTATGAAGTTGCAGAACTGGAATTCCTCATGTTTCCAAGGGAAGAGCAAATGTCTGGTCAGTCTGCAAAGAAAATTCAGCTTGGTGAAGCAGTTTCAAAGGTATGTTTGAATGAGTCAATTTTGAAGTTAGTTTTTTGCACTCCTCTATGTCACCATGTTAGTTTTTATCTTCACACTCCTCTATGTCACCATGATCTCTTGCCTTTCAGGGAATTGTCAACAATGAAACTCTTGGCTATTTCATTGGGAGAGTGTATCTCTTCCTGACTCATCTTGGTATAGACAAAGAGCGACTTCGATTCCGCCAGCATCTTGCAAATGAAATGGCACACTATGCTGCAGACTGTTGGGATGCTGAGATTGAGTGTTCCTATGGTTGGATTGAGTGTGTTGGTATTGCAGATAGATCTGCGTATGACCTGCGTGCTCATTCGGTGAGCACCTGTTTCAATCATAAAACCTATTTCTATATTTACAGTGCTGACCATTATTCTTTGAATGCAATGCACATATACTATGTCTGACAGCAGGCTTCTGACTGTATAAGTCAAGCAATATCTAGTAAGTAGGACATATCTATTAATTGTTTAACGTGTTTAACAGGAGAAAAGTGGAGTTCCTCTTGTGGCCCATGAGAAGTTCTCAGAACCTAGGGAAGTGGAGGTATGCTTTCTGCTAACCATGCTCATTTTGTTTGCTGTTTCTCTACTACATATGCTTGACAAATTGTTCAGAAGAAGAGATTCCATAATCTTCATACTGTAGGCGGCATCCTCATAGCCAACTCACCTGAGAATGTGGAGACAGCCATCTCATGTCCACTTATGTCTCCTTAACTATATACTATCATCATAAAATTCAACTCCTTATCGTTGCCAGTCGTTAACCTGAATTTTGATAAATCTCAGGAATTGGTTATAGCACCAGTGAAGAAAGAGTTGGGACTTGCATTTAAGGGTAGCCAAAAGATGGTGGTTGAAGCTTTGGAGGTGAAGCCGAGTATTGGCCATTTTTGCTGTGAAAATTTTTCTGGCAGTTTGATTTTTGACTTTCCTTTCTATTTGTTAGGCAATGAATGAAAAAGAAGCTATGGAAATGAAGGCCTCTTTGGAAGCCAATGGAGAAGTAGACTTTTATGTCTGCACTCTTGGGAAAAATGTCACTATCACAAAGAACATGGTTGCAATTTCCAAGGAAAAGAAGAAGGAACATCAGAGGGTTTTCACACCGTCAGTAATTGAACCATCATTTGGCATTGGAAGGATAATATATTGCCTCTTCGAGCACTCCTTTTACACAAGGCCAAGTAAAGCTGGAGATGAGCAATTGAATGTGTTCCGTTTTCCTCCTCTTGTTGCACCTATTAAGTGCACGGTCTTCCCACTTGTTCAGAATCAGCAGTACGAGGAAGTTGCCAAAGTCATTTCCAAGTCATTGACGGCAGCCGGAATCTCACATAGGATTGATATTACAGGTCTAATACTATGACTACTCGTCCCATTCTCATCCTTGGTGGCTTGGTGAATGTTGTTGTGCTAGTTTCGGAAGTGATTGGCTCTTAATCTTAATACAGTTATATATTTGCTTTTTAACAGTTTGCTGATACCATATGATGGTTGCAGGTACTTCAATCGGGAAACGGTATGCCAGAACAGATGAACTTGGTGTACCCTTTGCAATAACTGTTGATTCACCGTCATCCGTGACAATCCGGGAGAGGGATAGCAAGGATCAAATCCGTGTAAATGTGGAAGAAGCAGCATCAGTTGTGAGGTCAGTAACGGATGGACAGATAACATGGGCTGATGTATGGTCAAATTTCCCTCACCACAGCTCTGGTTCTGTGGAGGACTGATTTTGGAGGAACGTGGAAAGCTTTCAGTTAGCATACAATAATGTCGAATACATAACTGTTTGATGCTAAATTGAAAATCATTCCTGAGCATTTACAGACAAATTGGAAAATATTTAGCACTGGCTCTCAACATGTAGCAAGTAAAATATTTTCTGCATGGTAATGTGAAACATGTGTTGGTGATGTTGCTTGGTATGCAACCCTGTCCAGTTACTAGTACGTGATAGTTAGTTACATGGTACCATGGCAAAAAGTCGATTTCCTTGGGTATGGGATAGTCCTCCCTAATTTTTCTTGGTGTTCTCGTTACTTTACCCTTACATGTTTGGTATGTAATTATTAAGAATGTGATTAATTAATTTAGTAGTTTTGCTATATTTGGTATGAATGATAATAATTTTTTTATTTATATTTAACTATTATATGATTTATTTTATAAATAATTAATCAAAATATTTCGTTCTTTATAAGTAATTAATCAACATTATTTTTAATGATTTATAAAATTGTTCATTTTTAAATATTTATAAATAATTTTATGATAAGATTATAATTAAAGAGCTATAAAAATGTGTTTTTATTAACTTAATATCCATGAAATAAAATAAAATAAGACAATTATTAAAGAAATTAAATATAAAATGCTGTTATGTTAAAAAATTTTGAAAAGCTTTTTGGTTAAATATTTATTTGATTATTCTAGCACATATTATATTGTCTAATGTATTGCACGTTATATGAATGACAACAGTTATAATAATAATGTGACAGAAAAAAAAAATTTAATTAGTCCTTGAGAGTTGTAATTTACCAGCGTACGAGTCGAGCCTTACAAGGCCAAGACAGGAGGGAGGCAACTTAAAGACTTAAAGCCTGTAGTTGTCTTACTTAGAACTTAGAAGGGATCATTTTGACCAGCGATTGTGATTTCAATAGACCGTGCGTGGGGAAAGAACGACGACGATGTTAAGGATCTCGGGGAAGAGGGTTTCATCTCTAGGCGGCTCGTGGAGATCATTACAAGCAACCTCTGACATTGTCTTTCGAAACCATCATCATATTCTTTATAATGCCAACGATGATTCGGTCTCTGCCTCTTCCAGATCTGTTTCCTCTCCCTATCGCTTCTCATTGTCTCCATATTTCTTCAGAGGTTCTCTTTTTTTCCTTTTACGATTCATATTCCTCAATGACTGTGATTTGTTTTCTTTCAAATGCTAAATTTATGGGCTGAACATGATCCAGCTTCAGAATCCTTAGGCTATTCATGAGGTGTTTCTTTCTTCTTGTTTACTTATCACAACTCTACAGAAATGTAGAATACATTCATTAAAGTTTCACCATTTTTTCTGTGTGTCCTGCCTCCAGAGTCTTTAAGCTAGTAGTCATGATGTGTTTCATTTATGTTTCTTGTCAAATCTGTACAAACGAAGAATACATTAGTTGAAGTTCCACACTTTTCTCTTTGTTTCATATAGCATCATAAGACATGTCGACCAAATCCCATTTTGGAATAAGGATTTAATGAGTAGTCTAGACTTTGTTCCACATCATCCTTGTTCCGTTTGGCTTTAGTCATATTTCCTTTGAATTCCTTTCCTATTTTTTGTCCATGTTGCTCGTTTAGTGAGTGGATCCTTGAATCAATAAGACTAGCTTGATATTCTTACTATAACAGTACTTTTCTTAATCAAGTGGATATAGAATGTGCTAATGATTGATTCACTTTTTCAGGGATTTCTTCTGGAATCCTTGATATTCTTGTGGCTTTTCACTATAAGATTTACTTATTTTAATCAAATGGATATCGGATGTGCTGATGATTTATTCATTTTATCAGGGTTTTCTTCTGGAATCCTTGCCTCTGGCCAAGATGCCAGTTTGATCGAAGAGCTCCCCGCTACTGTGTTAGCAGTGAAGAATCCTTCTTCAAAAATTACCTATGATGAGTATAATCACGAGCGTCTTCCACCTGGTGACCCCAGCAAGCGTGCCTTTGCATACTTTGTCTTGACTGGTGGCAGGTTTGTTTATGCATCCCTAATTCGTCTTCTGATCCTCAAATTTGTCTTGAGCATGTCTGCCAGCAAAGATGTCCTTGCCCTCGCGTCCCTTGAGGTTGACCTCTCTAGCATTGAGCCTGGGACTACTATAACTGTCAAGTGGCGTGGAAAGCCAGTTTTCATTAGAAGGCGAACTGAAGATGATATTAATTTGGCTAACAGTGTTGATGTTGGGTCACTTCGGGATCCACAGGAGGACTCGGCCAGGGTTAAGAATCCAGAATGGCTTGTTGTGGTGGGAGTCTGCACCCACTTGGGGTGCATTCCATTACCAAATGCTGGTGATTTTGGTGGTTGGTTTTGCCCATGCCATGGTTCACATTATGACATATCTGGTAGGATCCGCAAAGGGCCAGCTCCTTTCAACTTAGAAGTCCCAACTTACAACTTCTTGGATGAGAACAAGATTCTTATTGGATGAGAAACGTGCAGGAATTCTTTTACGGGCAAGGATGTATTAAATTTTGGTCTTTATGCCTTGGAGATGCAGATAAAACTCTTTTCAATTGATTATATCTTCCTGTTAACTTGGTTTGACCAACATGACACCATTTTGGATGTTGTATCCGCTGTTATGAATGGCGGGGGTCCAATTTTCTTAATAATAGACATGGATACCTGTTGATCATTTTCAATTTAATTGAGTTTCTTCATTCTATTAGGTTACTTTTCAATTATTTCTTACCAAGTTTTACATGCAATAGATACCTGCGCCATCTTTACTTGGCAAGATTTAAGTTCTTGTCGAGCTGCATGCCAATTTACACAGGTTCATTCAGAATTATTGCATTACTTTCTATCTACATCTTGTTGGTGTGTTTGGCTCAGTTGGCGTTTTTTCTTCTCATTTACAACTAGTACTCAAGTTCAGGGTCTCATCTATGAGGAAAATAAAGTTGTGAATTGCAACTGAATCATCAAAACCTATTTCAGTTACAACTTGCTTTCGTCCAACATAAGAATGTCAAATCCATAGGGTATTCGGCTCTAATTAATCAGCTTATCGTCAGCCAGTAACAGTAGAATATAAAAAAGTTTTAAGATACATCTAAAATGCTGTTTGGACCTATGTAAGGCGTAGTGGCTACTGAAAAATCGAATAGCTATAACGCCTTCCCAGTGCTCAAACTCTAGAAATTGTAGACCAAAATAAATACTTGACCTTCTCCAGCACTAACAAGTAAATTAAGTTAGCTGTCTTGAATAGGAACTAATGGCAGTTTGCCTCCGTATACATTCGGAAGCTGGCTTTCATCAATGTCACGAAGCAGAGTTGATGTCAACTTTTTGTTATCTACGAAAATTATCTGCATAAAATTTGATAAATATGTTAACAGGCAGGATCTATCTGAAATAAGTTCCATCATAATGACAAGATTCGTTTGCCATTTACACGCAGCTCAATTGTCGTCCTAAAGTGCATAAACAAACAGAAAGAGATACTAAAAAGTTGCAGCAGTGGGGTACATGAATAGGAAGCTGGAATATCTATTGACTAACAACATTACTTGTTGACAGCAATTCCAGGTAATACTGGTAACATGTTATGGCACCTCCGACAGAAGTTTATTACTATGGCCATCTTATTAGGTGACATTTTTTTTTACCCATTATGTTCAAAAGAAAGGCAGTTGTTTGATGATCACCATGTTCCTGGAGATGTCATGAGAACAGTTTCAGAACCATCAAGTTCCTTTTTACTCTAGGGTGTAATCTTTCAAATAAAAACGTAAAGAAAAGCTGGATAAGCTGTTTACGAAGAAAGAGATTTATGTACCTTCTTTTTGGTTTTGCTGTCAACAAAAGGGTAAACGACCTTCCATGCTGTCATGAAGACGTAAGGCACATGAACAAAAAACAATTTCCCTAACCTCTCAGGGTAACAGTCCTGTCACCAAGAATTCAGATTGCCACTATAAGCATTTTCCTCAGCAGCAATATGTTTCAGCCTTAATCCTTCTATTACAACATTTTGAAAATGGATGTAATGCTTCTAAACAGTAAACCATTATGCACAAGAATTAGTCGATTGCCCATGGTAGGTTGTCAAACCTGCAAAATGGACAGTGCCGCTATGTATCCACGAATGTCACTGTTAGAATATCCCCACCCCTCAATATCAGCTATGGCCATAAACTTTTCCTGTCCAGGTGGCAGTCTGCAACCAAAAATATATTGCATGAGCTAAATTCAGTGTCTAGATTAAAAACATGAGAATTAGAATGCCTCTGTTCCTTCAGACTGGAAAAGAAATTATGCAATATTTGCATTAAAGAATCGATAATCGAGGGGACACAAACATAGCAATCTAGCTGAGCACCCAGGTTCAAGTTTAACTTAACGAAACGTTGAATTAAAAAAAATGAAACTGGGACTGATTGCCATTGATAAAAGCAGACAATAGAGATCCAAGTTGTAACAGAAAGGACTTACCTGGCGCATATTCTGTCAAGAGTAAAGACTACAAAACCTGCAGGCAGGACAGCGCAGAATTTAGCTAAAGGAATTAACGATGAAACAGAAACTGATGACTCAGTTTTGCAGATAATTTTGCCATATTATTGAACGAGTAGTGCCAGGGGATACAACATACGCTTAAACTCTTCTAAACTCCCTTTGTAGGGCTTGTGCCTGGCACCAAAAACGATCACTATGGGGCGATTTTGCTTATCAACACCTTGCATAAACAACTTGTTTTGTGCAAGTTCATTAGGAATCTCTGATGGAGATATGGAGCCATTGGGTACAAAGGATCGTCTCCAGCTTAGATACTTGAGAAATAAGTTAGAGGCCTTTTCAATGTCTAGTTCCCGAGCTCGCAGAAACCTCCTGACCATGAAATCATCCACTTCCTGAAATCAAAATTATTAGATTGAAGCACAATGCAAGGAAATGTAACACTGGTAAGCTATGAATTGATTGACCATACTTAAACATCACTGTACATACAAGTTAACTAAATCTAGATCCGAGTGAAACCAATGATGCTGTCGCCGTATTCAACATTCACAGAACTTCAGTAATATAAACATGTAAGAGCTCTCATATAGCAATAGATCACAACAGAAGGTAAAGGAGACAACTTTTCCAAGTTTATCAAGAATCAGAGATGGGAGTCATCTTTAATCAAATTCTGGGCAAGAAAGCTTCCATTCACACACCAGCAACTGTTCTCATAGCAACAAACGAAACAACTGTGGGACCGAACCTTGCAAACGTTTTAATATTCCCCTGAACAAAATCTTCAGAACCAAACAAAATCCAACAAACGTCCCATAAAAGACATGGTTTTTCAGTTTCCAGCCAATGACTGATATTTTTTTCATCCCAGATGGGTTTAGACTTAATCTTAGGAGAAAAAAGAAAGAGGTAAAGAAGAGAAAAGCTGGGACCTTGGAGGAGGGATCTTGAGCTTCGACAAATGCTCTCATGACTCCAATTTTTGTTTGCTCAATGTCATTGGTTCTTCTTTCTTCTCCATTCTGTTTTTCTGACGCCCCGTTTCCATTTACTTCGTCTCTGTTCTTGAATTCCATTTTCCAGTGTTCTCTGTGTTTGATCTGTTTTCCTATCTCTCTCTTCCTTTTTTATTGGTCGCCTTTGAAGACTATAAATCGCCTCCAATGACAGGAGATTGACTAAATTGAAACAGACCAACTGGATTCTGGAACCTAAAAAGTACAGAAGTATCTGCCCTCAATTAAAGACCCGGGGTACGATCTGGAAGGTGTATGTTGAAATTGCAACTGGACGATGGAAAAAAATCTTCAGCTTTAAAATTTTGACCACAGCCACAATATTCTTTATTTCTAATAAAATTACGATTATTTATTTTCCAAATTAATTATCTTCAGCATTGAAATTTTGTTTGGAGTTGTTGTCCCTTGACCCTGATTGCTGGTATGCCAGACAAACAGCTGGAGTTGGCAGGAAATATGCATATAATTTACTGGACAGCGTCAACTCTGCCAACTGTATTTGGTACATGAACATGATCACTGATTCTGTTGCTCTTGTTAAACCCAAAATGTGTTAGCCAGATTAGTTATAAGAAACAGTTTAATGGCATTTACGCTTACAAAAATGTTGAGTAGCAAGAACAGGAACAAGGATGTATCGCACCTACATGTACTGAACTATTTAAGTTCGATAAAATGGAGAATTGAGAGATGAGATTGTATTCTTGTTTTCTTGTGCCCAATACTTCAAAGAACGAGGCGGCACTTATTGAGCATCATCCATCCAACTTGCACTAATTAAATACAGTACAGAGGATGGTAGTCGGCCTAACCATAACTATATTACGTGGTCCAAACAAATGTTGTCCACATGTATACTGTACCATAGCTTTGCAGAGAACATAGGACAGCACATAAAATGAAGGAATCCGTATTCGATGTTCTCTAGATCTTAAAATCTTTGAATTAAAGCAATAGTCCGTAAATCATGTTAATTGAGTATTTCCTATTCGATAAGTCCTATAGAATAGGCTCAATTAAGATAATGTAAGTAGAAAAAATCGAATACAAAATCTTTTAATTTTATTCCCCTCTACTCTACTAATTCGATCACCTTTTAAAAAGCAAGATATGGATAGAGTACTCCCATACGCTTAAAATTCAAGTATAAACTTATGTTGATGTTAGGGTTAGGGCATTGGAGTTCGTCATGCAAGGACCTTTACAACCTATTTGGAAACTTTTGAATTGAATTCATTAACGAATTGAATTCGATTACGTTAATGAGACTGAATTTAATTTAATTTACACTATTTTGAACAAATCCAATAATATTATAATTGAATTTAATTACACTGTTTGAAACAAATCTATTAATATTAAAATTGAATTCAATTATTAAGGTGATTAATGCATATTAGGGTGATTAATAAATATATGATAATCTCTATCTTTAGCAATGAAAATGTTATCACCTAAGAATCTATCCCAAATGAAAGAAGATAAGAGGAATAGATATTAATGTTGTAAAAATCATCAAGACCTAAGCACTTCGTAGAGTGGAAGCCAAATAGAATTTTGATTTCTGAACTCTAATTAGATCCACAGCTTATGTTAATCAAGATCATGATTAAGAATGTCTTCATTCTTAGAAATTAAGCACTGTATTTTTGAAATTAAGCATGCATCAGTTCCACAAAATCATAACCAAGATGCTCTCAATTTATTTAAGCTGCCTTCCCACTAAGTCACTATAGTCAAGTTATTACTCTCAAAACAAATCATCTCATGGCTATGCCTGTGCAAATTGGAAACAGGGCTTAAGTCAATGTAGGGAAAGGAACCCTACAAACAGACTGCATTTTACCATCCACAGTTCTTTCGACCTCTCTATTACTACTTGACCCAAGTTATTTCCTAATATTATTGCTAAAGTGAACAGCATTCCCTTCACCAATATCATTCCCTCCACAATGCAATTCGTCACTCAACCCATCTCTCTTATCTACCTTCGCTCCTTCATTCAGATTCGAGACCAGGGACCTTTGTTCGCTCACAGTATCAATCAATTCCTCAGTTTCCAAATCATTCACATCACAATCTGCAATCACTTCGACTTCCTTATTTCTACCCACTAGCTTGCTACTTGATCTCAAGCCCTCTCTCATCCCAAGTGAATCAAAAAACGCCAATTTAATCAAAATATCTTATTTCATCTAACATACAAGCAAACAACCTCCGGGACCAATGACTTTAGCGTGCGAGCATTGAACAATCGCGAGCTGGATCTGGAACAAAGTTTCAACAAGGCCGTCACTTGCAAGCAAAAACAAATAAACAAACAGATTAGAAGCAAAGTTGTTGTAGGTGCATGGGAGAAGGTCTGCTGCTGTGTGGGAGAAGACGTCGTCTGGTCTGCTGGTACGTAGGCGAAGGCGATCATCTGGTCTGCTGGTGCATCATCTGGTCTACTGGTGCGTGGAAGAAGGCGTCGCCTGGTCTGCTGCTGCGTGGGAGAAGAATGGTCGGCTGCTGTGATAGGGTTACTAGGTTTCAATGTTAAAAAGGAAACTAGCAGCATTTGGAGTTCAATTCACGCGAATTATGGCGTGAATTGAATTTACGAAGGGAGGTGGGTTTAAACCCACACATGAATTGAATTCATGCCTATCTTTTTGTTCCAAACAAGTGAATTGAATTCAATTACAAGATTGAATTAAATTCGTTGTGTTCCAAACAGGATATTAGTGTAAAACAATGGGTAGAATCACAACACCATCAAGAACCCTGCAAAAGAAAGCTACACGACAAGTTGTAAATCTTGAACTAAGTAGTTTTAATTTTTTAATAAATACTTCATAAAAATTTGTAAAGTAATTTACTTGATTTTGAATGATGATTATATCAACAACATATATCATTATATTTTCTAATGTCACGGGAGGCTTGATTGTTTTTTTAAATTTACTACATCAAAATTTTACCCACCTTTAAATATTTGTATTTGATAGATAAATTATAAATATTTATAATTATCTCATAATATAATATTTAATACCAAGTCGTTCAATCTTTTGTGTTAAAAAGAATTCAAATATGCTTTGATTCCTTTCACATCCTATTGCATTCACACGTTGATTCATAATTTGATTTGTAAACTTTTACAATTTTGTAACATCACTTATGAATTGGTTATGCCCAGCAATTGTAAGAAAACAAAAGTAACATTATAAACAAAATAAAATGATGATTAATTTACAATATGTAACAAAAATGAAAGATATATATATATATACTTGGATTAAGTTTGTCTCTTTAACGAATAACAATGATCATATCAAAATTACCTGAAGCATCCCTATAAATTTCTATTTGTAAGTTTAGAAGATCTTGTATTATCTCGTTGGCAACAATTATTATAATAATTAATAGCATTCCCAGATTAATTTTATTTTTTTTTTGTAAAATTTGGTCTACAATAAATATTAGATTAAAAAATGCCCTAGTTGTAAACAACAGAAAGTAAAATTGTCTTTCTCATATCTCATTGATGACTCTTAGGTAAAGTATATGCAAAGACTTACTGATGACTGTTAGGTAAGGTATATGCAAAGAAGGCAATTCTTCATATTAGCCTTGATTGCTTCCTTCTTCCTTTCTCTGACATTATAAAAATAAGTCACTATTAACATCTCATTACTATCAACTAGATGAAATCTCCTTATCAAAGGTTTACAAACTAAGATAACAAATAGACATTGAGACCAAAATTTATAGTATTCAAATATAATTCTAAAAACTTCCAATCCAGCATTAGACCTAGCATCCTAAGATGCAGTCATTTATCACTTCTAAACATTTGTCTCAACTATTTCTTCATCAAAATAAAACACTAAAGTGATAAGAAATTAGTTACAAATCTTGTAATAGTGGACGATATAAATTCTTATCATTAGTGATATCCTTTCTCATTGAATTCAGAACTTATTCACGATTGTAGACAAACTCGGTCACTTGTTTTACTTTCTGCATAGCCTTATCAATGATAGGAAAATATCTAGCATCTTATATGTTTTTTAACATCAGGTCAATACGATGTACCTGCTTTATAATATTCTTCCAACTACTTTGTAAGTAGAATCATTGTCAATAATTAATTGAACAATATCTTTTGGCCTAACTTTATTCATAACTTCATCAAATATTTAAAACAGAGTATCGATATTTTTAGCAAGGCTAAATGCATCAATCAAAATTATTAGATTGAAGCACAATACAAGCAAAGGTAACATTAGTAAGCGATGTATTGATTAACCGTACTCAAACATCACTATACATACAAGTTAACTAAATCTAGATCCGAGTGAAATCAATGATACCATCACCGTATTCAACATTTACAGAACTTCGGTAATATAAACATGTAGGGTCCGGATCGTCTGTCCAGTGCTATCCTGTCTTATTCTGTCTAATAACAAAACGACGTCGTTTTGTTATTAAAATTTGATAGACGCTTTTGAAGTTAGACATATGCCTGTGGAACCCACCTACAGACGTCGTTTTTAGCCTTTCCAAAGCCATTTTTAAACAAAACAACGTCATTCCAAACACAAATCCAAAACAGAAAATTTTTGTTTTGTGGTTTTATCCTTATTCTTATTAATTTAATAATTAATAATAATCAGGAAATAAATTATATTATTTAATCTCATTAATAAATAAATAATTTATTAATAATAAGAATAATAGTAAGTAGAAAATTAATAATTATCAAAATTTTAAACAATTAAATTAATAAGAATAATTAAAGAACCATAATAATAATATAATTTCTAATAATAATAATAATTGTATAAAAGAAGAAGAATAAGGGGAGGACGATAGGCGATCTCGCGATCTCGAGGTCTCGCGCTCGCAAGACTGCTCGAAATTGGCTAGTCTCATGATCGCGAGACTGTCGATTCTCATGCAGTCTCGCGATCGCGAGATCGCCTATCACTCCCTTTTCCTTTTGTATTTTATTATTATAATTAGTAGTATTTTTATTTTTAAATTCCTTTTTATTATTTAATGAATTTATTTTCATTATTATGATTATATTCCTTATCATTAGTTAAGTTAGTTTGCTTTAATTTATTTATATTAATAATATAAATTTCCTTCTTATGATTAA
>JAOTIZ010000003.1:8340339-8357736 GCA_027123425.1 Erythroxylum panamense
TCAATACTAAGCCATAAACACATAATTACCACAATTCATGCTTAATGACATCATAAACAAAAGTTCGGGGTCTAACATGAATAAAAATATATTAACACAGAGCATAGTAAAAATTAATAATAAAAGATAAAATAAGTAAATAAATATATAAACTAAAAAAGACAAGTATAAGAATAAATCAAACCAGTCATTATAAGAAATTAGTTAGGTTAAATAAAAAATTGTTTAGGCTAATACTAAGAGGGCTAAATAACTAGGAGGGAAGTATTACGTATTCAAAATATTAAGGTTAAGAATGACTTATCTAGCTGAGATCCTTTATCTATATTATAATACGCCAAAGTTTTCTATTGCGAGTCATGTACTCGGTAAGTTCCAGTAGAGTTAAATCACTCTTAATCACTTTCTTTTAAATTTTTAGGCCTTCTTTTTTCTCTTTTATAATTTTTAAGTGCTATTTTCTCGCATTTTATCACTAAAGCATCAAGGTGCTCCTTTTAGCATGCTTGAATTACTTAAGCCTCATCTATCTTAATTTTTCATTAATACTAGCCACCTTTAATTTATCTCTTACCAATATGTTATTGACCTTATCTCTTCTAGTAAGGTTACATATATAATGGTGCATCCTATCTCTGCCATTATTAGCTTATTACTATACACTTATTTGATAGGCCAATACTTTGTCCCATATGGCATGACCAACCTAATAGCTAAAAGATAGAATCTATCTTTTAGCTTGAGTGATATCTTTTTGTCACATAAAACATCTTATGCACTTCTCTGTTTAAACCATTCTAATTTGATCCGGTAGATTATATCTTAATCAATATCTCTATTATTTTAGATGAGAGATCTTAGGTACTTAAAACACTCTTTTAGTGGTATAACTTCAGAACCAATCTTTATCTCTATTTTGAAAGCCACCAAATGACTTAAAAGTTTTCATTTTAAATGCTCAATCTTAGTCTTGCTCAATTTAAAGCCCTTTGACTCTAATGTTTCCTTCCAACGTTCTAACTTAACATTGACACACTCTTTTATCTCATAAATTAAGACAATATCATTAGCAAACAAAACCAATTAACGTTATTCTTTAATCCTTAACTTGGCATAATAGGCCTCCTTTAAATCCTTATCCCATAATTTTCAGCAAACGCATTTATGGTTGTGTACATTAAATTGACGGAAGCAATTACTATTTACCACTCATCTAGAGGAAATTGACTTATACTACTACTTAATAACTATCACTCTTTTAACAGCAACACCACCTAACTTATCTTCTTCTGTCAATAAGTCGTTAAAATCTCCTAAGCACAACCAAGGCCTTGAGTCTCTGCTTGACAAATCACGAAGCAAATCCCATGAAGCATTACGTCTAGAACTCTCAGGAAAGCCGTAATAACCAATCAGTCGTCAACTATTATTCTGAAAAATCACAGTAGCATCAATAAAATTACTCGAGAAACTCCTAACAGACACATCAACTTCATTCTTCCATAATAAACATAAACCCCCACTCCTACCAATACAATTCAAAGTAAAACAATTATCATAGCGAACCAAACGACAAACCTCCTCCATTTTATTCCGTTGCACTAGCATCTCCATAAGAAAAACAATCATAGGTCTATAGGTAAAAAGGAGATCACTAAGTGCCCATACTACGCCAGGGTTACCTAACCCTCGGCAATTCCAGCTTAAGATACTCATTGTTGTCGGCTATCCCGTCTTGCGGGATGAGCCGTTTCATTATGCCCAGTCGATGAAAGAACTGAGTTAGAGCTCGATGGAGAATCCTTATTGTGCATGGAAACTGCATGAGCTGAGATTTTAGTAATTTCCTCTTGAACTTCTACCTAGGGACTTAGATCAGTTATTAGGTTGCTTTATTATTTTTATCCGGATCAAATTATATTACTTAACCGATAAGTTATTGAAAAACCGAAGAATGCAATTAAATATTTTCCAACACGGTAAATGTAAAAACAAAATCCAACATGATTAATCTCCACCCTTGCTTTCTCATCAAAGTTATATTAAAATCGTAAAGCCCCTCCCACCTTACTTCTTCCTTCGACGCAGTTTGCCCCAACTTAGCCAACTGATAGCTCTTATACCTGTGTTGAATTGGAGCCCCACTAAAAGGAGTTTATCATTCTTTCTAAAGCTCCGCACAGTTCCATCAATAATAGGTATATGTTCATGGCGTAATTTGGCATTGCTTGGACTCTCTCTCTTTACTCGCATGTGTGAGGCATTCCCATACCCCATCACTTGGATAAGTGTTTTCTTCTTATACTTGCTTATCAACGTGGACGAACTCATATAATGCTTTGAGTCATTCGACATTTCTCTAACGCCCTATTGGTTACATATTTCTCTCTTCTATTCTCCTGAATTATCGTCAACAAAAATGTGTAAAAAATTTTAACTTCTTCTCATTATCTCTCTTTACATTTTATAAGAAAAGATAGAACCTCAACACATGATAAAAATAATTACGGAGACGAGATTTTCTTATGATGACCCCTTTATAGTATACAACAACTTAATAAAAATGGAGTTTGAATAGATCGATCTAGTAGTGTGCAATTTTAATCCTAAATAGTAAAGTTATAAAATAATGTGGCCTGTTAATTGATTATCATGTGTTATAAAGTATACAACCGTTCTAATACATAAGATTACAAGGTTAATCCATCCTTAAAAAAAAAACCCCATAATAGCCATTTTATCCCTTAAAAAAACCTATTTGACTCTCATAAACTTCACAAATATCCATTTTAACTGCAACAAACCCAGTTTTTACCATGTCTCTCTTACTTCAGGTACTACAATGTTTCTGTCGAAAGCAGAATGTTGTCGGAGATTACTCTTTCAGGCACAAGAATGCTGTTGCTCATGCGATATAAGTGACGGGAGCAGCCTATTGAGTATGATAGTGGGGTACTCCTTCTTTATGTTTTCACTTACTAAAAGGACGGATTTATATCATCTAAATCCAGGGATTTGTTGGGACGCAAGGAATTAAGTATATATTTAGATGCTTTTTTTGTTATTGAAAGAATTTTATTATATAAGCTTGAAGCTTATACACAACCATTAGGATCAAAACCATTGGAGAACACTCTCGCCTTAAGGAACAACTAGCAAATTTAACAAAAGAAAGAAACACAAGTATATGCTGGACAGGTTATAAAGCTGTGAAAAACAGTCTAAAACCTTCCAAGTTCCAGGTAAGCTTCATTTGTCCATAGCTAAGTCTTTGCAGAGTCTGCTATTTATTCACGCCACATCGCATAGATGTTTGATTTATCTTTACTTTCGTGATATATCTTATGATGGTTGAAGTTTGGGGCGACATCGCTATCATAAACATAATGATATTAACAAATTGTTCCAATTCTTTCACTAAAAAGTTTTATACTTGGGAAGTGTTTAACGTGGTTAGCTTGCTTCCATTTGCTAATTAATCAGATGACATCTTTTGATAGGTACGCGAGCACTTAATTCTTTCCTAGAGTAGTCACGAAGATTTCCAAGTTCTTAATTTTTGCATTATAATTTGTTTATTGTTTCAGAGACATTTGAGAATCAGTGGAACAATGATTCTGCGTATATTTGTTCCCCATATGCGTTAATGGATGACTTTTTATTCTTGAACTCTCATAAGATCAAGCAAATGGGCGATGATCTTTGATTGGTGCCTGAAGCAGCTATTGACTATGCGATTCTGAATGTTTCAAATGAGTTAAAATGTCCATTTCCACAAAAAGGAAGAGACTTTGGCTGGTTAATCAAAGGTATGGAGATGGACTTGTTAGCTAATCGGCAAAACAAACACAGCTTTCACTAGCTCACGTAGATTTCTAACTGCTGTTTGATGCCGCTGCATTTTCACAACTTAAAGAATGCGTCTTTCTCTGTTTCTTCAAGCAAATTCCTTTGTGCTTATTTCCTTTTCAAAGCTCTACCAGTACTCCTCTATTTTTATGTTTAGTCCCATGGCTTCCATTCTAAGTAAACTCCCCAACAACTACTTATACGACTTCCCAACCATAGACTCTTCTAAATGCAGCCTGCTCGCCCTCCTCTCCACAGACTCGCAAGACCGTTTTCAATTTTCATCCGGAAATTGTGTTCTGGGGCTGAGGGCAAATGGGCTCATGCATGTGGATGCTTATTGTGCTGCTTGTTCAGGGTTCCATTGAAAGAGTTTATGCTCACCAAACTCTGAAAACAGAGCGTATTTCAGGTAGCTTTCTTTATCTCTTTGATTCTATGATTTTTGAGTCGTTTCGGGTTCTGTTTTCTCCGTGAGTTGACAGGGGACGACAGTCTGTGTTCTTATTAATTTCGAATCATTTTCAAGGTGGCACTGTTTAGAATAAATAGGTGCGGCGTTAATGTTAAGTGGAGTTTCTGCATTTCTGTAACTCGCGTGACTGGTTAGTGGTTACAAATATTTTGAGCAAAAAACATGAGATTGAAATTCTGAAGATTTTATTGATTTCTGAGTGAAATTCCGGCCCTCAAGGACTCTTTTCCCTTGGGTTTGCAAGGACAGGTTCACCTGCAGATCATGGATACTTACCTAGTCTTGGTTGGTAGACAGTATTCTCGTATCACAAGGAACTGATAAACCATTCAGCATATTAGCATCAACCTTCTTTCACATGGTGTGATGATTGCTGTCCAAGAGGAGTTCTTTTAATGAAAATAGTGTCTTCGTGGGTTGCTTTTTCTGCTGTACCTCATTCTTAGCATACATTAGAAGGTTTTGACTCACTGATCATCTTACGTAGTTACCAGTTATTGAAGTTGTGCAGACGAACCCAGGTCCCAGGAGACTGCTTAAGTCTGTTGCAGTGTCCTTGTAATGGTGTTGATAAATTGTTACTTTAGATGCTCCTTATGTATTTATGAAAATGAAAACCTGTTGATTTTCTCTAAGTAGCTCTGTACCAAAAATGTCAAGCATGCTTTGGGAATCGTTTCATGCAGGGAGTGCTGGTGATGTCCTAGAAGATAATCCCGTGGGGAGATTAAAAGTATATGTATATGATCTGCCAAGCAAGTACAACAAGAAACTACTGCAGAAGGATCCCAGATGTCTCACCCATATGTTTGCTGCTGAGATTTTCATGCACAGGTTTCTCTTATCCAGTCCAGTTCGAACCCTTAATCCAGACGATGCTGATTGGTTTTATACACCTATATACCCCACTTGTGACCTTACACCTACCGGTTTGCCATTGCCCTTCAAGTCTCCACGGATGATGAGAAGTGCAATACAACTTATTTCATCAAGCTGGCCTTACTGGAACCGCACAGAAGGAGCTGATCACTTCTTTGTTGTGCCCCATGACTTTGGAGCCTGTTTCCACTATCAGGTGAGATCAGTTTTTGGTGCTTGAATCTTTACTTGTAACTATTTCCCTTCCAGTGGATTAACATTTTGGGCCATTCTTTCTATGTGCTATTAACATGTTCTGATAGTTCTGCTTGTATAATAAAGTAATATCATATTTGTTTTCCTTTTGGAATGAACTAGCTAGTTTTCTTGGACTCTAAATTCCCAATGTATATCGAAATTTAGCTGCAGCGATAAGTGGTAGGATTAGACATGATGGGCAGACGAGCATGACTTTGAATTGATTTTTCCACTCCATAACAACCTGTAAAATGAAGATGAAAAAGGATATAATCTTTTTGTTAATTGTTTCATACCTGCTGTTTTTCATGAGCTGACATAGTCAAAAGCTTTTGGTGGTCATGACATTCATCTATACCACATTGAAACCATTTGTATTTTAGGACTCTTTTGAGTTTTGAGTCCCATAAATTTCAAGCCATTTAGTTGGGGAAAACACTGATACATGAATGTATGTGTTTGTGGTCAAATTGTCGTAGGAAGAGAAAGCTATTGAACGAGGAATTCTTCCATTACTCCAACGTGCTACCTTGGTTCAAACTTTTGGGCAACGAAATCATGTATGCTTGAATGAGGGGTCAATCACAATTCCTCCATATGCTCCACCCCAAAAAATGCAGGCCCGCCAAATCCCACCAGACACTCCACGTTCAATTTTTGTTTATTTCCGCGGTTTGTTTTATGATGTTAATAATGATCCTGAAGGAGGTTATTACGCCAGGTTTGTTCCCACCTAACTTATCACAATTGCAACTTGCAGCATACCACTTTGTTTCTAGTTGGAGCAAAGACTTCAGACATGTTTTTCATATAGACATCAAAGTTCAAATCTTTTCTGAAATGCAGTAAAAGTATTGTATCACGATAAGCTGGTAGCAGCCACCAGGAGACAAATTAGAATAGTAGTTTAACTCATTTGAAGCTGTGATTGTGAGTTGTTTCTGATGAGATTGAGTGCCTTCTTAACAGAGGTGCAAGGGCTGCAGTCTGGGAGAATTTTAAGAACAATCCACTATTTGACATCTCAACCGATCATCCAACAACATATTATGAGGATATGCAACGAGCTATCTTCTGTCTGTGTCCTCTTGGTTGGGCACCATGGAGTCCAAGACTAGTTGAAGCAGTGGTATTCGGATGCATACCTGTCATCATAGCAGATGACATTGTTCTACCTTTCGCAGACGCAATCCCATGGGAGGAAATTGGTGTTTTTGTTGCTGAGAAAGATGTTCCAAAGTTGGACACGATCCTAACTTCTATACCACCAGAAGTGATTTTAAGGAAGCAGAGGCTTCTTGCAAATCCTTCGATGAAAAGGGCAATGCTGTTTCCACAGCCTGCACAATCTGGTGATGCCTTCCACCAAATACTCAATGGATTGGCTCGGAAATTGCCGCACCACAAGACTGTTTACTTGAAAAATGGTGAAAAGAACCTGAACTGGACAGCAGGACCCGTAGGGGACTTGAAACCTTGGTAAGAGGAAGATGCCATTTTGACAGTAGATGTTCTTTTCCTACAATATACGACAGTTCTATTCAGCTGAAGGTGTTAATACCAAGACCAGAAATGTACAAGTGCTGATTAAAAACCTTTGCATATTGGTAGAGATACTTAAATGTTTTCACCTAGTCATTGGCATATACGAAGTTGATGGAACTATTTGCAGAAGCAGATTGCTTCTTCCTTAATCCTGATAGGTCCTAAGTTGCACAAATTCAACTCCTACCATATTATACATTTCGCAATGTAGAGTATGTTTTTTTCCATTTTAAGAGAAGTTTTAGCTGGCACATCGTTGCAGTGAAGCCGTCATATTCGTCTGTCTTCCTTTCGCTTTCGTTTTATTTGATGTTATCACGCAAAAGCAACAAAACAAAATGAAGGAGGAGATAAAATGATTTTAAATTCCTGAGTTGTCGGAGTATAATTTTCACATTCATACGGCTTTCTTTACGTCTTTCATGCATTGTAAATTTGTATTCCTAATTAAGATGCTGCGAATTCTTGGATGCTTAATCGGCCAACAGAACACGTTCCACCAATAAAACTGGTCAAGCCTTTGTTTCATTAAGACTGATTTGTCAATGTGTTCTACTTGGACTTGAGATCCATTTTCTTTGATCTTCTTATGTTAGTGCCAATCTTTTAGGCTGGCCGAAATCATTTTAAAAAAAAGTTATCCTGATAAAGGACAATTAGAAACGAAGGATAATAAAAAATTCTAAGAGAAGATGCTTAATTACAACATTAGAGGAATTTTTTAGTTTCTAATATTAAAAAATTAGTATATATCTTCCTAAGGTTTATTTTCTTACTCACATCCCTTATATCATTTTTAATAAATAAACATCGTATAATTTAATTAGGTGTTATGTAACACATCACTTCTTATATTTGTACCACATAACACACCAAATGATGTAATTTAGGAGACATAAACAGCATCATTACTTTAATAGAAAATGATAATCAAAATCGTGTCATTTATATCATGCTAAGGAATTTTTTGTTAAATAATTTATTCAAATCATAAATTGCTTATATTTTAGAGAATTGATCTAATGGTCCTTCAGAAAATAGTAACTTTGAAACCTTTTATTATAAAGTTTATTTCCTTGTCAATGTTAAGTGGAAAATATCCATTAAAATATCTGTATGGTAACTATGTAGGTTGTCACCTAACTTCACCACCCTCATCAGTCCCAGTCGATAATTAGGTGAAAATTGATCTAAATCCTAATATTTAAAAATAAAAGAAGTGAAGTGACCTTTCAAGTATTAAATATTAATCAAACTATAATCATTTTTAGCGGTGCACCTAACCTCTTTAGTGGTTAGAAAGGACAAATGTCCTTTTGAAGTAATGGCCCCTGCCTGTCGAGAATCACCTTTTCTCTATTAGGTGAGGTCCGGTCCTGCGCCAATTTTACTGCCTTCACCTATATGCATTGTCAAGTGGGCATCGCATCCCATCTCATCGTAGGTAACGTAGCAGATAAAAGGAAGTCAGACTTAGACTAAAGTCCCTTCCCCTCTCTCACCAACCCAAAACCCTCTTCGCTTCTTCGTCTTTACACTTTCTCTTCTTTGATCGGATACTTGCATCAGCCACCAACCCACCATGGCTACCATTTCCAAGCTCTCGAATCCTAGTTCTGCTTCTTCTTTACCACTCTCCTCCTCCTCAAAGATTACATCTTTTCCTCCTATATGTTATATGCGCTTCCGTGGCCCAACTGCTTTTCTCTCCAAAGTTGCATCTTCTAGTCTCTCACTGCGAAATACCCGATCTTTGTTGAGTGCTTTGACGTGAGCATTACCTCAAAGTTTTGTGTTTTATATACATATATTTATATGTTTGAAGTAGTTTTGTTGCTTGTTTCTTTCTCTTGTAGTTTGGTTTGGACTTTTGCTGTTTGCTTTCGTAGTTCTTGTATCTCATAATCTTTTGAAGCGATAGAAATTGAAAAGTTCTTATTGTTGTCTGTCTGATCATGTGTGTCATGGTTTAACCCAGATATACCATATGATCCTTTTTTGAATGGATTCTCTTATTTCTTTTTTCTTTGATTACCTTCACCTAAATTTGTTGCTGTGAATATCTTATCAGTGTTGCCATGCTTGTTCTTTTGAGCCATGTATGTTGCTACTATTGAAGCCCTTTTAAGTGAAAATTTGTACATAGTTCGTCAATAAGTTACTTGTGTTTGGCCATTGTAAATGTAGTATTGAGTTACTAGCCTCCAAGGACGGGTTAAGTGGAATTGACTAGATTTCGCTTCATTGGATAAACTTGCTAAATTTTATCGCATGCACAGAATCAAGATACATATGCGTATCAAAGATATGCCTAAAGGTGTTATTCATAGTATATTTTAATTGCATTTTCCTTTGTTTTGTATTACAGTGTAAAGTGTTCTCAATCTACTGGAAACGGTAGTCCAGTAAAGAGGACAAGTCTTCACGATCTCTATGAAAGAGAGGGGCAGAGTCCGTGGTATGATAACCTCTGTCGCCCTGTGACTGATCTGATTCCTCTGATAGAGAGTGGTGTTAGGGGTGTGACTAGCAACCCAGCGGTAATTGCTATTTTCTGTCCCTCTGGATTTTCTTTCGATCAATGTAGTAACCACAAAAGGTCTGCTTCTTTCATAGTCAAGTAAAGAAAGTTAAGAGACAAGTTCAAAAAACTATCTTTTGAGCTTATGACAATGCACCTTTTACATTTCTTTGGATTCTTTTTACCTGTCTCGGGTAATGATTTGTTTGGCATCCTCTGTGGTAATATTTTTGCAGATTTTCCAAAAGGCAATATCATCATCAAATGCCTACAATGATCAATTCAGGTATATGCTATTACAAATGTTCAATGCTTATCAATTTTCTGTATGGCCAGTGAAAACCTTTTCTTTTGTTTTGTACCGTTGTATTCTGATCTACATTAACAAAAGGATATGACATCATGCATGGATCTCGCAGTAGTTTGCATTTTAGGCTCTAAAATTTGTGAATTTTTCTTTGGAAACTTGAATTTGCACTTCTAGATAATTGTTTCAAAATTCATTATTCTGATGTATACCTCTGAAATCTCAGGGAACTTGTACAATCAGGAAAAGACATTGAGGCATCATATTGGGAACTTGTGATAAAGGACATTCAAGACGCATGCAAGCTTTTTGAGCCTATTTATGACCAAACAGATGGAGGTGATGGCTATGTTTCAGTTGAAGTCTCTCCCAGGCTAGCTGATGATACTAAAGAGACTGTTGAGGCCGCAAGATGGCTTCATAAGGTGGTTGATCGCCCCAATGTGTACATCAAGATTCCTGCTACAGCTCCTTGCATTCCTTCAATTAAGGAAGTCATTTCCCTTGGCATTAGTGTCAATGTGACAGTAAGTTCATTTTATGCATTTTTTCTGCGCTTACTGGCAATGATTGGCAAAATATGTTAACAATTGAGTATGACATCTAGACATTTGTTTCTTTTCCTCTTGTTAAGATGTTCTCACGAATCAAATGATCATGTATATGGAGTGGCATACTGACTGCCATTTTCCATTTTTGTGAATATGCAGCTCATATTTTCTCTTGCTAGATATGAAGCAGTCATTGATGCCTACCTGGATGGCCTTGAAGCTTCTGGATTGAATGACCTCTCCAGGGTTACAAGTGTTGCATCCTTCTTTGTCAGTAGGGTTGACACTCTCATTGACAAAATGCTGGAGAAAATTGGAACCCCAGAAGCTCTTGATCTTAGAGGAAAGGTAAATTAATTTCATTTGTTCTTATCCTTAACTTTGGATAAATTATCAGTCCAGGGTATGCATGTCTTCATGCCCTTAAACTTTGTATTTTAGGCTGCTGTAGCTCAAGCAGCTCTGGCATACAAGCTCTACCAGAAAAAGTTCTCTGGTCCAAGATGGGAAGCTCTGGTGAAGAAAGGTGCCAAGAAGCAGAGAGTGCTGTGGGCCTCAACAAGTGTGAAGAACCCCGCCTATCCTGACACTTTATATGTTGATCCCCTTATTGGCCCTGACACAGTAAGCCACCCTTTATCTCTTAACTTTTTGCTCGCGCTTGGTGTCCAATCCTATTAACCACTTCAGAAGCGAGATTCAATTTCTTGAAAAGTTCAAATGGAATGGTCATAATCTGAAGTCTACTATTGCTGATGAATCCATTTAAATATCCACCCTTTATCCCATAACTTTTGCTTGCGCTTTGTATCCAATCCTATTAACCACTTCAGAAGTGAGATTCAATTTCTTGAAAAGTTCAAATGGAATGGTCATAATCTGAAGTCTATTATTGCTGATGAATCCACTTAAATATGTTTGTATTCATCTTGCAGGTTTCAACAATGCCCGATCAAGCTCTCCAAGCATTTATTGACCATGGTAACGTGGGAAGAACAATTGACTCGAATGTGTCTGAAGCTGAAGGAATTTACAGTGCACTTGAGAAATTGGGAATTGATTGGAGCTACGTGGGAACTCAGCTTGAATTGGAAGGAGTGGACGCATTCAAGAAGAGCTTTGACAGTCTGCTTGACACCCTGCAAGAGAAGGCAAACTCTCTGAAACTAGTTAGCATGTGAGCGTGATGTTGTTTCAATTATTATTTGAGTCTTTTGACACAATAAAAAGTGGGTTATAAATCCTGCTGTGAAAAAAAAATTAGTTGGTGCGTGTTCTGTAAGTTCCTAAAAGGAAACTACTACATGTGGTGCTTTATTGAGTAGTTGCGTTTGGGTCTATAATGAGTATATCTGATAGTTTTTGTTGCTCACAATTTACGTAGATGGTGATGTATGTGTTGTCATTGGACAAAAGGTATGGGATGGGATATGATTACTGGGGATCCATGGTAAACAAGTCTGGGGGTGTTGTACCAACTGGGGATCCATGGTAAACAAGTCTGGGGGAGTGTTGCTACCAAACTAAAATTCTAATCGCTGGATTAGTTGGTCTAGGAGATATTAGCAGAACAGAGACTTGAAAGAAATATGCATGGAGGAATTTGTGTTGTTTTGTAGTAGTAGTCACACTATTACCTGATAAGAGTGTGGATTCAGCCTTGAGCATACTAATGTGACAAAGATGGAGTTGCCTGCTGGTGTGGAAATATGAACATAAAATAGTTACAAAAAATTGTTACGTTTTATTCCCAAGAATTGCCTCAACTCCAAACAAAGATCCAAGTCAAAGAAACAACTCTGAAAGGATATAAAAGGTTGTTGCTTGTCTTGTTAATGGCATTGAACTCACATTTCACTACTCTAAATGAGAAGAAGAAGCAGAAAGCGAAGGCCTTCTCCAATTATTACAACAAGATGGATTCCATTGGCAGAAAGCAGAACACAAGAATACGAATGAGACATAATCACCAAAAAATTGAATAAAGGAGGGATTTTGTTTGGATTGGACGAGAAACTTTCATTTTGTAACGGCGAAAGAAAATAGTCTATTGTAAGATTTTGTAAAAGGAGATTTTCTTTATTATCTCACTTACCTAAAAATAAGAATACAAAATAGGTTTTTTATACAGAGAGCATATATTGGAAAATATAATTCTATCCTTACTTATACATAATAGCCGACACTCCCTCTCAAGTTGATATAAAAATATTACACATGCCAAACTTGCATCCTATGGTATGGAAAGCTCGACTATTGAGTCCTTTTGTGAAAACATTAGCTAACTATTTTTTCGACAATACATGGAACAAGCTTAAGACACCATTCGTTAACTTTTGTTTGATGAAATGTCAACTGATTTCGATGTGCTTCATCCAGTCATGTTAAATAGGATTATAAGCAATGCTGATTGTAGCTACAAGGATAGCATGTCTTCTCTAGCCAACTTCAACTCTACTAGCAACTTCCGCAGTCATAAAAGCTCACAGACACCTCGAGCTATAGCTCTGTATTCTGCTTCTGCACTTGATCTTGCAACCACTCTTTGTTTCTTGCTTCTCCAAGTGACCAAGTTACCTCCCACAAGTGTGTAATAACCAGAGGTGGATCTTCTATAATCTAGAAATCCAACCCAATCCGCATCTGTAAAGGCCTCAGTTCGAAGATGACCATGTTTTGAAAAAAGAAGACCTTTTACTAGGACTGACTTTAAATACTACAAAATGTGAAAGATAGTATGCTGATGAGATTCTCTAGGATCATGCCTAAACTAACTCACTGAGCTAACTGTATAAGCAATGTTTGATCTGGTGTGAGAAAAATAAATAAGCCTACCAACCAATATTTGATATCTACCTTTATCAACTGATTTTTAAGTTCCTGTTTGCAGCTTATGGTTGCTTTCAATGGGTGATTATCCTGGTTTACATCCCAGCATACCGGTTTCATCCAAAAGATCTAGGATATATTTCTTATGAGAATTGAATATTCCTTTGGTTGATCTTGCAACTTCAATTTCCAAGAAGTATTGTAATTTTCCAAAATCTTTGATCTCAAACTTTTGAGCCAAGAGCTTCTTCAATCGAGACATTTCTTCTTTATCATCTCCTTTCTTCACTATGTCATCAACATAAACAATAAGAAGAGTGATCTGACTTAGCTGAATTTATCAAACCAAGTTTTAAGAGACTATTTCAACCCATACAAGGATTTTTTAGTTTGCACACCTTTCCTTGAGTTCTCTCATTATCAAAACTAGGAAGAATCTCCATATAAACCTCTTCTTCCAGGTCTCCATGTAGGAATGCATTTTTCACATCAAATTGCTACAAATCCCAATTCAAGTTAGCTGCATAGGATAACAAGATTCTAATTGTGTTCATTTTGGCAACAGGTACAAATGTCTCATAATAATCAACCTCATAAGTATGAGTAAATCCCTTTGCCTCTAATTTGGCTTTGAACCTTTCAATTGAACCATCAACTTTATGTTTTATTATGAAGACCCACTTGCAACCAACTAACTTATTGCATAGAGGAGCAACTAGTTCATAGATTTCATTTTTAGTGAGAGCTTTCATTTCTTCTACCATAGCTTCTTTCTATTTTGGATCTATGATAGCTTCCCTCCAATCATGTGGAATAGACACAGAGGAAGGAGATAAGGCAAAGACTCAATAGCAAGGAGACAAGGAATCATAAGAGACAAATTTAGAAATGAAATGTTTTGTAACTTGACCCCTTTTCTTTTAGCAATGGGTAAATTTGAATCAAAATTAGATGATAACTCACCTGAAGATTCTTGCAATGTAAGAAGCATAATGGCTTTTTTTGGACTATTTTTCAAAATTAGATGATAACTCACCTGAAGATTCTTGCAATGTAAGAAGCATAATGGCTTTTTTTGGACTATTTTTCCTCAAGTACCTTAACAAATCAAGTCTATTTAAACGTCCAACAACATTCTCCCCCTGAACATCATCAATCCTTTCATCCACCTCCTGAACATCACTCTCCTTATTCTTCCCCTGAACAAGATCATGAAATACCACAACCACCTTGAAAAGGTTATTGTGTAGTGTCAAAATAAGGTTCAGACTCGTAAAAGGTAACATCCATATTGACATAAAATTTCCTAGATAGAGGGTGATAATACTTATATCCCTTTTGAATTGGGGGGAATACCTAATGAATACACATTTCAACACCCTTAGGTGTAATTTCCCAACGTTCATAGTATGGACAAAGCAAACACACCCAAAAATCTTTAACGGAATAGTATAGCCATTTTTCCCTTTAAGATTTATAAAGGAGTCCAAAATTTGAGAGTTTTGAGAGGCATTATATTAATAAGATAGGCTGCCACTAGTATAGCATCCCCTTAGTATGACTTTGGAACAATCATAGTAAACATAAGAGATCTAGCAACTTCCAACAAATGTCTATTTTTCCTTTTAGCTACCCCATTTTGAGCACTAGTATAAGGACAAATAGTTTGATAAATAATCTCATAAGACTCCAAATAAGTTATAAACCTACTATCCGTGTATTCTGTCTCATTATCAGTTCGCAAGGCTTTTATCTTAGCATCAAGCTGGGTGTGAACTATGTTATGAAAAGAATGAAAGCAGGAGAAAACATCACTTTTTTTTCCTTAATCAAATACACCAAAGTCATTCTACTGCAACAATCAATGAAAGCAACAAACCATCGATTTCTAGACAAAGAAGCAGTCTGTGTAGGTCCCTAAACATCATAATGAATAAGCATAAAAGAAACAATAACTTTATTATTACTTAAATTATAAGAATTTTTAGTATGTTTACCATACTCACAAGCATCACGTGATAAATAATCAAACCAAGTTCTATAAAATAAATTGGGATATAAATTTTCTAAGACAAAAAATGATGGATGTCCTAACTGCCCATGCCGCTGTATTAGTTAACATCTTAATATCCTCCAAAAAGTGCTAAGCCTTGAGTCTCTTCCATCAAGAATAAGTCATCATGCTCTCTATCATTGTCAATCCTCCTCCCTGTTTGAGGATCCTGAAAATATAATAATCATGAAAAATTCAACCTTACATGTTAGAGCTTTAGTGATATCATTGACAGATAAAAGATTGACAGGGAATTAAGGAACATGAATGACATAAGACAACTTAATATTAGGAATACAGACAGAAACCTGTCTAAAAAATAAGGTCAAAGACCCATCAGTCACCTTGACACTATCCCTTTTTAGACAAGGAGAGTATTTACGAAAACTTTTAGAAATACTTGCCATATGTCTATTCTCACTAGAATCAATAATCCATGAGTCAAGTTGAGCAAAAGTGTTACCTAACTTGACAAAATTGGAGGTAGCATTGGAGGAAGAGTTGAGCAGTGATACGAGACGCCTGAAATGCTAAATTTCATCATAAGAGAGACTGTCAACTGAAGCAAACTCCTTGGATGATTCTACTATTTCTAACAAATTTGCTTGAGCCCTTGTGGGTTGGCTTGTTTTCTCCTTCGACTCTCCCATACAACTTCCAACAAGTTGCTTTTGTATGCCTTGGCTTTTCACAGTAATCACAATGCAAATAATTTGTATCAGAAGTAACACCCTTTGGCTACTCATGAGTAATATGGGCAATTAAGCGCAAATTCTCAATTGTTATAGTGTAAAGCATGACACTTCTTCTGGTCTCGTCCTACTGTATTAAAAAATGTGCCTCCTCAAGAGAGGGAAAAAGGGATATGTCAATAACTTGAATTCTCAATTGGCTAAATTCATCAAACCAGTTAAAAACTCATAGACCAGCTCCTTTTCAAGCATGTTTTGAATCACTACCGTATCATCAACACACTTGGTTTAAAAATATTTGATAATAATTTAGTTCCTGCCATAAACTATCCAACTCAGAAAAATAATCTGAAATAGTAAGCTCACTTTGTTTTGTGGCATGAATTTTGTTCCAAAGTTCAAAAATCTTAGCATCATTTCCCATCCGAGAATAAGTGGTTTGTGCAACTTTCCATATCTTTTTCATAGCGTCAGGTAGTAAATACTGTCGGGAGATCTTAGGGTTCATAGAATTAAGAAGCTAAGACATAACCAGTGAGTTATCAGAGTCCCATTGACTAAAAGTAGAGTCAGGAATAGGTGGTGGTTTCTTATTTCCACCAATATATCCCTGTTGTCTTCTAGTGTTGATAGGCATCAAACATAATCTAGACCACGCTAAATAGGTACTACTACCATCTAGTTTAACAGGCCTAATCTGATAGTAGGGGTTGTCATTAATATGATAATGTTTCTTTACTTCCTTAGAAGCTTTCTTAGTATATGACATAATGGCAAGATAAAATTGAAGAAAGGAACAGTAGAGAAGAGAATCTAAAAGGAAGCATAACTGCTCACGAGAGGCCTGAAAAAAACCAACAAGTCGGAAGTGATCGGAGTGTTGCTGGTCGGAGTTAAAGGAGGCCGGTAAATAGATCAGAGCAAGATCGGTGACGGAAGGTGTTTGGAGGTGGCGACATGCACTACACGCACCAATGAGTGGAGAAGATATCGAAATGAAAAGGCAGCACGTGTGCTCATCCGCGAAGTCAGATGATGTTAGAAATTTGGGTACCGGAACTTGACCTAGGTTGTGCTCTAATGAGAGCGGTGTCAAAAGAAAAGGAGCAAAACGTGACCTCTGCACACTTACCAACGGTGTATTAGAAACTATTTTCCAAGCAAACCTACAAGAAAGGGAATAAACTAGATTTTATGAAAAGAGAATTTCTTTATTATCTCACTTGCTTAAAAAATAAGGGGGTGCTTGTTTGGAGGGTTTAAGAAAAAAGATATGGGAATGAAATTAAAACTAATGGTTGGTATGGATATATCATTGCACAGGAATCATTTTCATTCCTTGGTTTTAAGGAATACTCCATTCCTCTGGATTTCCAGAGGAATGGGAGTGATTCCTACATCCAAAACTAAGAATTAAAACTAATTTTTTTAAATTTTGAGTTAAATATTTTTAATTAAA
>JAOTIZ010000003.1:8357836-8372094 GCA_027123425.1 Erythroxylum panamense
ATAAAACAAAATTTTAACAAAATTTTATTTTTTAACATTTTTAACAAACCAACCACCATCAATGGTAATGGTAATCAGTCCTTCATCTTAACCAACCATCATAATTATAATGATTATATCCATTATCATTTCTCATAGTATTCATTTCCATTCCCATTACCCTTTATGAGAGAACCTATACATTTAGCCTATACTGGAAAATACAAATCTACTCTTAATTATACATAACAACTAACACTAATTATTAAAGAGGAAATTTAGTTATTAATTATAAAGAGTAAGGATAAAAATTACAGAAGAGACAACGATAAAAGGAGAAATTACCAATGTTTTTGAGAGAACCAAACGAAAAATGTCAAACAAAAACAGTGGGTGAAAGGAAGATAAGTAGAGCTGGGCCCTAAAAAAGCAAAGAAGAGAAATCAACAAACACAATTTATAAAAAGAAAAGAAGGGCGAAAACAAAACGAAAAACAGGGAAAAAAAGAAGAGGAGGTGAGGATGGCAACGCTGCCCCTGGCTTTCGCTTTATCTGTAGGAGTTGGAAGAGCAAAGTCTACTTCCTCTTTCGTATCAACTTCGACCCAATTCCACATTCCTTTTCTTTTCTTTTTTTTTTTTTCTGTAAAAAGTATAACAATTGGTTCCTTTCCTTTTTGAATTTCAGAGGTGGCGTCCATTAAAACTGATAAAACAACCACCTCTATGTCTTCTTCAACCCCCTCATTCCTATGCTCGCGGTTTGCAGTTTTTCCATTTTCCATTTCTTAGTATTTTCTTTTGGCATCTTACTTGTACGTCTAAATTTGGCATGTTGTCTTGGTAGTAGTTGAACAAAGTTCCAGTCTTTCTAATGGTGGAGCAGCTATCAACAGAAGAGATGTTGCCATCATGTCGTTCGGATTTCTGGCTGTTGCCCTCTTCAATTCTTCAAACGATGGTGTTGCTATGGCTTCCGAATTTGCTGACAGTACTGTCTCATCTCCGTTTCATTTTGGTTCAAAAGCTTCTAATTTTCCCTTTCTCTCTACCTACGTAATCATTAACCTGTGTTTTTTCCTCAAGTCATTGGACCATTAACCTTATAACCCTTTATTGCGATGATTGCCTGTTTAACTCTCCTCTCAAATTATTACCTATCCTTCCTACTTAACGCTTAGAATAAGTCTCTACGTTATCTACCCAAATACAACTTTAGCTATAGTTAACTGTGCTAATCATGCTAATGGCTTCTGGTTTTGATCATGTATTTCGTGTAAACATGTTTGAACTGTGGCTGGCTTTATGGACTCACTTATAATCACATTCCTGAACATGCAGTGCCAGCCCTTAGAGGGAAAGATTATGGAAAGTCAAAAATGAGATATCCAGACTATACAGAAACAGAATCAGGTCTCCAGTATAAGGTCACACATTAGTTTGATCATATATCCCACTACAATTTTTATTCTTACATTATTAGTCTTCGTGTGTTTTAACCTGTGATTAAAATGCTTACAGGACTTGCGAGTAGGGGATGGCCCCACACCCAAGATGGGAGAGAAAGTTGTGGTGAGGACAGTGCTCCTATCTTTACTGTTCTGTACGTGAATCAGATTTATGCTAATTAAGATCTCTTGCAAGTTGAATTTTAGATTTTCAGTCTCTTCATTTGTGGTATATATGCTGCTTGCACCTTCCCTTTCCTTAGTTGTTAGAATTTTTAGTTTGAGTATTTGAACTAGTTGTTGAAACAAGTTAAGGCCTTTCTCCCTTACGTAATTTTTTCTGGATTGATGAATTGATTTTAGGTTGACTGGGATGGTTACACCATAGGGTATTATGGCCGCATATTTGAAGCTCGAAACAAGACAAAGGGCGGTTCCTTTGTGGTATAAATTTTCCTTTTCATCTCCAGAGTTTTAAGGTTGTAACTAGCACAAATGCTTTAAGGTGACTTCTTGATGTGCAGGGAGATGACAAGGACTTCTTCAAATTCACATTGGGGTCTGGACAAGTGAGTAATGGTTTGGCTATTCAGATGTCAACAATTTTGTTACCATACCTCGATTAGATGGAATAGAGAACTTAATTGTGTTTTTTCCTGGAGCGTGTTCATGATCTCTTCCATTTTACGACATTGCTATCGTGTCTAGAATCTTGAAATTTTGTCAGGATGCAGAAGATGAATGCCCGATGAATAAATTGTCAAAATGATCAACTGTGCTGCATGCTTTTTGATTGTTCAGGTAATACCTGCTTTTGAAGAAGCCGTTTCAGGCATGGCGCTGGGTGGCGTTAGAAGGTGCTGCATCTGCTTTTCTCAGCTTTTCTTGAGAATTAAGAATGAACAAACAAATAGGCATGCATAATGGATCAGTCTTCATAATTATGCAGGATAATTGTTCCACCAGAACTGGGATATCCTGAGAATGATTTCAACAAGAGTGCTCCACGACCAACCACATTTTCGGTAGTTCTCAAATTTTTGTTCATGTTGCAGTTTTATTCTTCTTGAGAATGAGAAATGTTTTTGTCTTTGGCAGGGCCAACGAGCCTTAGATTTTGTGCTGAGGAACCAAGGATTGATCGACAAAACTTTGCTTTTTGATATTGAGCTTCTGAAAATCATACCAGGCTAACTTCACACTAGTCATTTTACATCAAGTTGACGTATAGAACAAACACTTCGTCGACTTTTGGCTAAAGTTTGGTTATAATCTCAAGTCGTTTCCCATGTTTGCTAAGTAATTTCATTTGTTTGACCAACCAGCTGCTCCAAACATTTGTCGTATGTGATAAAGAGATCTTATCATCGTAAAGCTGGAGAAGCCTCGGAGAGTTTAGAAATTGTAATACCTTCGTGTATATTTACATTTACTTGTCAGGCAATGATATTAGCTTATAGTTTCACACTTCCATCTGTCAAAAAGCTTGTGTTATATCTGATTCTTGTATTAGGACAACAATTTCATCGAAGGTGGTATTCTTATTTGTAATTGGATTTGGATCCTATTATAACTTCCTGGAATGATGAACTATACTTGTTTATTTTTCATTTTGATACATAAAATGAAGTTTCTCGGAGTAGCATTATCTATTAAATAATGTAATGCGATATAGTTCATTCGTCACGTTTGGAGAAGTATGATGTTAAGGAGTTCTTCAGATTTCATTCAAGTTACTGAGCTAGGAAAATACTTCAAAAGATGATTCTAGACATAAGCCAAGCCTTCATGGATGCTGTGACTGTCTTACGAAAACTATAATTTAGCAATTTCAGAACCGAAGATGATCGACCTTTTCGCTTTAAACACTGATTGCTGCTTTTTGGAGCCAGATGTTATTTTTTCTATCGATGAAAATTGCACCTGGAGGAAACACATGACAACGGCCATGCCATCCAGAAAACGTTTGTACACACTGAGAAGCTCTCGACCGTTCTCCGTCTTGATTACTGAGATGGAAGTCTGCAAAAGTCTGATTACATGCAGAAAATGCCTAGGCTTTAGGTCAACTAGAACTAACACTAAGTTATCACAAGCTACGGTTAATTATTGCAGTTGTTGAAAACCAAAGAACACAAACAAATAAACAAAAGGAATCACCTTAAAAATAAACACAAGCAAAGTTAAGGAACAATAGGGTCCATAAGTATCAGAATCAGAAGCTCGTTGAAACTCTGGAATAACGCCTCACCAGTATTCAAGTTAATCAACTGACAGCTCCCTGCGCTTGTATCGAACCATCACCTTTCCTTTAACTCCAACGACCATTGCATTCCAGTCAATCTCCGGGAATGGAGACACCAGCTCCAATTCGAAGTTCCTCAATAAATGGCTCCAAATAGCCTTTATCTGCAAGTAGGCAAATGGTTCCCCAAGACAGCCATGCCTGCCCCCTCCAAATGAAATATATGAAAAAGCACCAGCTGCTTTGTCTTCTTCTCTGCCGGGTGCATACCTGTTAGGATCGTACCTGTCTGGCTCCTTATAGATGTGAGGAAGTCTATTTGCAAATGCTGGAGATGTTGCAGCAATGTGGCCCTTTGGAATGTGATATTCCTTGCCATCTCGGGTTGTCACACTAAAATCGCTGTGTGAGCTGCGCAGCAGCATGATCAATGGGGGATGTAATCTAAGGGCTTCCTTGATGCATCGATAGAGAACGTCCATCTCAGATAAAATATCATGATCAACCTTGTTCCCATGCTTTCTCATTAGGGTTTTCTGCTCTTCTACCACATCGGAAAGGTACTCCTTGTCACGGAGGAGATAGGACCCAGTCCAAGTGGAGGTAATTGAACTGGTGTGCTGTCCAGCAAACAGAGCTGCAATAAGCAAGCCTGTAACCTCAGCCTCAGTAGTTGGACGACCATCTTTGTATTTTGAGTCAATGAAGCACTGCAACATATCGCTCTCAGTCTTGCCGGAACTTTTACGGGAAGCTATGATGCTGGCAAATATTTCTGCAAGCCTCTTGCGAGCCTTGTCACGGCGGCGATGAGCTGGGATTGGCAGATAGGGGAATAGAACACTAATTGGAAGCATTCCATTATCAAGGTCATGGAATAGAGCAGATACGTCATCAAAAAGTTTATCTCGGACTTCTCGTCCCAGCAGACATCTGCTCGCTGTCAAGATAATCAGATGCTCGAGCTCATACTTCAAGTCCACTACTCCACTTTCCCCCCATTTTGAGAAGTAGTCCTACACATTTCCAAGATGACAACACAAACAAAAGGTGATGAGAGGCAGAAAATGATAGTGGAAGAAGCACTTTAACAAGTAAATGTTCAGTAAAGGAGTCATTAGATCAGTCATTTCTCTGAAAACAAGCACAAACGGACCATTAATAATCGTCATTCTTGAATCCGAAGAGTAAATTGCAACATGTTACAATGGCTGCATGATGGATGTAATTCATAAGTTAGGCACTTGAAAAACTTATTGGTACCAACCACCAACAAATATAGCAGCCTATCAACCCAGAATTTTGGGTAAGGGGGGTTAGATAGATCATAAAAAGCGATATTTTCTCTTTTTTCTTTATTGAATCATAATTGACATATGATCAAGATAAAATCACAACAGAAAACAAAACTTCTTATGAGACATTAAAGAGAAAAAGAAAGCTGTTAACCAAGTCTCATAGATAATATGTCAGCTGACTTGCTTACCTCAGCCTCAATGACCATCTGATCCACATAGCCCCTGAGTTTATTAACTCTAAGGGATTCCGTAAAGAAGCGGAACTGCTCCTGCCTGACAGAGTAATCCACATCAAACACAACACCAGGTCCAAAAGTGGGGACATTGAACTGATAAACCTCCTGCTGACTGAGGTCTGATTCTGAGGCCTTGAAGAAATGGGCAGACACCTCTGGCCCAATCAAGAAGGTAATCTTCCTGTTGCATAGCTTCACAGTGAAGACACTGCCTAACTTTGGATACTCTTCACGAAGCATCAAGATAGGTCCTTTCAGGAATCGGATTACTGTCCCAATCAGTGGCCATCCGCTGACTACTGGTGGCAGTCGCTTCTTGGATCTGGGCATCACAATTACAGATATAAGTTTGGCAACAACTATGGTGCCCACTATGAGAACACCCACGTTCAGGAACTTGCTATCCGTATCCATCGACATAGTTTATGAAAGATATCACTGAAAATCCAATAACAAGAAAAAAAAAAAAAGAAGTATTAGATTTGAACAACACGCACAGTCCTCGAAGAAGAGAAAGGAGAAACCTTAAAGGTTAACTCAGTAAGCAGATCTAAGAAGATTTGGTCTTTATTTCATTCTGAATCAATTTTCAGCAGAACTGGAAGGACAATCTCCAACAGAAAAATGGGTAATCAAAGCTTACGCCTTTTTGCCCATCGAAAAGCAAAAGTTCCGATTTTTACACTGAACTCTCTCAGTAAGAGGCGGAAAGTTGGAAAAACGAAGTCGAAAAGGAAAAGGATATACGGCATGCAAATGGAAGAGATTAGATATGCAATTGATAATCATACGCTAACGATAACAAAACCCTCTACACTTTTTTTTTTTGAAGAGAGTAACAAAACCCTCTACACAGTAAAGAACAAATTGCAACTAGAGAAAACGACCACGATAAAGAAAGACAAGCACCTGATTTCAGATTGACAATGTAGAGATTAAAGAAATCTTTAAAAAGGTCTGGGTAAAGAGCTCAAACACACAAAGACTAAGTGAGTAGTAATGCAGCTTTTATCACGCTAACACTTAGCTAATGTCTATATATCAAGAAGCAAAGCCAGCTAAAAAAGTGTGCTTGTGAGGCGTGAGATCTTAGGAGTGCTAAGAGGCCGAGTTTAACTGAGGTTAGAGCTTGAGTTTGGGCTCGTTGGATCAGCAAAACAGTGGATGGTAGTCAAAGGATGTTTTCCGGAGGACGTGGTGCTTTCTGACTGGCGGAGCGGATACAGAAATCAATTTGAAACTATTAACTAACTATTAGCGATGTGATTCGGAGATGGCATCACAAAAGGTGGGCGTAACTCTTTCTCATTTTCTAAGTTACTCTTTGTTTCACGAAACTCCTCCATCGTCTATACTAATCCCTTTTCTGTTAACGACCAACGTGCCACTGTCATCCTCTAGCTGTCGTATTCACGTTCTTCATTTTATATTTCACTTTCGTCTTCTTCTCTCAACCTATTCGTCCTCATCTCATGTTGTTATTGCTTGTTTTGTGATTTTCTCTCTTTTCTTATTCAGTTGACGTCCTCTCTTGAATTCCAAAACCTTTTGATGGAAAGAATCAATTATATGACTTTTTTAATATTATAATAATAATCATAAAAATTTAATCACAAAGCTTTGTCTTTATTAGTATCCGTCTTCTTCAACACAATCCTCAGGTTCTTAACTATTAAGCATGATTGGCAGTCCCTTGATATACTATGTTCAATCGTATCCTTTACTTATGGAGTCGAGCAATCATGTTGAATATTATTAGGCATCAACCATATGGAGCACACGATTACTTGTTTATTACTTAGATTTGCCTGGTCGTTTGGAATTTAAAAAATCTCTAATTATTCTGATAAGAAAATATTATATCCCAAAAGCCAGTTCATCCTTATCTTTCAATTTTTTGAGACTTATAAGGATAGAATTTAGAACAGGTATTTTAAAAGGCGTATCGGATAAACTATACCGTTCCGATAGACCTAAATGTAAAGCAAAGATGTTTCCGACCTTTTACTGATAGAAATGGAGTAGGTCTAGGCCATTGCTTGTCCCTAAAGATGTGAAGTCATGGATCAAACTTACCAAGAACAGGTGTGGAAGTAGTCCATGTGTTAAGGGTCATCCAGACAGATTCGACTCTTCTTCGCAACGGGTAGCTTTTTGATCAGCAGCTCAGCCTACTGTAGCTAACCAATCCATATGAAGTTTACTGTTTTTGAAATAAGTAGACGCCTTTCGTTGTTTCTACTTTCTACATCTAGACATATTTCCTATCCTACTGATCTTTGTGTGCATGTTGTGTATTTATGAATGAGAATCAGAACAGATATTTCTACCAAAAAGGAAACCGGCGAACTGTACTCCAATGAAAATGGTGAGTGTGGTCACCCCCACGTGGGCACGTGTGCTTGATGTTTAAAATCCATCGTCCGGATGATATTCCTTTGTTTAAGACGCAGAGTTGTTCGTACCGTTTTATAAGTACCGGGTGAAATAAAAAAAATCTCAATAAATTGTTAATATACTTAAGTTTATATGTTTGTATGAAATATAAATGACTCAATTTATAAGTCTACATACTCAACCAAATAGTAAATGATCATAATATCAGCTAATAATATCTTATAAATATCATTAACAATAAAATAATTAAAAATAGTAACAGTAACAATAAAATAGCGATAGCAGCAATCAAACAACAATATTAGATTACAAAACACTAAGAAAATCACACTAACAAATACACAGAAGATTATGATTTATGAAAAATAATTTCTCCGTACATTTTTAGATATAAAATCTTTAATAATATTATCAAGATCAATATTGTCCAACATATCATTCTCAATACATAACATAGCTAAACTATTCAACCTTTCTTAAGACATTGATGATCTCATGTAAGTTTTCAATAGTTTTAACTTTGAAAAACTTCTCTCAGTTGATGCTACAGTCACAGGTATAGTTAGTAGAATTCGATAAGCAATTGAAACATTTAGATAACAATCTGCAGTTTTAACAAATTCTAAAATTTCAACTGATGATATTAACTCATTTGGCAAATTCATTTGCAATACTTCTAATTTAGAAAGAAATAGTCTAAATCTACATCTGACGCATTATCATGAGAAAAAGTCGTCGTAAAATTAGTGCAACATTCTCTTAATTCGTTATCATCCAATGACCTCAACTTCCTTGAATCAAATAAGAATAAAAAAATATTATCAAATGTTATTAATTGTTCAAATCTATTCTTTAACAAAGTAAGTGCCATATCCACAAAAACTATAAACTAATTAACTCTGAAAGAATCCTTAGATGATTGTATTTCTCTATTATAGTTAATTTCATCAAACTGTGTTTTCTTAACAATACAATGTCTAGTTGAAAATGTAGGCTCTATATTCATCTCAAGCGTAAGACTTATGACAATATTTATACTAGAGCTAAACCCTTCATCTCTATATTTCTCAAAAAATTACCATCACACCTTCTAATTGCTTTATGGTATAATTAATGCACATAGATTTAGATTGCAATTTTTTACTCACCATGTTAATAGCGAATAAAATATCAATAACTATACCAAGTAAAAACTTAAAACTCTCATGTATACTAACCAAGCTTTATGCTTCATTCTTTGGCTTAGCATCATCACAAGATCTAGATAATTCCATCAAAGCCAATCTTATTTGAGGAGCTTGAAATCTAATAGGTTTAACACTTTTTATTTGGCTTTCTCAACAAGTATTGGACAATGATTTCATAGTTAAGCTAAAACAATATCAAGCAAAACATTCCACCTTTTAGGAGAACTTGAAAATAATGCATATATACGTTGCACAACTCCCAAAAATGAAACAACTTTAACACCAGAATGTATCATATCACTAAGAGTAAGATTAAGATTATGACAAACATATGACATATATAATGATCTTAGATTTATTTCAAGTAATCGTTTTTGAACCCCTTAGTGTTTTCCCTTCATATTAGAACCATTGTCATAATCTTGACCCCTTACATTATAAACATTAAGATCAAGAGATTTAAATACATTCAATAATTCATTGAAAAGTCTCAGTCTAAATGTGTCATCTACCTTTAAGAACTCTAAAAAGTACCCCTCGATTTTTATTTTTTTATTTGATATATTCATAGATCATACTAATAAACTCATTTGTTCTTGATGACTCAAATCTGGGGTGCAATCAAGAATAATAGAAAAATATTTGGCCTCTTTAATGATCCCTATGATATAACTTCTAATGCTATGGGCCAACAGAGAAATCAATTCATTTTGAATTTTGTGACCAAAATAATGATGATGAATTTCATGATTTTGAATATGTCTAACATGATCTTACATTATCACATCAAATCCAGCAATCATCTCAATCAATCCTAAAAAAAATCCTAAAAAATTACCATTACCATCTTGGTAAAGTTTTTCGTTGGATCCTCGAAAAGATAAATTATATTTAACAGATATTTCACAACAAAAACTAGTCTTATCAAAACTTATCTCCACCGTTCTTTCTCCTTTGCAATTTCTTGTTACAAATCTTTATCAACTGTTTGATTTTTGCTCAATCTTACTATTAATTCATTCCAGGTTCTCATATTAGTCATATGCTTAATGCAATTCTCATATTCTTTGAGTCTCTCACTAAGATGCTTCCAATCTGTAAACCCGTCAATTGCTAATCCACTTTGTTTGTTAGTAGATTTGAACAACTTACAACTTACAACAAAAATAATATACTTTATCTACATGTTTAGAATAAACTAACCATTTTCTATCGCTAATCTCTCAATTAGTCAAATTTCTATAATAATAAGAATATGAAAAATGACGAGAGGTATTGTCTAAAGGAAACATAAGATTCAGTTCTCTTATAGGCCCTTTATCAACTAAAATATCCCTTGCTTTATTATCAAGATTATCCCAATTTCTAGGATCCTAAATGTCCAATATAGGCATTACTTGCTCATCTGCCTTTAAAGTTTCTAAAGTGGATGCATTTGGTACATGATCATGCTCACTCAGATTTCTAATATCCTCATGAATATGAATCTTATCACTTAAGTTTTCTTTATGTTGTTCAAAACCACCTTTATCTAATTCCTCTGGACCTCACTAGAGGAGCCTACTCTTTTAATAAATTTATTAATTACTCCTTTTTGGGATTCTGTCAATTATGCTACTTGTTTTCTTTTTTCTTTTTCCTTTTTTTACTTCCAAACAAATGCTTTTTAGACGACATAATATAAACCAATTATAACACAGTTGAACTAGAAAAAGAATAAAAGTGTTTGTATAGAACTGGAAGAAGTAAGCAGGCGCAACTAAACTCCAATAGTTTCATAATATATCACAAAGATATATAAATGGTATTATATGTGTGATAGAGGAAAAAATAAATATCAAAATTTAATATCTAATATTAAAAATAAAAACAAAGAGTAAATTTTAATGATAGAGACACACTAATTTCTAAAAATACAAGAAGTTAACATACTTAGAAAAAATATAGTAAATAATATTCTAAGTTATTAAATATTCTAAGTTTCCCAAGTCAAATATTGTCCTATTCTATAAGCTGTGGAAATGATTGAATATTATTATTATTATTATTATTTTATTACGACATGTTTAATAGAATCGTACGTATTTTTATAATAAAGGAAACCATTTATATAGTCTTTAAATTGAGAAACTTAAATTATTTGATTTAGCCATATTATCACTAATCTTAAGTGAACTCTACAAGAACACAAGTCCAACAATTATTACATTACTTGTGGCAAAGTATAATGAAAATTATAATTACAAAAATTCAATTATATATTAATATTTAATTATTATAAATAATAAGTAATCTAAAAATAAAAAAGAAGATACAAAAATAAATATAATATCATTTAATATAAATGTTATGATTTAAAATGCTAATATAATGTCCACGTTAATTACAAATTATAAATTAATTATAACATATTCAAATATTTAATAAGTTAAAAATATATTAAAAATCAGAAACTTTACCTTTAAATTATACTCAGAACTCAGAAGACAGAATCGTGAAATTTTTAGCTGCTAATTCTTTAGTTGAAGCACCTTAAATACATATATTGATGAAAAATAAAGAAATTAAAAGATAAAAATATAATCTAAATATTTCGAAACTATTTATAATTAACAAGTTAACGTTAACTTCTTATTAAATATGAAAGTTGCTACATCATCTCCTTTTTCAATGCCAATAACGTTGTAAAATGGAAGCCTTTATTACTCACCAACATTCTCTACATTCAATGCTTAAGACCCTTTTTAAGATTAGTATTAACAATGTAGATACGATTGTCTGTCTTAAACGTTGTATCAAGGAGAGTGACAACATAGTTGGAGGAAGTCACGGTGCTTCAGACCCTTTTTAAGGGCCCCTTTTTATGGTGGGCCGAGACCCACAACTCATCTCTTGCCCCTAAACATTCCTTGCCTCATTGTTTATTGAAAACTCTGATTGAATCCCTAATTTCTTATGCTTTTTTAGAATATGGATGAGACTTCTCTCTCCTACTCTGGTCTATAATTTCTTAAACATTTTCCTAACAGAGAATAGTATGATAATAAGGATTACAAAATAGTGGAGCTCGACATCGTGGAATCACTGGTTGAGCATGTTCATTTTCGAAAGATTTGTTAGGAAAAGATTTATCTATAATAGAAAAGTAAAATCTTTTCATTTATAGAAGAAATCAGAGATGGGAAATAAGAATATAAGATTAGAGATGAAACTTCAGTTCTTCTATTTCTGAATTCCTATTCCCTTGGTAGCCAAAGTCCTTTAACCATCAAATTTATTGCATTGAATGGTTAAGAGGATTTTAGGCACAGGAAGATGTAGGATTCGACCTACTTATACAGCTCCTAACTTCCGGGTGTGATATTTATATTTAACCAGAAATCTGGTTCCATGGGTCATTTTATAATTGTTGTAAACTAATTTTGTTTTAAGTTCATTTTGCACTTGGTTGGGTGATGGATAGCAGCAAGAAGGAAGCTTAGTCCTGCTTTCACTTTGTAGAATAGGAGAACGCTCTTCTTTCGTCTTGAATGGCAACCATTCAGTCTAGGAAGCAAGAACAAGAACCCATTGTCCCTAGTGCAAAGCCCTCTTCTTCCCGGCAAATTCCTTATATATACAGCAATAGAGCAAGAAAATTTGTCAGGATGCATGAAATTGTAATCAGAACTGACAGTGGTCCCCCGAGGAACAATAAGTGATGCACTCAATTCCTGCAACATGTGCCCATACAGTTTTTCAAATCAACTAGTTATTACATGATAGACACTATCGACCTACAAAGTAACCTAAACGGTAGGGAACTCCATTTTCCAATTATAGATAACAAATAATGGGCCCTTTCATAAAAGCAAAACTAGACCAATGGACTTGAAGCTTCAGTTCAGTCCCCAGACAGGTCTCATTTGCTTTTATTTTTGAGATTAAGTGGAAATTTGGAGTTTTGAAAGTTCCAGTAATCAGGTTATTGTTATTAGATGATTTCTCCTTAAAGATGCTTGGTTAATGATTTTGGAACGATACCAATAACTAAGTAATGAAAAACAGTGGACGAATGTATATTATTATTATATAAATAATATTTTGATATCTGAATTTTGAGGGTACTCTATATTTTCTAAGTATAAGAGGACTAAAAATGATTTTCTGAGTAATAAGCAGTGTCACGAGCATGACAAATCACTATCATGCCTGTGCTCGTGAGAGGAGTCTCACAGTATAAGAGGAATAGAAAATATTTCTGAGTAACGAGCAGTATCCTCGTGAGAGAAATGTCATCGGCAGAGTTTTGAGATTCGTACTATACTGGCCGATATCGGCGGGAAGGTACCATACTAGCCAGATAACGGTACGGTGGAACTTAACCTCGATATTGACTAAAAATACCGGCCAGTACTGAGATTTTCCATTGGGTATCGGCCGGTACCTAATATACCGAAAAATATCAGCTGGATCTGAAAAAATTAAAAAGTCTGATGATCTTTTTGCAAATTTGAAAATTTTTAAACCTAAACCTAACCCATCCCCCTGACCCTCGACTGCTGCTGCCTCTCTCTCAACTCTCAAGTCTCACCCTCTCCCTCTCACTCTCTCGCTCTCACCTCTCTCTCACCGTCGTCTGGGTCATCTCATCACCGCCGCTGCTTCCTCTCTTCTTCGGTTGTCTCCTCCAGCCCTCCCTAATGCTTGTATCACTGTCCTCCTCGCCTCATCCTCGTCGGAATCGCGATCTGGGTTTGCGTTTGGCGTCCCCCGAAGATCCACCGCAACATCACAAGGTCCACAACACGTCATCACCGTACCACCACACCACCGAGTCACTGACCCCCGACGTGTCTGTGAAGGTGGACAACCTGAAAACCCGAAGCCACAACTTGAAGAGCGAAGACCCAACGTTTTCAAAAAAAATTTAGGGTCTGTTGATTTGTTCTCTTCTCCGTTGTTTGATGTTTCTTAAAATTGCTTGTAAACCATAAACGTAAATTACAATTTTTTTGTGTTGTGGATTGGATTGGATTTGGATTTGTGTAATTGTATTGATGAATTTAGGAGTTAGCTTGGCTGTCGATGGGTGGAGGTTGAAGTTGCTGTCACAGTTTTAGATTAATGATTGTTTTGTTTTGGAATTGTTTTGGAATGAAATTGCTTACAGTGGATTTGTGTGTATGTGAAGTAAATTGGTTTGAATTTTATTTTGGAATGAAATTGTTGGATTGAATAACATGGGGTTTTTGTTATTTTGTTATGAATTTCTGATATGAAAATTAGAACTGGAATTGAAAATGGAATTATAAAATAGGGTTAGTATGTAATTAATTAATTATGTATTATGGACGGATGATTATTAAAATTAAAAGTTGATAATTAACATTTAAACCTAAATGTAAAATTAATAATCAAATGTGAAATTAATAATCAAATGTAAAATTGATAATTAAATGTGAAATTGTAAAATTGATAATAAAATT
>JAOTIZ010000003.1:8391854-8402004 GCA_027123425.1 Erythroxylum panamense
GTTTTACGGTTAAAGAGTTGGACTCCGGTAATGGGATCCAACAGTTGGGGTCCGGTCTACGGGTCGGGTCCCGACAGTGAGGTTGAGAGATAGTGTCAAGGGTTGAGTGGGTCGGCTCAGTAATGCCTTGAGTAAATCTATTGTACTTTGATGAAAGTTATTAAGCTAGGTGAGGGCCCTGCCGACGTAGGCAAGGTGTGCCGAACTGCGTTACCAAATTTATGATGTTTTTATTATTTCGGTTTTGCTTGTTTTTTATTTTGTTGATGCTAAAGAAATTTACAGAAAGTTTGCGAAATAATTAACCCCTTCGATTTTTTGATTGGTATCATAGCAAGGTCATCGATTCATAACTTGGTAGCAAGTTAATGCAGATCCTAGTTTCGCAAACATGGCTATAAGAGAGGCACTACAGGTGAAAACTGGAAAAAGTGTGAATGATGCAAAAGATGAAAACGAAGACTTGGTACTACTCACATTAAATTTTGATAAATGGCTGAAAAGAATGAAGAAGGACAGATCTGACTTTAGACAATTTGGCAGAAATTCATTGAGTAACAATTCAAGACAACAAATCAAAACACAAAAGGGTGAATGGAAGGCAAGGAAAATCCAATGTCATGAATGTCAAGGTTTCGGACACATTGAATCCGAATGTACTAATACTTTGAAGAAGAGATAAGGAAAGTCTTTCATAAGCACCTAGATTGAGAATAATTCCAAGAGTAAATATGGTAGCGCAGAAGAAATAACGAATAGTACTGCGTTGGTTGCCTTACATAGCAAAAGTCCAGTTATTTGCTTAACAGTAACTGAGAAGGAAGTAACTGAAGTCGGAAAAGAGGGAAAATCGAAAAATTTCAAAAACAACTCATCTCAAGACCTATTATCAGATTATGACAGTGATAGAAGTGGCCTAGATGATAAAAAAGGGAATAGTTATGAGGATTACAAGGCTATATAGGAAAAGTGGGTGAAAACGTGTAAAAAAAATGAAAGATTGAAGGAAGAGAATCTTTCCATGAAGAACACCATACAAGAGTTAGCAAAGAAGTTGATGTTGATGTTGGATGAGCTTGGTGAAGCTAGAATGAAGTTGGTAAGTACTGAAAAGGGATTGAGAATGTTGATGAAGGCATGGAAAAACTAGATAAGTTGATAGAAACTGGTAAAGTTAAAGGGGATCTTCAAGGCATTAACTATAAGGGTGAGTGCTCGAAAGTGAATGAAGAAAATTTTGATATATTTAGCTCAGCCCAAGAGGTAGAAACGTCGAAAAAGAATCGAAGATTTATACCCACATGTCACTTTTGTAGAGTTATCGAGCACATAAGACCGAGATGCTACAAGATGTTGCAAATTATGTTTCAAAGGGGTCAAAATAAAAAATCTAGATACTCTCCATTAAATTTCCAGCAGCATCCCATAGTAGCGAAGCAAGCTTGGATTAGAAAGGGTCAAGTACAAGCACAAAAATGTAGTAAAGAAAAAACAAGAAATTGTACAGATTCACAGTTAGTTACTGTTTGTAAAGTAACTGGTCAAACAGATGACGAGTCAGTTACTTCTAAAGAAGAAACCGATGACCGAGATAATGAGATGAGGAATAAGCCCAGGTTTGAGATTCTTTGAAGGGCACAGGGACAGTGTGCTTTACAATGTTGAAGTATTTTTTTGTATTGTTAAAAAAAAGACAAAACAAAAAAAAAGAGGAAAGATTTTTTTTGTTCTTTAGTTTTATGTTGCTATTGTCGTCCCATCTTTTTAGTAGTTTGCATTGTGACCTCTATTTGGCTCCACCGAAGACTCCTCAGCTCTCTCATCGGTATGGATCTCTCTTGGGTATTTTTCTCTCTCACTACACTGACAACACTTATAGTTCATTGCTTAGGTTTATGAATTTGACCAGTCTGAAGAAGATGTAATTGAAGTAAGTAGTGATATGTTGACATGTGTTTTGAATGGTAGTAAATTGTCTTCTTAGCTTGCTTATAATTCTTCCACTGGTATGATTATGCATTTTCATACTGTTTTGTCCCAAGGAAGAGACATCAGATTGTTTATGGTGAATGTTCTATTCAGGGAGAGATTTCAAGGTATATGCGTGATTATTTGTTATGATTTTTGGCATCTTTTTGTCCCAAGGGGGAGAAGTTTAGATGATTGAATAAACTTGATGTTCTTTAGAACTTGATATCTGATCAAGGGAGAGTATTTACTTATATGTTCAATTATGTTATCTAGGGGGAGTTTCATGTTTGTGACAAAAATGCCAAAAAGGGGGAGATTATTAAGTTATATTATATATATCTTTTATTTAATTTTGGCATTTTACATTGGACATACAAAATCTTAATTATGGTAGAATTAAAGTTGTGGTTATTTGGTTGAAGTGGGATTTGTGCACATATCCTAATTATTGTAGAAGACCTTTTAAATATGCATGTTGTTTAGATCTCCTATTTACTGTGGAATCCTTGAAATCTATCAATACACGTGGAGATCTTTTGGTTATTGAGGAAGTCCATCAAAACACATAAGTGGAGAAAAAGCAAGTGGCGTGTGCGGCAGCTCACGTTTGTTTTGGGTGTTTTGATCTTCATATCACTATGGGGTAGCTTATGTGGTGATTAATCTATTGTTTTTGGAGTCTTGCATTAAAAGTGCAGTGGGCATTAAAGTTAATATGGTGAGTGTGAGTATTATGGAATGATAGCATAACGAAGGTAAATATTTATGTTGAAGAGAAAATCTTCTCTGGAATAGCTAAAGACCTATAGGCATCATTGTTTTACGCAAAATTCAATGGAATAATAAATGCAATCTTATTGCCTACATCATGATCACGTCAATCTATAGAGAAGCATCTTATGCAAAGTTGGGCTTATGCAGTGGGTGTGTATTGTGCATGACTTCGGGGATTGCAGCATACCGTGGGTTAAGGTGTTGATTTTTCCAGACTTGTTGATTCAAGGTTGTGCATGTGCTGTGATTGAAATACCCCTTGAGGTAGTTTCTAATTTTCCAAATTCGGTGTTCTGGGATTGTGCGTGATTTTTTTTTGGTTGCATCATTCTTCATTGGCTCAGCGATTATTAATTGATTTCTTTACGGGCTGCGTATACTTCGTGTTGGTGTTTATGTGAGTTAGCCTATTGGTATTGCGATGACTTCCAGATCTATTTCAGTAGAGCTTAACCTTTCGGGAAGTTGTCTTCTTTTTCTCAAATGTATTATTATTTTGTTCTTAGTTGATTGATCACTTGAGTTGTTTATTTCTTATCTTTATTATCAAATATTATTGAGAAAATCTTCTGTTGAGGTTAGTACGAGGCGATCGTACTATTGGGTTGATTGAGAAAATCCTCTGTTGAGGTTAGTACGAGACGGTCATACTATTGGGTGTGAAATTTTTTCACGGGAAGTGAAGTTGAGAGATAATATCAAAGATTGAGTGGGTCAGCTCAGTAAAGCCTTGGGTAAATCTATTGTATTTTGGTGAAAATTATTAAGCTGGGTGAGGGCCCTGCAGATGTAGGCAAGGTGTGTCGAACTGCGTCATCAAATTTCTGGTGTTTTTATTATTTCGGTTTTGTTTGTTTTTATTTTGATGGTGTCAAAGAAATTTTTGGAAAGTTTGCGAAATAATTAATCCCCTTCAATTTTTCATTAAGCTTCGGAAGTAGTACATAATTCTTATCTTGTGATGGATAACTTAAGATTTAGTCTAGCAGGAACTTAGTACTAATAATGCTTACCAGAAAAGAAGATTTGACATCCAACAGCTAACCGAAGCAGACTTACACGGTCACCCGACTCAAGCATTAAGGAGATGGAACGAACCAAATTTTCAGCTAAAAAACAAAATGGTTAATCCGAAGTCTAAGAACAAAGATTTTCAAGACTAAAACAACGTGGAGAATAAGCAATCATAAAAGAAAAATCTCAATGAACAAAACTCATGAAATTAAGGAAATAAGTAAAACATGAGAAAAAGGAAGAACATTTACCTTTGCTTTCTAAAACATGAAAAAAATCAATGGAGTTAGATAAAAGAAAGAGTAGTAATAAGGAAACATTTGAAGGCAACAGTCAACAACACATCGTCTTACGATTAAGACAATAAAGATTTAAGCTGCTAAGTACCCTGCAAGCAAACGAAGAGCATGAATATCTAACTGGAATGCAAGCAAAAAGAGAAAAGAAACACATATACAGCCTTTTACTCTGAGAATCCATGTGTTAATATGGCAAATCAAAATCAAAGAAAATTTCAGACGCACGCAGCGTGGCACCATCACTAAGCTTTTGATGGTCCCACGCTAGCGTGAGTCTAAAACTTTCCTTTCTTCCCTTCTCTTCTCATAAACACTCTCATTCTACAACTGTCAATGGAAGGTGAGGAATGCTCTATTTATGCCTGGTCCTGCAGGAAAAGCGCATCATATTGTGATATCCTAATATAGTGTAACGGGACCAACAAAAGTACGGTGCGCTTTGGAACGTATGAACCCAGTAGAAGCCTGGAGAGTGGAAATGACATTGCTGCAAAACTTAGTGCATACGCGGTTAGCCACTAGTGATGACAAGTGTGGAGTTTTGCATGCCAACATTCGACAATAGATAAAGTATCCTATTTTACATGACGAGGATTGTGTTGGCGGTGGGGACGCTTTACCTGTGGCCATAACGATTTGGGCAGCTTGTAAACATAAGATTCAATTATCATTATAATTTTATTCTAATAAAAAAATAAAGTTTCTTAATGTTGACTTTTGTTCATAATTTAGTGATGTGAAAATAATTTTCGACAAGCTCCTTATATAATTTATCTCTTTACTTAAATTTTATGTCTCATTTTCTTCCATAATGGTATTTTGTGAGAGAGAAAAAATTTATTATTAGGTAGAGACATAACCCTAATTCTCTTAATAAGTTGGCAATAATAAGCTAGTTTGAAAACTAGCATTATAACAGGCCAAAAACCTAAAGGCCTATTTGTTAAATTGTTGAATCCCTTAACTACCTTTAAACACATAAGTCATTTAAAAGATTAATTTCTAACATTCTCTTGCTTGACTCATATGACTTTATGCAGTCTATTAAATTAACAATTCAAGTGCTCATAATATACAATACGCATAATTTACATACATCAAAATCATTAATAATCATAATCAAGACTAATAAGGGTCATTGCGGTTATACATTATTAATTCAAGATACTCCTTTCCATGTACCACTATAATAGCCTTTCTGTTTAATCATAATTATAAATGGGAAGTATATAATAGAATTTATCATTCAATTCTATATTTAATACCATACACTGCAATCAAATACATAAAAAAGAAGTAGAAATTTCATAAACAATACACTCATTAATGCACAAAGAGTATCAAATATATCATAAGAGCCAATACAATAGTACTGTCTAGTAGTCATTAGCATGCATATGCCTATATTTTTTACATGACTTAAAAATATTTTGGGCAATAACCCCTTCGTCAAAGGTCAACTAACATAAGATTTGTGCTAATATACTTTATTGACACTTTACATTTCTGAACCGCCTCCTCAATGGCAAAGTATTTCAATTCAATATGTTAAGCATCTTTGGAATACTTGTCATTCTTACAGAAGAAAACTGTTGCAGAATTATCATAGTAAATTTTTAGGACCTATCTATAATATCAACAATACCAAGGTCTGAAATAAAGTTTTATAGCCATTTAGCCTAAGCCACAAACTCAACCTCCATTGTAGATGTAGCAATTACAAACTACTTTGTACTCTTCTATGAGATTACTCCTCTAGTTAACAGATAAACTGTAACATCCCGTTACCCATGTTAAAACTAGAATAGTAACTTATGAGAAATTTTCGAGAAAATTAGAAAAATACACGTCATGCATAAATTAATTGTGACATACACATTTTTCTTGCACATTCATATGATTGTACATGCATTCATTGGCATTTTAGGGTAAATTGGTTTATAAATGGAAATTGTGGATCAAATTGGAGTGTATTAAATATGATTTGGCAATTTTTGTATATTTTGGGTATTTTGAAATTTTTGGTGAATTTTAGAAAAATATTGATTTATGGGCCAATTATGGTATGACACGTGGCAACCTATAATTGTGACAAATGGCTTGTATGTATGGTGACACGTAGACTGCTAATGGGTGACAAATGTATTGCATGCAAAGAGTATACGTAGAAGTGTTTTTGGATGGAAAATTCTTCAGCTCTCGCTTGCTTGTTCGTGTAACTTTCTTTCCCTTCTTTTGTTGTTTCCTTCACCGAAAGAATACTATGGTTCAAAACTATTTTCCTTGCTCATCCACCGAAAACACTAGCTTGATTATCCTCTATTCTGTACATGTGATTCACCCTCATTACTGGAACTAATTGCTGAATCAAGTAAGATATGTTTAAATTTGTTTTGGATGTTGTGTAAATGATGTTTTGATGGTTGAAAATGAGTTCATGCATGAATTGGGAAAGTTAGGTAGTTTCGGTGTTAATGCAGAGTTGTAAAAAACAATGTGTTGGAAACCTTGTTGTTGAACCGTGATTTTGATGATGACTTGTGTTAGAGATGAATACATGCATGAGAAGGTAAAGCAGTAGAGTTTGGTGAAAGCGTGTGCTAAATGGCTTAGATGAGGAGTTGAATTTGTGAATGTGGGGAAAATGCAGAAAATTGGAATTTGCACGTATGAAGTTTCAAAATTTTGGGTGTTTGAATAGTAAACTTGAATCTGATTTGTTTAGAGATTGTTTTGGATATAGAAATGCATAATAGACGTTGTAGGAATGTGAAATCTGAGAATCTGAAAAAAAAAAAGGAAGAAGAGTCGAGTTTCTGCAAAAGTTTGCCGTGGTCAACTCTTTAGTTCACCGCAGCGAAGTCACCATGGTTCACCGCGGTCAACTCTATGGTTCACCACGACCAACATTGAAAAAAATCAAAGTTCGTCGTGGCCATCTTTTTGACTCACCGCGGCGAAGTCTTGTCCTGTACAACTCAAATATACTTCGGTATTTTGACCATATCTTGCTCTATAGTTATCCAAATAGGATGATTTTTAATTTTGAGTAAACTAGAGACATAGGACTACAAATTATCTGAAGAAATGAGTTTTAAATCTATATCTAAGCATTTCAAATTCTAGCTTGAAATTGAGTCTTGACTGAGGTTGTAGTTCTACCCGAGACAGAAATTATGTCCTGTTGTTATTGAATAAACTGTATTGATATAGGCCGAATCAGATATAGGTGTCTTCACAAAAGTTATAGCTTATTCTCTTAGCTTTATATTGGTACTAAGTTTGTAATTTTTGGTTATCTGAGCTGAAATCTATGAGTTGTACAATTTGACGGTATGATCATGTACTAGCCAAAAGTTCAAATATACATAGTCTGTGGTATTGTGAGCATAACTCATAGAATACTGAATCAAATTGGATGATCTTAGAATCATTAGAAACTTAATACATAGTTTAACAATTTTCTAGAAGAAAGTGTTGCCTAATTTTGTCATGTACCCTATCAGATTAATTATGCAAAGTTGACCCAAAATCATATGGGTAGAAAATCTGAAGTGGTCAATTAGGTTATGAAATTGATTTCACATTGTTTTATTTTGATCCAAATTATAAATATACATGGTATTAATGAGGGCTTTGATATCTTAATGATTTGATAAGAAACTCATAATTGTCATTGAACATGCATCGTGCATATCTTATATAAGTACATGTGTCTAAAGGAATACTTATACATTTGTGCAAAAATGTGATATATTGTAATTTATGTTGTGTATGTTTAGAGGAGCAAGTCGGACGCCAGTCAGATAATGCCAGACCATCCAGGAAATAGCTTATTAGAGTGTACTGTGAGTCAACCTAGATGAATTTCCTAGGATTGATTTAATTTAATTTGTTAAGCTTCCAATTATTAAATTGTTGCGATTGTTTCTAAATTCCAGACTTAAAATTCGAGGAGTATATATTTGGGACTGTATTGGAAGTGTTTTGATTTGTTTGATAATTTTGGTTGTATTATGCTGTGCGAATTCTCAAAAAAAGTTGAATACCTTAGGTCCGATGATTATGAAATTTTGACTGTGCTTTATACATGATTGTGATAAGTGGTAAATTATTAATTGATGCATCTCATAAAATGTATGCTCAGATAAAGATGTTATGACCGGAGGGGTTAGTATCAAGTGCTTGCACGTGAAACTTTGCTCCGTGATATATGATTTGGCACGTAGAGCTATGCTCTGTGATATATGTTTCTGACTGAACCTAATGAGCCAGTATTTGTATATGTGATAGGCACTCGGTCACAACATTAATAACGAATGTGGAGTCTCATATGCATCTGTATGTATTTATATATGATCTGATTCACATTGATTAAATGATGTGCCATGGCAGTATGAGTATTTGAAATATTCATGTTCTGAATGAATATATATGAAATATGTGATATGTGTGTGTAATCCGGTGAAATCATCAATGATGGTTCATTGAGTTCGCAAAACTCAAAAAAATTGCAACATGATTTTTCAAGTACGAGATAGGAGACTTAGTGTTTAATCTGGATTAGAAGAACATTTTGGACTAAGTTATGGCTCAGAGGTCTGTCAGCTGACGTCAGAGAGTTATAGCTTTTATTTTGTAGTCTTTGTTAGAACCTGTATGAGGTTTTGTAATTATTCGTCTAGTGGAAAAAATGTAGACTTTGTGAATGATTGCAATGAATGGTTTTAAAATTTGATGACTTGTGATTATGTTAGATGATGCCATGTATAAGTTAGATTTGTTTTTGCTCTAACATGTCATTATCATAGGATATGTACTTAAATATTCTTGAATATTTGGGTATGTACCTTGTGGTAGTGGGATGTTGCATTTACATAGCCAAAAGTAGATTTTCTTAGATATACACAGCCAATAAACTTTAAATTTGAGTATCCATCTACCTCAAGGTGATTAGACCTTCTAAAAGTAAGTATGTGTTCTTTACTTCCTTGTAAATATCTTAAAACTTCCTTTTCAACTTTCCAATGATCCATGCTAGATTACTTTGGTATCTCCCTAACACCTCTACTACAAGACTTATGTTTGATCTTGTACATCTCTGAGCATACATTAGGCTCCTAACTATATATATATATGTGGAATTGATTCCATTTTCTTTTGTTTTAAGTCACTTTTCAAACATTGTGTAAGACTAAACTTGCTCCATTTTTGAATTAGGACTAGTGATGTTGAACATTTATCCTTCCTAAATCTCTTTAACACTTTATTAATATATGTTTTATGAGACAAACTTAATAATCCTTGCGATCTCTCATGAAATATTTCTATTTCTATCACAAATGTAGCCTCATTCATATCTTTCATTTCAAAATGACTAAAGAGAAAATGTTTAGTCTCATTTAACAGACCAAGATCATGAGCTGTAAGCAAGATATCATCAAGATCAAAACTAGAAAAGTAAACTTACACTCACTAATCTCCATATATACACTAATAAATGGTGTTTTCTTTAAATCCAAAGAAAATGATAATATCATTGAATTTAAGATACCATTGTCGGGAAGCTTATTTAAGTCTGTATACTAACTTCTTCAATATACAAATCATATGTTCCTCTCTAGCCTTTGTAGACCTTAATGGTTGGTCCATATAGACTTCTTCCTCTAAATCCTCATTTAGAAAGACAGTCTTCACATCCATTTGGTGTCACTCCACATCATAATGAGCTACTAAAGTCATAATAATTCTAATCAAATCCTTCTTAAAAATTAGTGAGAAAGTCTCCTTATAATCAATGCCATCTTTTTTAATAAATCTTTTAACAACTAGTTTCATCTTAAAATGATCTATGTTACCAAGAGAATCATGTTTGGTCTTAAACACCCACTTATAACTAATTCTCTTATAACCTTTTGACAATTTTACAAGGTCCCAAACATCATTATGTTCCATAGATTTATACTAATCTTTCAAGGCATTTAATCACTTATCAGATTTTTTTTCACTATTTATTGTAGCGCCCCCTCATCGTAGGGTACATATCGGGACGCCCGAAGGTCACTCCGACACGTATCCCACGGTGAAGGTGC
>JAOTIZ010000003.1:8419320-8429933 GCA_027123425.1 Erythroxylum panamense
TACAAAAGAAAATTTTATTTTAAAAATATTTTAAAATTAAAATTTAATATTTAGATTAGTTACCAAAATTAAATTAAATTATTTATAATTATTATTAATAATTAATATAACTAATTAAATATAATATTTAACTAAATTATTCATGATTCTTATTAATAATCAATATTAAATAATATATATTTAGTTAATAGAAAATTAGATTGTGAAAAAAAATAGAGTTAAAAATAAAGATATAATATATATATTTAATTTATAAGGGGAATAGATTATAACCAAAATATAAATAAACAGATTTTTTATTAAATTTGATTATCGAAAAACAAAAAATTAAAAACATCAATGAAAACAAACCCTAAGGTTTCGACTAGGTACCAGGCTCAATCATGGGTTATTTGTGCTAATCTTAAGCAGTACAGATCAGTAGCCCAAATATAGAAGCAGCACTAAGTTATTTTAGGCCTTAAACGCAGTGATGGGCAATATTGAGCCCATAAGTTGCAATGGAAACAGGTCACTGCCACCAGACCTAAGGAAGTTGGGAGCTAGAGAGAGATAGCCACAGAGATGGCGGGGTTTGGTGCATTTTGGGGAACGAGAGTGATGGAGATAGTGAAGAAGCACGACTCAGGTGGTCTCGTTTGGAAGAGGATTAAGCTTACCTCTACACGTAAAGCCAATGCCAAGAAACGCCTCCGACGCGTTTGGCAGGTTTTTACTCTTCTGTTTGCTGTTCCTTGATTCAGTTTCTGAATTTTTTTTATTCATACTTCTCTCTTCTTGTTCAATGCTCTTTAATTTTGGTCGCCCAGAAATTATATGTCTCAAACTTTTTCCCTTTTTAACCTTTTGTTGACGAATTGAGTTGGTTTTCGTTTCTGGTTAATTAAGAGGCAAGAAACTACGTCTGGACGTTAATGTGTTCTGAAGATTTTTCTAGTTGTTTTCCTCTTGATATTTGGTGAACCTTCCAAAATTTTGTTCTTTTCCCTTTTCTTGTTGATTGTAAGTGTCTTTGCTTTACTGGCTTAATTTAGAGTTGCTACTATAATATGCTATTTAATGTCATCTTCCCCGAAGGACAATATTTCTCCACTTGTTTTATATGATATCTGGTAAACCTGACCGATTCTTTCTTGTGAATGAAAGTAGGTACAACGTGGTTTCTTGTAGTAGAGTACCTTGATGTAGGAATAATCTCTGAGCAGCCATATTCTGACCTCGATTTGGGTCAAACGAATCAATTATTTTGTTTTTGCTCTTTCAAGGGTTACTAAGCATTGACTTGAAAACTTTATAAGAAATATTTGGAAAGAAGATAATGTAGAGGAGGTTGTCGGTCTTTTCCAGGGTATAGAAAATTCTCAGTTTTCTTTGATGCCATTACAAATAACAGTTACAATATTTCTTAACTATAATCTCATCTTACACGTTTGCAATATCAATTCCTTTTAATTTTTGCATCAACAGTCAGGATCTATTGTCATCATTTTTCTATGAAATCTTTTAATTAGGATCTAATCGCTCCTCAGTAATGTGATCACTACACTGAAAAAAAAGGAGACAGAAGAAGAATATTAGAACGAAATGGAGAGCAAACAAATGTCTCCTTGAATCCTGAGGTAAATCGCCCTTCAAAGTTGTGGGAAGTATTACTTTTAACAAGCAGGAGAATACAAGGAGGATAGGAGAATGGAAGTAGGAAAAGAAACAAATAATTTCAATTTATATGATGTCTAAACCATAAAAAAAATGTGTTCATGACTCCTGGCTTAAAACATAAATGATTGAACTTTTCTGCCACCATGAACTTGGAATCTTGGTTACTAACTGCCTAAATTCTTTACATCAAAATCCAGGTTTTGGGTGTATAATCCTAAAAGGACATACGCAGAAAATATACCATTATATGCTTTCTTTATAGCCTAGTCATTTGCAGTTATTAGGATAATAAGGTGACAAACTTCTTTATAATAACAGTTACAATATTTCTTAACTATAATCTCAACTTACACTTTTGCAATATCAATTCCTTTTAATTTTTCCATAAACAGTCAGGATCTATTGTTATCATTTTTCTATGAAATCTTTTAATTAGGATCTAATCACTCCTCAGTAATGTGATAACTACACTGAAAAAAAAGGAGACAGAAGAAGAATATTAAGAATGAAATGGAGAGCAAACAAAAGTCTCCTTTAATCCTGAGGTAAATCGCCCTTCAAAGTTGTGGGAAGTATTACTTTTAAACAAGCAGGAGAATAAAAGGAGGATAGGAGAATGGAAGTCGGAAAAGAAACAATCAATTTTGATTTATATCATGTCTAAACCATAAAAAAATGTGCTCATGACTCCTGGCTTAAAACATAAATGATTGAACTTTTCTGCCACCATGAACTTGGAATCTTGGTTACTAACCGCCTAACTTCTTTACATCAAAATCCAGGCTTTGGCTGTATAATCCTAAGAGGACCTACGCAGAAAATATACCATTATATGCTTTCTTTATAGCCTAGTCATTTGCAGTTAATAGGATAATAAGGTGACAAAACTTCTTTATAGGAAGCATAACTAGCATTGTCAAATTGAAGTTATACCTCTTAGCTTCCAATTTTATGCTTCGCGTGATCTCACGGAAGGCTTCTGCCGAAAAATTCTAATCTAGCGCCTTGTAGAATACCAAGCAAATTTGCTTATTGTTATCAAGTGACCGATGATGATCTTATATGGAATGATTCAATACACCCCTTTTGTCATATTTACTTTCATTGAGCTGTGTGTAAAAGTGCCTTCTTGTGTCCTATATTGTCTCGAGGTAAGCAGGTTGCCCCTGCAGCTTACCGAAATTACTTTCCTTTTAAGATTATAGAAGGCTGTTTACACACTGATTTCTGTTGTGCACAGTCTCTGAATTCCTTGGTGTATTTAAAATGTAATAATTGAAACCAGCAATATCATCTTTTTCCTGCAGAATGAGGCTGTTTTAAAGGCTTGTTCTGAGCAACCTCCCTCGAAAGGTTCAGGTATTGCTGCTCCGAAAGTTGATGAGAGCGAGCCGAGGGAGTAAATGAGTTTGCTGACTTGTGTAGTCATGAGCATCAGGTACTATATCTCTGAAAGTTGATGAGAGCGAGCCAAGGGAGTAAATGAGTTTGCTGACTAATGTTTAGTTATGAGCAGTAGGAGACCTCCTTGGATTCATTTTCGTTGTAGTTTTATAGCTGACCACCATTTGGATCTTCATTTGACCAGAAGACCTGTCTGCCTGTATCATTTTAATCCTTGGATCGTATATGACTTTGTATTGGTTGGGTTACATGCAATCAGCATATCTACCTGAACTTGATGAGATTTCTATGACGAAACTGTAATTTGCCAATAAGTTAATAATTCTGGTAGGTGTGTGTTCCTGCATGACTAAGCTTCAAATGTTTTCAACGCGTAGACATTGGTAAGAAACTGTAATTACTGATCTCAGATAAATAAAGGTTGTGCATGCTGATTTCTAACGGTCGGTGGAGTCAAAATATTTGACAGTATATTGTAATATGTCCCCAACTTCCTTTCAGGTAGCATCCTAAGTCAGAGGCTTGATTCCAGTATGAAAATTGTTTGTGCTAGCGTTATACCTGTAACTACTGGCGTTTCATTCATCTATCGTGTTTAAATCCGTGATGGAATCTTAAATGATTTTTTTATTGTGGAATCTTTGCTTGCCCGGTGAGCAAGGTAGAAACTAGAGCAATGCTGACCCTTGTATTGAGAAGTGGTCCAGATTGGCATTGAAGAAAATTGGGACTGAATAGGAATATGGACAGAGGATGAGAGGATAGCCGAAAAGGAAGTTTGACATCTCTCATAGTTTCTCATTTGTAGGCCAGACGGCTGACAGTGACCCTGAAGCTATTGAAATAAGTAAATTATGAATCTAATGATCTCTTAGGTCGCCTTATGCTAGATACATTAAGGAGGTCATAATTTAAAGTTGCATATTTACACGCAAGTCTAACATAACATGCCCGCCTTTCTAAGATAGTTCTTCATGTCCTAGTCCAACATGTGATACTTTCTTCGTCTTCTTCTTTGGCGGCTGCTATATGCAGCTGGAGATTTATGAACCCTTTTGATAAAAAGAGTTGTGGTTGTCAAGATATGTTGCTGCTTATTTTGGCTACTTCTCGAAAAGCATATTTACTTTGCCTATACGGCAGTTTATGAAGAAACAACATTTATCAGGAAGCAGCAACTTGTTCCGTTGCCTCCCATCCGTGCTCCTCTTTTATCGTGTCAGATGAGCTCATCGTCTAGAAAACCATTAATGCATGGAGTGGCCTGTCTTTTGGGCAAACACCATGAACCATTCATTTCCCAACTGTCTTTAGGGCACACGAGAATCCTGAACTCTCAAAATTTTATAAGATGGGTTGCCTTTTTGTGGAGCCAGTTACCTGCTGTGTCTAAATAACTCATCAATCTTCTATAGCGGCTATAAACTGTTGAAATTGAGTAATAAAAAGAGATTGATGGTTGTAAAGGTTGTACAGTTTTTTGTGGATTATAACCCTTTTTCCTCAATAGAGATTAAGAAAAGAAAAAAGGAGATTGATGGCTGGTTGTTGAGGATAGAGGGGTTATAGGGCCCGTCACTTATGGTTTAGGGACCCATAACATGCGTTGTTCGTCGACTACATTCATTGTTAATCAGACTATCGACTGGTGGAATGAGGTTAGAATATTGGAGATGTCGTTGTTGCAGAGATACTAAGCAACCCCTCCTACAATTGTCTAAGCAAAACACCATTTTAAAATAGATTGGTTGGTTTTGGAACAGGTCAACATACACACACAAAATTAATGCATAAAATCCAATCCCTGTCTACAACTCCAAGGTATTATAGCAATTCTGCAATTTGTCATCTCTGATTGCCGACTAAGACACCCATATAATTTTGATTTCTTATGACTTAACGGGGTAAGTTGTCTTGCTTTCTTTTCTTTGTGTGATTGACCCGGCTGAAATTTATATCAGGTCCAGGTGAGCCTACAGATTTTTGTCTACATACAATCTTTAGTGTGTGTCTGCAGTCTACCGTGACGGCCTTCCCACGTGATTGACAAAATGAAGCCCGAGTCAACAATCTACACAACTCAAAACCATTCTCTAATCTGTCTTGTACTATGAAAATTGGATACCAAGAAACCAGAAAACAGCTTATTTTGTATGGGGAAAAGCTGTAGCCATCCTGATATGAGAACGCAAAACATGTTAATCTCAACCTGGCTGCTTAAATTTCACGCAAAACATGTTAATCTCAACCTGGCTGCTTAAATTTCATTCTCATAAATGAAAACTTATCACAGTAGAAGTTCTTATTCTAGTTCAGAAAATTTTGTTTTTGCCCTTCATGCAACGCTTCACAATACAACTCATCTTTCACGTTCTGGCATGAGTTTGAAAGAATTTTATTGGTTATGACTACATGATCGTGTATAACAGAGTATAATATCATATGATAAGCTAATTAAATACAAGAAAAAATGTGACGTGAAGAACTCCAACAGCTAAGCCATGTCAAAACAGCTATCACAAGAATCTGTGGTCGGCTGATTATCAACTTGGTCTCTTGTTTAATACCTTCTTAATTATTATTTCCTGTTATGGCTTGGCACTACCTCCATTTATGTATTGTCAAAGTTCATTCTAAGCCGTCCTTCTTGTCTCTGGCTAGCACTTGGCGCTTTTTCAGAGACTTCATGTCAAAATCCTTTTAAACCTGTCTTAAGCATATGATATCATTAACATTTGCGTCAGTTCAAAGCCTAACTTACAAGCTCAAATTTCCCCATCTCCTGTAGGATAAACAAATATGTTAGGTGATTATCGTCACTAAGCAAGTAGCATTTGCATGCATGACATGTGTACTTTGTAATCCCATTTGATTAAGATTAATCAAGAGTATAGAACAATGGATTCGCAAGTGTTCAGCTTGATTTTGAAGTTAGCCGAAGTTGCAGATAGTTGGAAATTAAAGGATACACTGCATAGTACTGCTAAAACATACATATGTTGCCTAACAATTTGGAATAGGAATAATTTTAATATTCAGGAAAGTTAAACTATCTGGTTATTACTTTATTCTGACATTAATCTCAAAACACTGAAAAAACTTGCGAAGTTGTAAGAAGTCACGAGGGACTTGGACCACAGCTCATCTTCACATACTTCTCTTGCTCAAGAGTCCTATCTAATTTTGATCAGTCTTTATCTACTTTCACCTACTGGTCTTGGAAATTCAATTTTCTAGTTTAACATTTGATCCTTTATACGAACATACCTACTATCTTCCTGCTACTTGTAGCCCTGTGTGAGTACATGACAATGGCAGCGAATGTCGGAGAAATTTTTCCAGGAATGTCTGTTTCTTGAAACAATATTCGAACCAATTTCAGTGACATATGTTGGCGTGTGTTTGAAGAAGATAACGAAGTTAGAGATTCCACATGTGAAGGGGAATTAGGTTCTGAAAAGCAACAATTTCTCCTTTCTCTATAAAGAAAAGAGAAACTTGAAAGATTTTGTTCTAATTCTCATTCTGGTCCTGCTGAGAAAAGGAGTTTCCTTTAAACAAAGTTCACGCTAAGAAAAATAAACTTCTTTTCCCCTTCTATGGTCTTTCCACCTTTTGTTTTTCTTCCTTACAGCTTTCGGATTGATTCTCTTGAAAATCATTTGCCTTTTATTAAAGAACTAGCTCAGTATGTTAATGGAATGGCTAAGAGTTTGTGTAAACTTGATAGACGAAACAAATATGCGAAGAAAAACAACACATCAGTCACTTTGAAACATTTTGGGATTTGACTACAAGACGATCTGTTAACACCCTTTTCTCAACACAATACTGTTTAACAGTTAAACGCCGGTTCTTGTTTTTTTCTTCCATCTATTTTTTTTTCCTGACATCTCTTTCTGCAGCACCATAATCACAAGCACTAGATTGCCTACACCAGTATTCTGACTGAGAAAACAAGGGCACTATCAACTGACTGAGAAAGTAAAAGAGGGCACTAAAAGAGAGTGACTATGGTTTTTTCCTCAAATATGGAAAATTGTGGCAACTACTACTTTCCTCGTGATCATCTGATTCAGTGGAAGAAACCTCTGTGACTCCACTCAACCCTGAGGATGAGGAGGACGGTGCAAGATTCAAATCAGTCCTCTCCTTTGTCAAGAAATCATAGAAAACAGGCCTTGGAGTCCTGAGTTTTTGCACTTTGTTATCACTTCCAAGTTGCAAGTTAGCCTCTTCGTTTCTGGTACCTCTCTTCTTCAAAAATATACGGCAGAGAACCCAATGTTTCATATCCACCATACAATCCTGAGAGGTTATAGCAAAGCTCAATCAATTTTAAGAAAGCGTGGTGTGGTTTAATTATCTTAAGAACTTATAGCACAACGTTTGCTTCCCGGAAACAGAAACAAATGCCAACAGAATTGAACTGCAACGGAGACTCACCAAGGTCGAGTCCTTCTGAGGAGCCTCATTGGTGGGTGTTTCGGTGCAGACAAGACGGTATTCGTGCATTATCCAATCCGTCCTAGACCCATGTGGGGGTTTTCCTCTATAAAAAACCAGAGTTTTCTTCATCCCCACGATTTTGTTGCCTTTGGAAGTCACAATTTGCTTGTCAATCCCAGTTGCCTTCCAGTAACCAGAAGCTGTGGCTCTGTTGGATCTGTTCCCGTTGGGATACTTGGCTTCCCTGGTGCTAAAGAAGTACCTCTCTTGCTCCAAAGCACCTAAAGCCACAAACCGAAGGAGTCAAAACTAAAAATCCATTAAGTTCGTAAAAATCTGTTGAAAGCTTGCCATTTAAGCTCAAAGAACCGTTACAGTAGGTTGTCTAGTAGCATAAAGCATTATCACTAATTCAATTTACAATTTAACATAAAGCTCTCTCCCTCTCCCTCTTTTTTTTTTTTAATTTTGTTGAAAGAGCTTTATACATAACCCTTCATGAAAAATCCATAATTTTGGAAAACATTTCAACTTTCGTAATCACCCAAGCATGTTCAAGCACCAACCTGGCAAATCCCAAGGATCAGACTTGCAAACGTCGACTTCAGGGATTATAGAGGCAGGCAAAGGGCAAGAGAAGACCTTTCGCTTCAAGTACTGAACAACAAGCTCCTCATCAGTTGGGTGAAACCTAAAACCAGGAGGCAATCTAAGCACACCATTCTTAACAAAATTTATCTTCTCCATCTCCAAAAACCTACAAGCACTTCAAAATCAACAGTCTAAATGTGCCTCCTTTCCAAAAACCAGCTCAAAGATCAAATCTTTACACCCAAAAAACAAGAATTACCCAACTACAGTTTTACTTCAAAGCCTCAAAATTCATCAAGAATCTTTACAACCCAGTAAGGGTCACAGAAAGAACACTTCAAAAGATGAGCCACAAGAGCAAGAGAGAACAAGAACAAGAAAAAAGATGAAAGCTTTGAACTTGGGTGTGTAAGGACATAAAGGAAGACAGAGTTTGCGAGGGTGGGTGTATGTGTGGCCTAATGTAGAGAGAAAGCATAGGTTTTTATAGTAATGGGTGTGTGAGAGGGAGGTCAGCTGTGGAATACGGACGATTCATTTGGCGTAAACCAGACTCAAACTCTTAACTCCTTTTCTGTTTGACGTTATTTGTTCAGAAACGCTTAGGACTTTTAAAAGCAGTTATTAAATTTTAGGTTGTGTCTGCCAAAACTTTAAAGAGAAGAAGGGAAAAAAAAAAGGAGAAAACTTCATAGAAAGTTGAAAAGAAACCGAATATGAATCTTTTGCAGCCCTAAGAAAGCTGAGTTGTGTGTGACAACTCTTGCTGTTAAAACTTAAAACACCTTTCCTTTGTCTTTCCCTTTCAACCATAGTTTTCAATGCCATTTCCCTAATTGCCCATTTACCTACTGTCATTGTTAGACTAGCTAAAGAACAAGTAGCGTTCGTTTATGCAAATGGGCTTGCTTCAGTAAATGTGTTCGTCACGGATAAAGCTATTGTTCATTAAGTAATCATTTTCCCTTGTTTGATCAAGAAAAAGCATTATGTTTTTCGTGTTAGGCAATAGACTTAGTTTGTTCATCTTTTGGCAAGTTTACTCTAACCGATAGGTAACAAGTACTAGTTCTCCATCTGAAGTTGGAATGCTATTACTTAATGAAACACGGTGATCCAGTTCAAGGGTTTTGGTTAATGATTGGCTAATATTGCATTCCAACACTAATTTCTTTTGCTTTTTAGAAAAGAAAATTGTGGACGGTGGAGGGGATAATTCGGACAGGACAAGCAACGTTTTCGGGGGCAATTGGGTCGTTTAAGGAAAATGTGACCAGGGTGACAAACTAAGGAAAGCTTATAAGGTTAGTAGTCTCGTAAGGGTGAAGTCACCTTATGTCATTGGCCGAAAATCAAAGAGTTCAAAAAGCCCCAAAAGCAAAAGAAGAGAACATCTCACCGCACGTCATGCTTTGCTAATGCAGATTACCAATTTCTTTGTTCATTACAACCTGTGAAAGTACATGCTTATGCCTCCTTCCTTTCACTTCATCTCTTAAAACCCCTTTTCTGGAGAACAAAATCCGCCAACCTCCAGTTCAGTGAAGATGTCTGCTCCTTTACTTATCACCAACTTATGCTGTTAAACTCCTTTTCATCTTCACTTTTGACAAAAGGAGAGTTGCCCCTTGAGCATGCATGGTTCAGCCACTGAAATATCCCTCAATGTCTTAAAGTTTGTTCCAATTTTAGAATTAGATTTCACTCTCTACTACTAATAATTTTGTTTATTATGGACTAATTTAATTGGATTTATCTCTTTATTTTTATGTTTTTAAAAAATATTTAATGTATTCATTAAAAAAGATAATAAAAGTTGTTTCATTTGTTCATCGTCAAAGTATATAGTTACTATTAATTTAATGGGATTTTTTTTGGAAAATTTGGATACTAAATTCACGGAGGCCAATTTCAAAACAATGCCTCGTATCAAAGTGAGCATCGCGCAAATCTTTGTATTTGACTTTTTTTTCTTATAATTAAGAGCATGCCCCTATTATCATGTCACATGTATTCTGAATGCTATATTCTTCTAGTTTGTACAATTCGTAGAAGCAAGTGTTAGGAGATTTATTGGTTTTTCGAGTTCACATACAAGGAAGAAGGGATACAGGGTAAGAATCATATCTCATATTTCTTTACTTACTAATAAATCAAATAGGGTAAGTAACCTAAACAAGTAAAAAGTACTTTAGGTAATCAAATTTCTCTGAAAATAGCAACCAAACACTTAGCCCCTGTTTGGTTCAACTTTTGGACACCCCAAAAGTACTTTTTTCTACCGCAAAAATTATTTTTGAGAAAAAATGGGTGTTTGGTTGCAAACTTCAAAAATACTTTTGAAGTAGAAACGGCTTTTGAAAAAGCTAAAATGCAGCTTTTAAAAAAGTTAAAATTTTGAGCTTATCAGAAAAGTCCAAATTTTAGCTTTTTCGGAAAGCTATTTTTTAATTGATTCCCGTCACTTACGTTTATAACATTCTAAACAAAACCTCAAAAATTCCTCTCAG
>JAOTIZ010000003.1:8430033-8445186 GCA_027123425.1 Erythroxylum panamense
CTGGCTTTTAAAAAAAGCTCTTATCAGAAAAGCTCTACTGACAAAAGCTCTACTGATAAAAGCTCAACCAAACAGACAATTACTCTCTAAATGCAAAATGACTTCCACTAAGCACAAGAGTAACGAAATTATATGATCCATTCACTCAGGAAATTCTGACGACATAAAATGTATGCAATGTAATCAGATGACAAGAAAAGCTGAATTATTTAACAACCACTTAAAACATAGACCTTGGTTAATGTTAGAAGTGGAAAGCTCAAACAGAGTGTCATGTGTGCAGTATAATGATGATGACCCGTTAGAATAGACGCACAGGGATACCTGTGGCAACAAACTTGATAATTTCAGGATAAGCTATTCTAGTCCTGTAGTCATTGGAATTGGAATTGACATTGCCTGGAAACCATTCTCTCCAGGATAAGTCATGTCCAATAATTGCCATCTCTTCCCTTTTCACCAGGGTATGTACATATATAAATTAAACAGTTAGATTTTGAGGAAGAAATAAAGAGGAAAAAAAAATCGATGTGAAGTTTTTAACAGAGTATTTCTTAGCAGGAAAAGAAAAATGTTTTGTTGAATTATGAAAGGTTTTAGTTCTCTTAACCAAATAGCAAATTTTGGTTGTGAATGGTGGGTGGAATAAAGATAGAGGTCCCTAGTTGCCTCCAAAACGACGGGCACTCACGTCGGATTGAGGGTAACAGACAAAAATGCCACCCTCAAGTGATGCCCCATTCAAGATTTGCTCGATCTTCCTTGTCTCACTATTCTGGATCAGATAGAAAATTTCGCAAGAAATCATATCAAGAATCTATCTCTTTATATAGACACAACTACCCTTTCGACAAGGGTTGCTGTTTTAGCTATGGCATTTTTACTTATCTTGTGCAAGCAAATTATTAGCTGGAAAAAAATCAAACACAAACATGACCTTATTCTATCGTATACGTTGGCATATTAAATTTATTTACCATAATTTGAACCTTTTCCTTCCATGAAAGTAAGCCTTCTCGGATGGATGATCGATACACAACTCCTACAAACTAGCATCAAATTCTCTATACTTAACATTCCAATTCAACCCTATTCGACACTAAAAATAATATCATTTTGAATATAAACAGACATAAAACGATGTTATTTTTAGTACGGAATAAAGTCGAAACAGAGTAAAATATCAAAACCTAACAAACTATGCAATTTCAGGAATTCTTTTCGGTTAGAAGTAAGAGTCCTAATTAATGGGCAGTAGGTATAGGTCCAATTCAGGACACTCTATTACGAGCATATCAAAATGTGTGTGTATTTGGGTGTCCAGGTCTTTTTATCTTTAGAATTAAACAAAATCTGCACTCCAATATTGTCAAGCACCATAATTTTCTTTAATAGCTCCAGTAGAATGTTTTTGGAGCTCATGAGATTTGAGAGAAAAAGCAAAGAGCAAGAAATTTTGCAGAGGTGGAATACAAGTAGAAGGTGGTTGGAAGAAGAGGAAGAATAGGGTAACGTGGGAGGGTTGAGATTTAGTCAAACTAAAGCCTCAAACATTGACAAAGGTGAAGAAGCCGGATTCCGTAGGCAGGAGGGAAACTAATTTTCCATATAATTGAACTTATTTATTTATTTGATATCGAGACTAAATGACGACATGTTCTTAAGGTGTGATACGTTACTTTCCCTTCAGTACCTCAAAGTTAAAACTTTAAACCATATAACGTATTTTAATTGAAATACGTAATAATAATAAAGTCATATTTAAAATTTTAATATCTTAATATTTGTAAAACAAATAAAATTATAAAGAAATTTGTATCTTTTACTTTTTAATGGTACCAAAACCTAATTAATAATGAAAGGACATCCCTCTTGATAGGAACTAGATTAATTCTTGTAGCGTCTGTCACGTAATTTCATTTAACTTGTAAAACTCATTTTTTTCTAAGAAATTAAAAAAAAAACCCTTCGGTAGGGTAAAGGAGGAAGGAAAAGATTGAGATTCCTACAAGCAAATGGCATTGGCATAAAATACCCACTTGTGTTAAATGGTAATGGGAAGAAAAGGCAAGGTTTCGTAAGCCAGATTGCGGCTATCATTTTTGCACTTTCTATCCATTTATTCTTCTCTCTCTCTTTTTTTTGTTTTTTGTTTTTTGTTTTTTTGGGTTTGTGCGAGGGTCAAAGGAGTTTGCGTGTGGGTGTTGGAGAAGAGTAAGGGAGAAACGTCAAAGGCTGCAATTATTGTCTTTTGAGTAAAATAATGTTGTTCAGTGGAAAATGTTTTTGTGCTTCTCCTTAAACTATTTTTTGTCTATTTAACTACTTTTGTCATTCATGTGCACAATGTTTTTTAATTATTAAGGTCTTAGTGTTCTGTCTGCTTGTCCCTTTAGTTAGGTATTTTGGGTTTCCCTTAATCTTCTCCCTTCACCTATACTTCAGTTTGCCGAACTCCTGAAGGGTTTCCTTTGTTGGCTTAATCTTTTTCGAGATTGCCCTCCCGAGAAGCATTTCAGTGCCAAGTATCCAACCTTAATTACTTTAGACGTGCACATAATTGAAGAGAAAGAGGGAATGAAACATTTGTAGAGTTTATAAATTAAATCCTATTTTTGGATAACCTCAGTTAAATATTGATTAATATACAATCGATGAAGTACTATTTGGAAAAGAAAAAAAAACTTTTACAAAATCTCTCAGATAAAAAAAATGAAATAATTAGAAAATTTTAAAATAAATAACAAATATTATGAATAAAAATATATAGATAAAATTAGATATAAGTAACAAACTACAAAACAAAGCAAATTATTACTTTATATATCTATAACTATAATTCTTATTCACTGTATTGCAAAAAATAAACTAATAAATCCCGCTAGAATGTTGATATATTAAAATTAACTTTGATTTATTATTAATTTTAAATCAAGTAGAATGAATTAAAATTTTATTTTTATTTTTCTTTTTAATAATAAAAGCTAACTCATAAGAATACTCTGCATATCGTTAAAAGATAAGGTTCCCCACAAAGAGAGAGATATTTCTAGGCATCGATAGTTCTTAAGGCCACTAAGTTGCCTAATCTCATCAAATGGTCCTATTTAATTATCAACCACCAAAAAGGAGACGCGGAGGTTCAAGGAGTGCTCTTGCTACTTTATGCCAATCATTTCTGTATCATGGTCTGAGGCATCATATTCCATGTTTGAGTTGGAGCAGCATTACCCTTCCTTTCTTTTTATTTTTATCCAATTAAAAAGAATAGAAAAGTTTAACTGATGTCGTACGTGGGATCTGTAAATCACTACACAAAATAAAACTATGTGTAAGCGAAAAAAATAGTAAGTGTAAAACAACATTTCACATGGCAGATACATTAACAAGTCTAGCAAGCAATAGCTAGCAACCAATGAAATATGCAATTTCTAGAACTAAGGGGCCGTAGGGGTACACAAATTCAAAAGTCGACATGGATGACACAGTTGACCCCAAATTGTATAATTCAATTGTTTATTAATGATGAAGATGCCTTCACTACATGACCTGCTTTTCTTCTTAAAGGGGGTATTTTGAGTTTAATTTTCAAAGCACACTTTCTTCTATTTAACGCTATTGCTATTTTGTCCATCAAATTAAAGCAAGAGATAGGTTATAGAATGATAAAGAGCCTTACTGTTAAAGGCTCCAAGTTTGAGAAATTCTCCAAAACTTACTTTTAATCTATAAAATGTTATTTATTATGAACTTGAAGAAAGGATAACGACCTCATGTTTTCTTATAAAACAAGATTGTAGAAGGAAATTAAGTTACCGAGAAGATAAATGTAGTTATCAGAATAAGATCAACACAGGAGATTTTGGAATAGGATAGGTGCTTTTATTCTATTACAGGTAAGACAGGGTTATTGGGACATAGTGAACATTATGAAAAGTAAGACTAGGACCACACACAAATTGCATCCATCAAAAAATAGACATCTACTAGTAGTAATGCGAGTTGCTGTCTATAACCTGTACCACTTTACTACGCAAGCTTGAATCAGACTCGTGACCGTAAGGTTTGCCACATTGGGTTCCATCTACTAGAGCCAACTGTCGGGTGCGACCCAGCAAGTTGCATTACATTTACGCCCCTTTATAACTGAAACTACTATTAAACTTAATTGTCTGTTTCAGCTTGTCCGATCCAACGTCGCTTGCGCGGATTATTCCTTTCGTCTACGTTTGTAGCTTGGTAAGTCCATAAGTTGGTTTCATCCGTCACTTGTTTAATATGTCGTACGATTCTCAACTCGTATTGCCTTGTCAGCCTCTTAAATGTTGACATAAACTTCCCCAACAGGTTGTCCAATTGAATCAAATTTATCACGTATCTTGAAACACCAACACTTCAGGTTGGCTAGACATTTAGAAAGCATTATTAAGGAGGGGAAGAGGTAGAAAAATCTTAAACGTGAAGAATTTTTACGGGACTGACTAGTTTTCTATGTTGAACACTCGGGCTCTTCCAACTTAAAGGTGAAGAATTTTTACGGGACTGACTAGCTAGTTTTCTACGTTGAACACTAGCTCGGGCTCTTCCAATTCCAGGACGAGATGGATTGATTTTTTGACAAACGTTTTCTTTTCCCCGTACGCAATTGGGACGAATCTGACTTGAGAATATGTTAGCAGAGGTTGCACAATCGAGTAAAAGGCCAAATACATGCATGTTGGTTAGCATTGAAAATGGTGGCCAATTAGCTGAAGCAACTCAAAAATTCTATTCGTCTTTCGCAAGCAGAACATTTCAGATTCTCTCATTGATTTTATCAGAAAACGAGAACCCCGATGCTATTTGATTTCAGGAATAGTTTATCTTTAGATTAACAAGCCTGAAGAAAGTGTATTAAACTACCTTTTCCTTTGGTGACAGTTCGTAAATAGAGCAAACATATAATAAGAAAGAGAAAAGTGATTGGACTGGCTATGGCATGCCTGTTGTGCCACTTGACTTGAAGCCTATAGTTGATGCTTGTACGTATAAATCGTACGTGAGACGTACTTTTCTATACCGTATGTGCTTTTTTAACTGCAAATTAGAAAAAGTGGGTTTCAGAGCATGGAATCTCAAGCAAGGACACTCTTCAAAGAAACTTCCTCATGTAACAACAAAAAGATGAGAGGGATGGTGATGTATTTGTGCATGTGAACCCAAGTGGGTTGCTTGATCTCATCTAACGTAAAAAAAAAAGTCTGTAACAACCCCTAATCGGTACATTTTCTGGCTTTAGAAGCAAATTACATCTATCTTCCAAGTTTCTTTTCCTGCTTTCGGGCGGTTGCTTCCACAGAGACTCTTCTCCTGTGCAATAGTTAAATGCATGTTTTTGTCCCTCTCTGGAGGCACAGGAACATCAGTTATTTTGTCCTTCTATTTCCTTAATGGTTTGTTCCTGTTTTCACAATGTGCTTACTATTCCAGGACGAGGAGCGCAATGTTGGTTGGATATTCTGAAACTGAATATAAGAAGTAGGGATTAATTTCCAATCTTGAAATTTTATGTACGTTGTGATGTTTTGTTAATGGTCTTATAGCTGACGGAATTAAGTGTTAATGCTCCTTCTTGCCCACGAACTGCTCTAGTTGGAACTTGGAAGGCCTATATTTACATTGTGACCATGTGTAATCGGTACTGAGATCTTTGGGAATGACATAGGCTTTGGATCTTGGACTTATTGAAACAATGAAAGCAAGGCCCACTAAGTGCTTCTGGTGAGATGAAACTATCGTATCCCATCACCAACATAACGAAGGTGCGATAAGCATCCCAGTTAAGATAATAATCAGACATTACAGAAAGGTGTTTGATATTGGATTTGTGAACAACGGACAATTCTAGTTACTTCCTGTATCATTTCCTCCAACTCAAATTCATGTTACATTTTAGCCGTACCATCCTTATTATAATTGATATTACCACCGATATTGTATAATATTAATTTAAATTCAAAATAAAAACTTATTATATCGACAATCCGTCGCTAATTACTAAATAATAAATTCCTAACTACCAAACTATGTAATAAATGGTGAGCTATGGTCGAATCACATAAAATTAGGATGCAAATGCTATTTCAAATGCTACAAACAAAAGAAAAAACATCCTAAAATGATGAAACGAAACAACTAAGATGGAATAAATGTAAATAAAAAGACAAATACAAAGCAAATTTAGAAAAGACTAATAACAATGGTAAAGAAGTGGGTTGAAGATACCTTCGAGATTCTACGACGTTCATTGATCATCAAATCTAAATAAAAGGTACTCTCATCATGATGTTAGCCTATGGATTCGATTAAGCTCTCGAACCCTTAATTTCTTTAAAACAGACAAAACTATTAAGCTCTAAATATGCCCCAATCTCTACTATAACCTACAATATGCTCTATAAGTTCAATAGTGAAGACACATTAGGTACTAAAAAACAAATAACTTAGGTCACCTACTTATAAACTCGGAAGGTATAACCTAAAAGTATGAGATCCTAGATTAGCTGATTAAGTATCCTGACAAATTCAACTAACCTATTGCGACTTCCAGGAATTACTATCGATTATTACGTATGACACGCTCAACCCTAGCCTTGGATTAGAAAGTTATCTAATGGGTGATCAAGCCTATAAGCAACTCTTAATTCATGACGTTTATCCTAAATCCTAAACCAACCTAGACCTACAAGCTCCAATTCAAGACAAGTTCAACTCCATTCTTACAATTTCCATCCCTTCCTCCTTAATAATATCTCTAAACCTCTAATTAGTCTAGCCACACATGTTCATATCAAGAAAAATAGACATTAAATAAACAAAACTCATACTTAGTTAAATAAAACCAAGGCTGGAAATTATAAACAAAGTCATAAAAACCAAAATTCAACACTGACTTAATAAAAATCAAAACTCGTTATGCTAACAAATAACTAATCATAACCCAAATTACAAAATCTAAACTAATTGCATCAAAATAAAAATTCCAGCACGCATAACTTGCACAAAAACCAAATTAATTGATCATGAACCTAAGAGCATGCATATCCTAACTATTAAGCACAAATTAATCAAAAGCATCACAAACAAGCAAAAACCTATAACATAAACCATTAAACATTCAAATATCTAATAAATTCAGACATGAAAAAGCACATAAATAAGCTTAAACAACCAAGATTAAAGCTAGAAATTTGAAGTAATAACATCCATTGATATAATATAAAGGTTCCTTACAAAATTCATAAATTTCAACTATAAAATCCATCAAACATTCATTCTAAATATTCTGGAACATGTAAACATATTTAGCACTAAGAAAGCTTTAAACTAATGGAATGAATATTAATAGATTCAGATATATGAAAATAAAGCATTGAAATTGAAAGAGAATAGCCAAGCTTATGGAAAGTAACGAATAAACAAAAGACTATAGCTAAAAACCAAAGAAAAAGCTAAGGTAAATGGAGTAAAAAAAATGTTGTAGTCATCTCTATGGTGGAGAGCCTCTCATGGAAAGCTAGCTCCAAGCCACCACCTTGCCAAGAAAGTGTTGAAGCCGTAACAATAATTTCTCTGCTTCTCCTTTTGTCTTCATAGAGTTTTCCCAAAAGTGGCAGATTGGAGAGCTCCTTTCTAGGTCATTCCTCTTTATTTATATAGTATCTTCCATATAGGGTAGACCCTAGGTTTTTCTCGTGCTTAAAAAGTCCCTTAAAAATTTAAGCTTGGAAGGTTGTACGCATCTTTTGTCACGTAGGTCACGATCGTGGTTCAAAATTTTGCTCTATTTCACGATCATGGCAGACCTATGAGGCTTTTGTCATGATCTAATTTTACTCCAAACTTTGTCAAACTTCTTCCTTTTAGCTTATATTTGTGTTCAATCTTTTAATCTATATGTAAAAATAAAATGAACACAAATTGAGTATTTTAACACAAAAATAGGATTGAAAAGACATTGAAATGCATAAGAAAATATAAGATACTTTAATCCTATCAAATATCCCCACACTTGAACTATTGCTTGTTCTCAAGCAATTTAAAAATAACCAAGATATTCTGTCAATTTGTTTTTAAAGAAAATTGGGTATATGCAATCCTTCAAACTTCGACAAAGTCAGGTATCGAGCTACTACATATATCATAATCTTTTCATTAATGCACATAAACAAAGTCAAAGTTTGACACCATTAATCAAAGGTAAAATAAAAATAAGATGGATTTTCCTTACGATGTTCACTCATTTCACTAAAGTGTTTAAGGTCGGTGTTTCACTCAATACTCCCTCTAAGAGACTACACTACTATAGGCTTGCAAATTCACTAATTCTTTACCACATAGATTACAAGCTATCATGGATCAAAAAGGGCTTATACTTAGGGTTGTAATGGGGTTTGGGATAAGGCAAAGCAAAAAGGTCAAAGGGTAACTCATAAGTATTAACAAAGTACTAAGTAAGAAGGGACAACCAAACACAAATTCTGAGCTATGCATATAAATACCACAAACTACAACCACTTATCAATAACTAATGCTACTACATTTCCTTCAACAACAAAAACAAAGATGCTTTTCTTCTTTTTGTTTTTACTTGAATAACACTAAAACAATAAGGAAACAATAGCAGCACAAATCAATAAAACATGAGTAGAAGTGCCTTTCAAAATATCTCAGAATTGAATACAAAACAAAAGTCCACAAATCATATACATCAAATGTGTGGCACCCCACTCCCATCAAATATTTGTTCCCGTACGTCCTTCCGACATTCAAGCACATGCCCGATGGAAGCAGTGCACCAAACTACATCACTTTCACTTACTTATGGCATCATAAATTAAAACATAAGAATCACCATGGTTAAAACCCAAATTTCTTATTTCATTTTTTAAACAATATGTACATTGTGGCTTTACATCAACATCCATATATGTACATTATCAAAAACTAATTAGATTTTACATCTATGTATACAGAACATGCTACATACATGAGGAATTATACAAAAATTTATCTAAATCTCTCATTCCCAGCTGACTGATCTTTGAGCCACGTCTTCTATCCAAAATCAGTACTAGTCCTCTTCTAAATTGACTTAGAAGCTATATCGTCTCTCTCGAATATAAAATGTCAATGTGCAATTTTTGGTGAGTTTTGCGAACTCCTTGAGTTAACCATTCTTAATAGTTCACTCATATCACATAACACAACAATCCATACAATCACATAGTTCATATCATTTCAAATATCATCATATAGCATCACAAAATACCTTGACACAATTTTCACATTTCTCATTCAACATAATTCAATAATACATTACAATCATTCAATTAGTACATACATTAAGTGTATATGTAATGCTCATGAGACTCACGTTCATTTATTTTGTTGCTGTGACTGAGTGCCTTTTTCTCTATCCCATACCTGTTGTGGATACCGGGCTCATTAATATTGTCCCTTACTTGTTGGAGATGCAAGGCCCATTTTATATATTGAGCCAGAGGCTCTTAGCACATTCTGAGCTTTAAGTTCTTTTTACTGGCGACTCCAGTCACAACTGCCTTTATCTTTTATGCATTCATGTAATGTAATGCATCACATATATTCAATCAATCATTGTGTTCAATCAATCACATTCACAGTCTCATTCGCATTTGTCATCGGAGCTTAATCCGGCATTCAACATTTAAGTTGAGCAATCACATATTCAGTCAAATTCACATTCAGTGAGCACTTCTAATGTTATTCATGCATCAAACACCTCGGACATTCAATGTCCGAAATCAGTACATACACATCATATAATAATTCAATACATAATTCAAACAAAAAAAATAATCATAGTGAGACCATCTAAGTTACTCACAGTTTGCTATAGATAGTTATTGCCTCGAAGTCCCAACAACATTTGGATGTTGTCGCTCTAATTTCTCTTCTATATCATGCAACACTCATTTACGCATATTACAACTTATATAAAAGTACTCATTTATGTACATATGTATATATGGATTATGTACAATGTATGCTTAATGGCTATCCCAGGTACATTTCCTTAATACACGTCTCATAACCAATTAACATCATCTTTAAATCATCCTTAATACCTAATACACTTCCCTTACTTTAGTCGCTCAATTCATCATCAACTAGGCTCATTCAAGATCACATTCAAGCCAAAATACATCATATGAAAGTACCTTACCATTTGTTGTTTCAAACATCACATAAAAGAAGAATAACTCACGTTGATGGCCTTTCTAGTTTTTTTTTCTCGAGACAAATTTTTGGGTCAATTTTACATAGCCATTTTGACATAGAAAATGAGGTATTTAGGCAATACATTCTTCTAAACAAATGTTCCTATATGTCTTAAGTTTCTAAAGACACCAAGTTCACACAGTTTGGTTACGTATCCTGCAAGTTATACTCAAAATACTACAGACTATTCTCACACCGCAGCAGCATATAGTACTCAACTTCAAGCCAAGTTTCAAAACCCTTAGAGACATAATTTAAAGTTGATTCCTTCATGAAAATATAGCCATTTGTCTTTAGTTTAATCTAAACTTAAACTAATCCCATTTGGATATGTACAAATCAACATATGGCTAAAATACAAATACATGTCCAGTGGAAATGTTACAACTAAAATATTCTAGTCATTATCTTTCAATTTTCCAGATTTTTAGCTCTTACATTTTACATCTAACACATCTTGTACATAGATCATCTTTTCTACTTGATTTCCTCTTCATTATTAGCTTTAGCTCTGTTTCAACTCAAAACATTGATAAAACACATCATACAAGATTGTTGATCATAACCCCATAAACAACACATCAACCTCGTCTATGCATTCTTCAATATTTCAGCACACATTCAACTCCATTGTCACCTTTCCTTTATCTATAAACTATCATCCTAATTCTCCTCACTTTGAGACACTTTAGTATCCCTTTCTTTCTCTTTTAACTCACTCTACTTGATTTCTATTACAATTGCTAACATTCACGTTATTACACACCAAAACGGAACATATTCATATACACATTCATTTTCAATTTTTTGCACATGTTCCACTTTATTTTTCACCTTCATTTCATTCCTAACTATCACCTTAATTTATCTCATGTCAAAAACACCACAATACTCCTTTTTATTAGCTCTAAACTTATGTTTGTTTATCTTTAAAATAATAAAAATTCACTTAATATACCAATTAAACAGAACATAAATATCCAATTTACAAGTCATAATTTCTGCACTTCTTTCTATACCATTTTAATGATCTTTCAAGTTCAAACTCATCTCTACAACTTATGAAAGGTTAATCGTCTTATATGCAGAAATAAGACATTTATATGCACATTTTTTCACTCACGATTCACACATATAATTTCATGATCAAGTCATCAATCTCAACTTACTCATTATATTAGTTTCATTTAACACCACTCATGATGATTAAAGTATAGCTGACTTGATTTAGCTTCAAAATCTTCAAACTCTTTAAGAACACTAATAAGCCCTAACTTCTCATACAACCCACTTACAACATCATAGAGGTTGGGAGGTTTAGGTTTTCTTGTGGAAAATGAAAAAGATAACAAGGTGAGAGTAGCAAGTGAAAGATGAGAGAGCTAGGTTTAACTTGAATGGAGATTGGTGAGAAAATTCGTGAAGAAGGTGAAGATGTTGGACCCTGAACTTTTCTTAGAAGATTAGAACTATTAAATGAGAAATGTGGATAGATTCATGTCGTACTTTGGTGTTTTTATGGATAAGAAATTTTGAAATGAGAAGAATTAAGTTGAAAGTTAGAAGTAGAATGAAAGCAAAAATGAAGTTGAATTTGTGTAGTAAGTTGATGAAGAATATGTACATATGAGTATGTTCTGTTGTTGGTGTTCATGATTAATCATGGACTATATATTTTTCTTTGGATGATATTGATTTGAAATGGAGTTGAGAATGAAGAATAAATGAAGTAAAAAAGGTGATCTTGGTATGAGTTGGGTTAAGGAAAGATTGTGAAACAAAATGGGTGGTTGATCTGGAAAATATTCACGGCGTATGCTTCAGTCTTTTAGCCACAACTTTTTCTTTAGTTATCCAAACGAGATTATTATTAATTTGGATTAAACTAGAAACATATGGATACATTTCTTATGAAGACATTAAATTTAAATTCTATCTTTAAGAATCTTAAAATTTGTCATGAAGTTGAGAATTGGGTGCAGTATATTGGATGAATGTACATTCTTGTTCTGAATTCGAGGGCAATTCTGGATCGATCTAGGCTAGATTAGAGAAAGTTGTCTTCTCAGAAGTTGTAGGTCTTTCTTTTAGCTTTCCAACGGTATATAGTATGGAATTTTTGGATTTCTAGGCTGAAAGTTATGGTCCTTGTAATGGAAGATATATCTTCTGTCTTTTCGCTTTTTTTATGTTTTGCTTCTTCTGCTTTTTTGCTTCTTCTACTTTTTGCTTCTTCTGTGTTTTGCTTCTTCTACCTTTTGTTTCTTTTGTGATGACATCATTTTCTTCTGTGTTTCTTCTGTAATGACATCATCTTCTTCTGTGTTTTACTTCTTCTGTGTTTTGCTTCTTCTGCCTTTTTGCTTCTTCTGCGATGACGTCATCTCTTCTGTGTTTCTTCTGTAATGACGTCATCTTCTTCTATGTTTTGTTTCTTCTGTGATAACGTCATCTTCTTCTATGTTTCTTCTATGATGACGTCATCTTCTTCTGTGTTTTACTTCTTTTGTGTTTTGCTTCTTCTGTGATGATGTCATCTTCTTCTGTGTTTCTTCTGTGATGATGTCATCTTCTTATGTGTTTTACTTCTTCTGTGATGACATCATCTTCTTCTGTGCTTCTTCTATGATGATGTCATCTTCTTCTGTGTTTTGTTTCTTCTGCCTTTTTGTTTCTTCTGTGATGACGTCATCTTCTTCTATGATTTGGTTCTTCTGTTTTTTTCACCTGGCCTATATTTTGTTCCATTTTTGACCCTTCTAACGATATAATCCATCTTCAAAGTCTTCATGAAAGTTGTAGATCATGAAGTTCTCTTTTGAACCATATAAATAACACCTTAATCTGATATCTGTAGGGAAAGTTATAGCAATTTTCCCACTTCTTCTGTCTTTTTCCACTTCTTCTATCGTTTTCATTAATCTGTTTTGTACCGGTCTTCTGTTCCATTTTAGACCCTTCAAAAGATAGAACCTGTCTTTGAGATTTTCATGAAAGTTGTAGATCTTTCTAACCATATAAATAACACCTTAATTCAATAGCTGTAGGGAAAGTTATAGCAATTTTCCCACTTCTTCTGTCTTTTTCCACTTCTTCTGTCTTTTTCATTAATCTGCTTTGTACCTATCTTCTGTTCCATTTTAGACCCTCCAAGGATAGAATCCGCCTTTGAGGTCTTCATGCAAGTTTTATATCTTGAAGTCCTCTTTCGAACCATATAAAGAAAAACTTAATCTGATATCTGTATGGAAAGTTATAGCAATTTTCCCACTTCTTCTGTCGTTTTCCTCTTCTTCTATCTTTTTCATTAGTCTGCTTTATACCTATCTTCTGTTTTATTTTAGACCCTTCAAAAGATAGAATCTATCTGTGTGGTCTTCATGAAAGTTGTAGATCTTGAAGTCTTCTTTTGAACCATATAAGGAAAACCTTAATCCTATATATATATGGAAAGTTATAGCAATTTTCCCACTTCTTCTGTCTTTTTCCACTTCTTCTGTCTTTTTCATTAGTCTGCTTTGTACCTATCTTCTATTCCATTTTATACCCTTCAAAAGATAGAATCTGTCTTTAAGGTCTTCATAAAAGTTGTATATCTTGAATTATTCTTTCTAACCATATAAAGAACACCTTAATCTGATATCTGTAGGGAAAGTTATAGCAATTTTCCCACTTCTTCTGTCTTTTTCCACTTCTTCTATTTTTTTTCATTAGTCTGCTTTGTATCTATCTTCTGTTTTTTTCATTAGTCTGCTTTGTATCTATCTTCTGTTCCATTTTAGACCCTTCAAAAGATAGAATCTATCTTCAAGGTCTTCATGAAAGTTGTAGATCTTGAAGTTCTCTTTCGAACCATATAAATGACACCTTAATTTGATATCTTTAGGAAAAGTTATAGCAATTTTCTCACTTCTTCTATCTTTTTCATTAGTCTGCTTTGTACATATCTTCTGCTTCATTTTAGACCCTTTAGAAGATAGAATCTGTCTTCGAGGTCTTCATGAAAGTTATAGATCTTGAAGTCCTATTTCTAACCATATAAAGAACACCTTAATCTTATATCTTAGGGAAATTTATATCAATTTTCCCACTTCTTCTGTCTTTTTCCAGTTCTTCTGTCTTTTTCATTAGTTTGCTTTGTACCTATCTTCTGTTTCTTTTTAGACCCTTTAGAAGATATAATCTATCTTCTAGGTCTTTATTAAAGTTATATATCTTTCTTTTATCTTTTCAACGGTATATAGTACGTGAATTTCAGACATTGGAGTCGAAAGTTATGGTCCTTACAAGGGAAGATGTTCAAGAGTAAAGATGTATCTTCTACCTTTTTGCTTCTTCTGTGATGATGTCAACTTCTTCTGTGTTTTGTTTCTTCTGCCTTTTTGTTTCTTCTGTGATGACGTCATCTTTTTCTATGTTTTGCTTCTTCTGTGTTATCACCTGGCCTATGTTCTATTCCATTTTAAACCCTTAAAAAGATAAAATCTGTCTTTGTGGTCTTCATAAAATTTGTATATCTTGAAGTTCTCTTTCTATCCATCTAAATAATACCGTCATCAGAAATTTCTAGAGAAAGTTATGGGTGTTTCCCCGAAACGGGTTCAGTATGATTGAGGACACAGGTTTGATTCTTTTGGCCATAAGTTCTTCTCTAGAGACCCAAATGACTTGATTCTTAAACCATTGGATTCGTAAGATATTTCTCTACATATTTACCAAAAATCACAACCATATTAAATGACATGAGAAAGATTGAGTGAAAAACGTGGGGCTGGTACAGTGAGTGTGCTCTTAAATAATAGGAACTGGTGTTATTCCACTGAATATACCTCAGTATTTTGATGATTTCTA
>JAOTIZ010000003.1:8445286-8461902 GCA_027123425.1 Erythroxylum panamense
ATTCTTTCCTCATCACTTTCCTTTAAGTATAAATACATTTATACCTAAACATATACATAATAACACTCATTTCTTTTTAATTATCATTTCTAAATTCTACTTAAAAATCGGGGTCCAACAGTATAACTAGTCTATGAATCAAATTTGGCCACTCAGAATATCACGCCTTTTGGTGTGTGTGCTAGTCGGTTTCCTAACCTACTGAGGGATTAGAGTGTTAGTCATATGAATTGCATTATATTAGAACAAATTGGTACATTTGGGATATAATTTCATGATTTCATTCACATGCATAACATAAGCATATACACATAAGAATTCTGATTTAGAAAAATTGCACCCAATTGATATGTTCCGGGATATGAAAGTTTTTAAATAATTGAGATATGATTGTGCTTTTCTAATGTTTTGTATTTTGATTTACTAATAAAAAAGAATTGATGGAATTCAATTAATAATTTGGAGTTAATTGTTACAATTGGAAGATTGATGGATTAAAATGTATATTTAGACTAGGAAAAATTTCAAGTAGTAAGATAAGTGAAACATGTGAAAAATTAGGATGACTAAGCCTATAAAATGAGTGACATGTGGCAGTAGAATTGAGTGACAAATGGCTTTGGGAGTTGAGTGACAAATGACCTAGGAACTGAGTGACAAATGGTAGCCTAAGGAGAGGACATGTAGCTGGCCTAGACACTTGACAAGTGTCCTCTCCGCTCCACACATATGGCAAGCCTCTTCACTTTTTGAATTCTGCTGAAACTTTCTTCTTCTTCCTCTCACTGTCGAAAGCTTACTTCTCCCTCATATCTCTATGTTTTTGCCTAAGTTTTGTTCAATTGTCATACCAAATCCATGTAAAAGTCCTTCATAAAGATAGTTATAGAAGCATAACGATGTTGTATTTATTGTCATCTTCTTTCCTTTGCTAAAACCATCCTACTCTCACCTTGTTCTAGAGATGATCTTGCATGCATGAAAGGCAAAGTAGACTTGATACATTAAGATGGAGTTTGAGTTATACAAGTAAGTAAAATACTGGTCTTAATGGCATGTTGTAGCAAAATTTTATGATAATTGAATTGGGATGGATTGAATGTAGTGTTGATGTTGAAGTTATGCTAGAAAATGATGGACGAATTGGTTACTTTTCTATTTTGTTTTTGGATGAATGAAAATAGTAGTTTATAGGATGTTATATGGATGATCTAAGTTGGGATTGGAAGTGTAATTGATGAGAAATTCATGCTAAAGATAGATGTTAACAAGATGTTTTAGAATATGGAAAGTTAAAGATATAAATGTGTTTGCAAAAAGGAAACTATTAATGACTAAAGTGAGCATAATTTGGGAGCCTTAGTGTAATCAATATGAATACTAAATTAACCTGAAATGACGTAGCTTTAAAGATTATGAAATCTGGAAAAATTCAAGTGTTATTGATGTTTCTAAGTATTTGAAATTCGTGGAGAATTTAGGAAGAAAGGTAATGCATGATTGTGGCACTCATCCCACGATCGTGGCCTATTGCACTAGCTTCTGTCGTGATCTTGGCAAGGTTTACCATGATCGTGGGCCTAGTTCTGGAATGATAATTTCATTTTTTGTACCTATTGAACCAACTGAGGAAAAGTCACTCTAAATTGGTGTATTTGGACTTAATTAAGGCTTATAATGAAATTAAATTATTCATTGATTAATTGGTTAAGCTTTTTATAAGTTTAGGTTGTTAATTGAAGTCATAACATAAAGAATGTATTGTTTTGATGTCAATGGAACCAAATCTGGAAATTATGATGTGATGAAGGAATAAAGGTGTTCTTATGAATACAAGCACGATCTTAAGGATAAGAGTAATGTGTATTAGGCATGAATGAATAAGCATTGAAGAACATAAGGTAATTATGACTGAGAATTGGGTAATTGTGCGATTATATTTTGCAGAAAAAGTTTGGTGAATATATGATTGATGAATTTGGAGTAAATCAAGCTTACTTAAGATATAAACCTAATTGCAAATTAGATGTATACAAGCTATAATGTTTCAATGGTCGAGATTTTTGTATAAGGATACATACTCGGAAGGTCAATTGAGTGTCCATTAAAACATGACACATACACATGTGCATGATTGTATATTCATATGATTAAACAAATTAGTGATTTGCGAACTATATGTGTATTACATGACAGTAGATGCACAAGATGACTGCCAACATCCAGACATTGCCGGAACATCGAGACAATTGCTTTTCTGGAGCATACTGTGAGTTAACTTAGATGTGTAAACTCAATTATATGTGCTTTTGTATAAATTAAATGATAATCTGAAATTTGTGTTCAACTGATTGATGAATGTTAGACTTAGATCCGAAAAGTTTGGTTTATATGTGGTATGAGTATACTGAAATGAAAGCATGGAATATGAAATGATGCATCTCATCACATTGAAAAGCATGATCAGATGAAGGAGTTGTGACCAGAGTGACCGATGTGTAGAAAAGAGCTTTCAGTTTAGGATTGTGAAAAAGAGCCTCAAGCTCAGTTAATATGGGCTCGATATCCACAAAAGATATAGGTCAAATATGAGCTTGATATCCACAATGGATATGAGACAGTAAATTGGGTTGATAGGCATTTGATCACAACAAAACAAAAAGAGAATGGAAACTCTTGTGCATTTACATATACATCACTACATGTATCATATGATTGAATTAAATTGAATTATTGAATTGTTTGAAATAGTGAAATACAATTAAAGTCAATGGATAATGTGTTATGATGTGCTTGTAAAAATATGTTAAACTTTATGTTCTTGTTGAAGTGTGATGAAATGTGATGTGGTATTCAATACTTGATGATATGAAATACTTGTTTTTCTTGTGATTTGACTTGAGTGAATACATCGATGATAGTTCACTCACTGAGTTCACAAACTCATCAAAATTGCAATGTTGTTTTTTCAAGTTCAAGGGAGTTCTAGCCACTAAGGTTATATAGTAGAAGTCTAGTACTTGCATTTTGGTGACAAGAATGACTCAAAGGTTTGATAAGCTAAATCTGAGGAGTCTAGATAGATGTCTTATGTAATAGCATCCCATTTCATGCTATATTTTTGATACTGAGATTTGAACTCATAAGAATGTTGTGTAATGTATATATATATCTGGATCGAGAATTGTAATAACATATGACTCTTATTTTTGTGAATGAAATAGGTAGAAATGATCATTTAAAATGCTTATGGTATGTATAATGCCTTTAATGAGATGGTTTGATTGTTCTAATATACCATTTTTATAGAGCATGTTCCCGAATATCCTCTGGTATGTTCGAGTTTATGCTCTATGGGAGTGGTATGTTACAATAGGTCTCTAATTTGCTAAAGTAAGGTGTGTAGATAGTTTTAAGTATAAGTTCAATATCTAAAAATAGTATGAGACTTTTTCCCTTTTGTTTTGGCCAATGCAAATATGGTTCTTGGTATTCAATGTTTAGTTTAATTGAAGATGGTGCAAGAAAATTGGCAATAGATATTAATGATTTTTTGGGTTAATGGGAAGAGATATAAGCTGTAGGGAGTGCCACGTGGATCACCTCTTGAAGCAAAATTCAAGGTGATGACAAAACAACCTAAAGAGATATTAAATTATAAACTCAGGTATTGACAGACTTCTTCAATAATATGTTGATGTATTTGCTAAGTCAACCTCCCTATCACTCTTTCGTACCCACTCTCTTGCCATTTTCCTTTACCCAAATTCTCCACTATAGGGTCATACATGTATCCTTATTATCAAAAAGATGAAATTGATGGACATGTTGTTGAATTGTTATCACAAGGCTTTCTACGACCTAGTTCGAGTCCATATGCTAATCCTATTATGATAGTGATGAAGAAAGATGACTCATGGAGAACGTGCATCGATTGTTGGGAGTTTAACCGAAACACTATTCCTGATAAATATCATATTCCCAATATGGATAAACTATTAGATGAGTTTAACGGTGTTGTATAATTTTTGAAGATTGATCTCTGTTTAGGCTATCATCAAATTCGAGTGCAATATAAAGATATTTACAAGAAAACCTTTCAGACACATTCAAGCCATTATGAATTCACTGTGATACCCTCTGGTCTCACCAATGCCTCATTAACTTTTTAAGAGGTAACGAATGATCTCTTTCGACCACATTTAAGGCATTTTATTATGGTTTTTCTTTGATGATATTTTATTTTACAACCCTTCTTTGCATCTTTATAAATTTCACTTGAAGATGTTTTCACTTTGCTACATACTCATGCATTCTTTGCACATGCTAAAAAAATGTTCTTTTGTTTAAGAACAAGTGAATTTTTTGGGACATATTGTCTCACAAGCAGGTATTAGGGTTGATCATGATAAAATTGAGGCTGTTAAGTAGTGGCCTTCTCAACTAGTATCAAAGAGCTTTGAGGTTTCCTTGGACTCATAGGTTATTATAGAAGGTTTGTGCAAAATTATGGAGTTATTGCAAAGCCTTTTACTGACCTCACTAAGAAAGATGCCTTTTACTAGAATGAACAAGCTAAAATTGCATTTCAAATGCTCAAGGATGCATTAACAACAATGTCAGTACTAAGGCTCCTAGATTTTCACCAATCTTGCACTATTGAATGTGATGCCTCTGTGGAAGGGATTGGATCTGTTCTCATGCAAAAAAATACCCAATAACATATTTTGGTAAGGGACTTTCTTACTCTAATCGCTATAAGTCACCTTATGATCGTGAATTGTTGGCTCTTGTGCTTACTGTCCAGAAGTGAAAATGCTACTTAATTGGCCACCATTTTTATGTCAAGACTGATCACAACAGTTTTAAACACTTGTTTGAGCAGTGAATTTCTATAAATTCCCAGCAGTGGCTTATTTTGAAGTTTCTTTTATCTGACTTTACCACTTTATACAAAGAGGGTAAAGGAAATTCTGCAACTAAAAGCTAATCTTTTTAATTTAGTTATGCTTGTACCTTTGGACTTTGTAGACATGTAGGAAGGTTATTTTCAGGATGCATACACGAAGAGTATCATCTCAGATTTGTAGCGAGATCCTTCCCCATAGCCCAATTATCAATGGCCTAGCCAACAAACCTTTTTATAAAGGCAAGTTGGTGATTCCATCTTTTACTAACTTGTGTGCTACTCTCTTGAGTCAAGCTTATGAAATGTCCTTTGTAGTTATGGTGGCTATTTGAAGATCTTGAAGATACTTTTTGATCAGTTTTATTAGCCTCATATAAAGAAGTATGTGAAGTTTCATATTTAACACTGTTTGACTTGCCAATGTAACAAGTATGAAACTCTTGCTACAGTGGGATTGTTGTAGCCTTTACTAATTCCAAAACATATTTGGGAAGATATCTCCGTTAATTTTGTAGTTGGTTTGCCAAAATCTCTCGAGGTTGACACTATACTTGTAGAAGTTGATCGCTTAGGCAAGTATAGCCAAAATTTGTCACTTTCTCATCCATATCCTGCCAAAACAGTGGCTAGCATTTTCTATAAAGAAGTGGTTCATCTGCATGGTATGCCTTGCTCCATAGTTTCAGATCAAGATTCAATCTTCTTTAGCTCTTTTTGACAAAACTGTTTCGCCTCAACCAAGCACGCTTAAAGATGAGTACCTATTGTCATCCCTAAACGGATAGTCAAACAGAGGTTGTCAATAGGTGTTTGGAAGCTTACTCGTGTTGTTTTGCTTATGAACAACCCAAGAAGTAGAGTTCTTTCTTATGTCGGGTTAAGTTTTCTTATAATACCGATTTTCATGTTTCCTTCCGCACCACACCTTTCAAAGTTGTCTATGCCCACGATCCTCCTTCTTTGCATCCTTTTGTGAAGGGTGAAACCTCTAAGGCTGAGCTAGAAGACTAGTTGTTAACTAGACATGTTATGCTGCAATTGTTGAGAGATAACCTCACTAAGGCCCAAGCTTGTATGAAGGTACAACAAGATAGGAGAAGGAGAGAGCTCTCTTTCAAAGTGGGTGCTTATATGCTACTACATATTCAACCGTTTCGATAGAAATCTCTCTCTACACAGTATTATGAGAAGTTGTCTCCTTGATTCTTTGGAACTTACAAGATTTTAAGAAGGATAGGTGCAGTTGCTTACAAGTTGGAATTACCCCCGGATGCCAGAATTTATCCAATATTCCATGTTTCATTGCTTCGTCTTGCTCATACTGTCCTACCTCCGTCCACTCCAGCTCCACTCCCAATTTTTAATGAATGGGAATTTCTGTTGCAACCAAAACGGATTCCTGATCACCGTTGGACATTTGGATAAACTGTGGAGCTTTTGATAGCTTGGAAAGATCTCCCTCTGGATGATGTCACTTGGGAAGATTATGACTTGCTAGCTGCTCAATTCCCTAATCTCCACCTTTAGAACAAGGTGTCTTTCCAAGGAAGAACACACGATAGACAGGAGAAAGTGACGGGTGCAAAAGCATTAATCATTTATTTTTTATTTGATGTTTATTTTTATTTATAGCACATGTTTGGAGTGTTCCTCAAGTTTAGGAGTTGGTTGAGATAATTTTATTTAATTATTATTATTTATTATTATCAGGTTGTTGTTCCTAATTCTATGGTCTGTTAGTAGTGCTCCAGAAATTCTAGAAGTCATGTGAGTCACATAATAATTCTAATCCCAACCTGTATGGGCATCGAGAAATCAATTAAAATTATTTTGATATTTGGAGATCCTCCTTTATTTGGTTATTAGCCTTCTTTAAGTGAGATTCTTACTTAAAGAAAACTAGTAGAGTTTCTTTTTCCTACACTTACATTTTTCTTCATTAGTCATCTACCAATGATTATAAATTTAGCAGAAGCTTTAGAACAACACTAATGATGAAGCATTCAGCTTTAGAAAAGCAATGTCGATAAATTTGACAAGATTTGGGGTCTGATTTTCTTTCAATTTAAGTTTGGTATTAGAAAGTGCTCCAATTAGCGATCGTATTATATATATGTATAAATATAATCAAATAATTTTATTTGATCCATATATTGCTTTTTCAATAATAAAACAAATCTTAAACATATTATTTCGTCATTTAATAAATGTACTATATTAAAAGTTATAGATATATAAATTGGATATTCTTTATTTATTAAACTTATATAAAGGTTTTCATAAAAAAGATTAATAAAGAATATAAAATTTCCTATCTTTCTACAATAATAACTATTTGTGACAATTATTTATTCAAGAATTTAAAATTATAAACATCAATTATGAATTTTAAAATTATGAATATCAATTTTGACTTAATGTCATGTTTTTATATTTGAGGTTTATAAAATTTAGTAATGGGAATGAGAAATGCTCACTTACAAAACTGCAGACCCTCTGTGATTGAAGAATTGGGCGTCCTACCACCTAGGATGTTTTATTTAAAGCACCGACGTTTCTCTGATCAACTCAAGGCATATGTGAAGAACAATTTAAGCTAATTCGGATTGAGGTGCCTAGAATCTTATCGTATATTTTTTGTATTCATTTTCCCTTGAAAGTTACATGGAAGCAACATGTACAGAAGTGTTTTGTAGTGTGAAGCGCTACATTCCATTTCCTCCATTTAGATGAAGGCTTCAGTTGATAGGGAAAAGGGCTATTAATATACACAAGAATATCTACTGAGGGTGAGGGAGAGAATAGATTTTTTCTACAAGAACTTAAGCCTCTTTTCAGGATTGCATCAGCTCCGGTATTAGCCTTAGTAGGAATGGGAGTTCATCTTTTGAAAATTGCAGCTTTGTTTTTGTCTTTAACTTCCTGTTTTCTCCCTTGTCCTCTGCAAGATCACTGAAAGTTGAGACTGATTCTGTGATCTCATGAACCAGATCCACAATGATTCCTTCAACTCCCATTAGATATTGCACGTATACAACCTCCGGAACGTTGCTGGTACAGGCATTTCAATTTTGTTACACGATCTGAAACTTTGTTTGGAGTTTCCAAATCAGGCAAAATGAAGGAAATTAACCAAATACTTACTTCAGTTGGCCATAGGTAATCAGGGAGAGCTTAGCCTCGTGAATTCTGGCAACTGCTCCTGGATTTCTGAAGATTGCTTTGACTTGAGACACAATACCTTGCAGACCTCCTTCGCTGCAAACCTTAATGGCATCATCCAAAGAATTTCTTCTCATGTCTGTGTAAATTTCACACCCTCCATTGGTTAGGAAGAATACCTGGAGTGCAACAACATTCTTGAGTTGAACTGTGGCTTTAGACATCACTAGTTAAAATTTCACCTTTTTCTTTCAACGAAATTTTGCTTTTCATTGGCCAAGAGAACTACTATAGTAGGACCAATTAGCTTTCACTTCTGACTTGATGATCTGCATTTTTTCATATCTTGAAAAACTAAAAGACCATGTTTACAACTACATCATTAATGTTTAAGGAACAAATTTTGGCCAAGTAGTTTGGAAATTGGCTTAGGATTTCATATTTAGCCCAAACAATGGTTCTAAAAGATATTAATGTATCAACTAACAGGACAACGTACAGGATAGCTTGTTTGCAATTTTCTGATCAACTGAGCTGCATCAGGCTGAAAGCTTGAGAAGATAACATGCCTATCCTTAGCATGCTCAAACACCACCTGTCAGATAAGAAAATGAGCAGATATCAACCGTTGTTTATCCAAAAGATTTAGACTTTCTATACAAAAGAAGCTAGAATAAGAAAGCATGCCTTCAAAATTGCTTCAAGAATGTGTTTAAGTTGTTCCTCCTTGTACACCAATTGGTCATCAAACTTCAATTCAATATTAAAGCCCACTCTAGTTTCAACTTTCTCCAAACTCTCTTGTAGTGTACAAAGAGGATCATCTTCTTCAACTTTCCATTCAAAGATTGTCCCATCTTTCAGTTTCCTGTAAAGAGGCTTTCCGACCTGTAAATTGATCACAAAAATGGGTGAACGAAGAACCTAATGGGAACGTAACCCTTTGGATGACAAAAGCTGAGGAAAGGTAGGGAGGGAAATATAATTACCTTGCCATCCTCCTTCTGGGGTCCATAAGAAAGAAATTCAGCCAGAGTGATATCTGTAACCCTTTTCTCAATTATAGAACCCTGAAAAACATGTGCATCAACGAAATCAAACGAGACCAGAGAAGAGATTGACTCGTATTCAAAGGCGTGAAAGAAACAAATTACCTTTTCTTCGGTGAGAATGAAGTTGTCATGAAAAATGACAGGGCAATCATCTTTAGTCACCTACAACAAACAATGGTCTCGTAAAAGGATATTCGATTCACCAATAGTAAAAAGCAAGAAAAGGGTCAACATCCAAAAACAAGATGTAAACAATGAGTGCTATTCAACTATGATCAATAGCCAGATTGACTATTCGATTCATCAATAGTAAAAAGCAAGAAAAGGGTCAACATCCAAAAACAAGATGCAAACAATGAGTGCTATTCAATTGTGATCAATAGGGAGATTGACTATTCGATTCATCAATAGTAAAAAGCACGAAAAGGGTCAACCATCCAAAAACAAGATGTAAACAACGAGTGCTATTCCATTGAGATCAACAGGGAGATTGATTATATATCTTCATCACACCCAATTTAAAGTTCTACAATAAATCAAGGTTTGAAGAGATTGACTATATATAATAGAGTAAATTTGACAGCCAATTTAACCACAATCCCACATAGTATACAACATACGTATTCTTATGATTTCATTCAAACTCCTTACTTACGAATTATTTTTATGGAATGGAAAAAAGTCCCAAGATGCCAAAATCCAATGGCAAGGCAGAAAAATAATTGATTAATAAAATTTATAAAATTGGCCCTCCATGGTTGAAGCCTTTGGCTCAACACAACAACCTTGTGCTTCCGTATATTCTCCCTGATCCTCTGCAATTATTTTGAACAACCAATCTAAATTTTATGTTTATCAACTTTGGAATACTAGGGTTACAACACAAATGCTTCACTGACATCTGAACTCTTAATAAAATTATCACAGTAAATATTAATAGAATAAGCAAAAGGTAAAATGGACATGCTACTTTCGAGCCTACATGCATCAAAGCTAACAATACAGACGTCTTGAATCAACAAGAAAAACTGAAAAAGGCTACGTCACTTCCGTGGCCACTGGGGACATTCGACTGCCACGTGCAACGGAGCACCTCTAACCGGAGATTCTCTCCACAAAAACCGGACTCAGTAGCCAAGTCCACCAAATAAATGGTAATTCGGAAAACTTCGAACACCATGATGAGATTAACGAAGAAAATTAGGGAAGAACCGTCAAGGATTAACCTTATATTCATACCTGAACGTCAAACTCGATGAAATCCAGATGTAACTTAGCGGCGACGTTGAATGATCGAATAGAATTCTCCTTGATAGCCTTCATTCTCCGATCGGATGATTGCAACATGTTCATGCCACTCCCTCTGTGTCCCACAACCACAAACTTCGGGAACTTGAATGGGTTCTGCGAGTCTTCACCTTCATGATCAAAACAAACCGAAATCAACAGTCAACAAACACAAAATTTCAACCTTTTGATACATATACGAAAAGGGTTGTTACAAGAGATGACATTGAGTGAAGCGGGTGGAAGAGATAAGCGCCAATGCGGCATTTTCAGGGACTTGATCGAGGTTAGGCACATCAGAGACATGAACGGCTTTAAGGGCCATCTCTATATGGCTCCAAGATTCAAACTTTGAACAATGAAAAGAGACGCACTGGTCTTTTCCAATCCTGTTCCACCACAAGAAAATTTAGCCACGGAACAGGAAAGGTATATAAAGGTTGGCCATTCACATCTAAACTTAACCAAATCTAATCCGACCCTTATAATTTTGTCTTGCACTTATTTAGAGGAAGCATATTCGTGTTAAGAAGGGTCCATAGTAAAGATATTTGATAGAATTTTAGACAGAATATTCTTGCAGAGGGTGGATAATTTTAGCAAGGTTATCATAACAAAAAGAGAATTGCGGGTTTCGAGCACGACTTTTAAACTATATTTATGGATCTAATCCTCATCTCTGATGATCTAAGACAAATGGAACTTGGCCATTTTATAGTTAGATACGCAATTCACAACCATGCTACTCTGCATACGTGTATACTAAATCAATGGAGATCAGAGAGTAACTACTGCAAGCTTCTGTTTTTTTTTTTTTTGGAATTTCCTACTACAAGTAGTTGTTACTTCTTACCTGAGTACAGCCTTTCCGCCTTTTCCATGTTTTGCTTTTGGTGGAGAAGGAAGCTAGTTTCTGCATTATTATTCTTAGCACATACATAAATTTAGCTTAGTTCCTTAACGAGTGGTTGACGAGCCACGAATATCCATAATGTCTGAGTTTTAAGCATAAATTAATAATTTCACAAGAAAGTGTACCAATGGCTACCGTTTTATTTTAATTTCAATCTTCTAGATTGTTTTAGATATGCCTCTTCCAGAAAGAGGAACTGAAAACCCCGAACTACTTTACAAGCTAACCTCCGAGTTTTCTGGAGAAAAAATGAACTTTCTGGACGTTCTCCGTGACGTTGTATTAGAATCATACTTAATAATTTTCTACGATAGTTCACTCTCAATTAATATAATCTTTTGTAAAAAGATGTTATTTTAATACAAGTATTATATTAATTTAATAATTTTCTTCTACAGTTCACTGTCAATTAATATAATTTTCTAATGGTGACCACAAAAATTAATTCTAAGTTAATTAATTATACTTTTATTAAAAAATTTGAATCAACTTTGATTGGATCGGTCGTGCTAGGCCCAAGCTCAATAAAAACGACTCATGGGCCCATTGGTCCACCCCACAAGGATTGACCTAATTCTTATTGGCTATGATAGGCCCATGCCCTAGTCCACGCATCCATGGCCCACTCGCAGGTGGAAGTCTCCCATGCATACGTAAAGACTCAAACCTAGCAACCATCCCATATATAAGGTATAGTTTCGCCATGATACGGGTATGTGATCAGAACCCTAGTTTCTATATTCACAGCTATCAAACCCTCTCCAAAAAGACTAACTTGAGCGTCGGATGGGCTATCGGGAAACAATCCCCGACGAGCCTTTGTTGTTTTGCAGGAACCTTTGTTAGAGACAGTCAAGTTCATGGATCCAAATGGCAATATGCAGCCTCGTCAGAATCTGGCTGAACCAAACACTGTTAAAAGAAAATCATCATTATCGGTTAGAAAGTGATATAAGTTAACATGTTCATGCTACAAGAGTTAATAAATTGTTTCAATGATTTAAGCGGTGAAAATTTAAAAATTTTTAATTTTTAAAAATTAAGAATTTTAACTTACAATAAGAAAGATTTAATTCATGGCTCTTTTGATTTCATTTCTATTTTTAGTTATAATTTTTAGTTTCTATTTTTGGTTTTATTTTCCGTTCTTCTTTTAAATAAAATCAAAATTTTGTTTATTTGTAATGTTAATGTAGTTTTTTTACTAATAATAATTACATATTAGATAAAACTTATAAATAATTAAATAATATATATTTTGTTGACAATAAATTAGATTATTAAAAAACAGAAGTAGGAAATAAAATTACCTTTTATGGTTTTCATAATTTTTAAAAATTAGAAGAAACCAAAAATCAATCTAAAAATTAAAAAAACAAATTTTTTTAGTCTTGAATTTGAAAATGAAAACAAAAAATTAAAAATAAAAATAAAAATAAGCATACTCTTAAAGGAATTGTTACGTTTAAAATAAATATTTTATTTTTGTTTACAATCTTAAATATATATAGATTTGCATGTGACGAAGGATACTTTTGTATATGTTTACTTTCTAATATGATTTATTTTTATTATTTATTTATTTTTAATACACGACATTCATGAATAGCATACTTATTAATTAAAAAAATTACATATTATAATTATTGTTGTCTTTCCGATATGGGAGGTCTAGATTCGACTTGCTTTGTCAATTAAAATAGAACAAAAGTTATTTCTTTTTATTTTATTTTAAAACCGAAGAACAGATTCTAAAACGCCACTACCGATAGCCATATCTGAGTTGCCTTTTGAAACGTAATCAATATTTATAATTTAAACCGTATGTTCTTCTCTTCTCTTTTCTTCTCTTCTCTTCTCTTCTAGAAGAAATCATCACCCTGTTCTCGTTTGTTCCTCTCTCTTCCTCCAATGAAGTGACGCTTATTGTCATCATCTTCAACTCTTTTTTTGTGGAGAATCTCGAGGACGCTTATTGTCATCATCTCCAACTCTTTGTTTCGTGGAGAATCTCGAGGAAATACATCTTCAGAATGGTACTATCTTGCATACAGAATGGGAGTCATTTCACCTCTTCTTTCATAGCATCAATCCATCTTTTAGACTTATCACTATCTATAACTTGGAAAATGAAACATGATCATTATTGATGCCACAATCAAAATCTAACTTTTGCAAATAAACCATATAATCATCAGAAATAACTAACCTTCTAACTCTTACAGGTTTGTTTAAACTTATACCAACTGGTTCATTTGCATGAGTTGGTGGTAAGTTAGGTTCTTCACTGAGTGCTTCTTTATTATCCAAATATTGTTCTTGATTATTTTGATCTTCCAAATCAGGAACAATATTTTTTATGGTTTTAGGTTTAAGAACATATATGAGTAATGGAACATCAACCCTTATTTCATTAATATCCACAACTTGATTTTTAGCACTTCCACTAAAATCACCATTCTTTAATTTGGCATTGTCCGTTTCAACAATTCTAAAATTGTTATTCAAATATTAAAACCTATACCTTTTGGATTTTTCTGTGTAACCAATAAAGTAACCACTAACTGTTCGAGAATCTAGTTTTTTTCACATGGATAATAAATTTGTGCTTCTGTTGGATAACCCCAAACATGCAGATGCCATAAACTAGATTTCCTTTTAGTCCGTAAATTGAAAGGAGTTTTAAGAATTGCCCTACTAAGAACCCTGTTTAGTAGATATATAGTAGTTCTAAGTGCATACATCCACAAACATTTAGGTAATAAGGAATTACTCATCATACTCTTAACCATATTTATTAATGTTTTATTTTGTTTTTCTACCACAACATTTTGTTGCGGTGTATCCGGCATAGTATATTATGCACATATGTCATGGCTTTTAAGGAATTTGGCAAACCAACCAGAACACTATCCAAATTCATCATATTTTCTATAATGCTCACCACCTCTATTAGATCTTATAATTTTCACTTTTCTATCTAATTGCATCTCAACCTCTTTTACAAACACAAACACCTTAAGGGTATTTATAGCTTGAGTTTTTCCATGCAGCAAATAGACATATCCATACAATAAAAAATTATCTATAAAAGTGATGAAGTATTTTTCGCCATTAAAGGACGGAGTGTCAAAGGTCCACAAATGTCGATGTGTATTATTTCAAGAAGCTGACTGATTTTTGTGACTCCTTTCTTGCTATGTTTGGTTTGTTCGCCCTTAATGCCTTCCACACATAAGCCAAGATCAGTAAAATCTAGATTCGATAGAATCTTAGTCTTTCTAACCTTTCTTTAGATATATGACCCAAGCATTTATGCCACAAGTAAGCTAAATATTCATTTGCCAATCTAAGTTTCGTTCCAACATTATGATTAACACTAAATAGGGATTTAGAAAAGACATCGACAAGTTTCAATTTACATAAACCATCCATAAACAATTCATAACCAATAAAAGAATTATTCTTATACAAATTGAAATAACCATGTCCACGCTTAAAATTATATCCACTGGCGTCAAGTTTAGAAACAAATTTCTAGAAATTGAAGGTACATAGAGAGTGTTCATTAGATCCAAGTGAAACCTAGTATCTAATGTAAGCCTGTAAGTCCCTACACTTTCAATTGAGCCTTCATTCGATTCCCCATAAACAGAAAGTTGTTAATTAAGTTTATGGTTTGAATTGTAAGGAATCCCTTCATAATATTGGAAACATGAGTAGTGACACCAGAATCAAACGACCTAGTATTAAAGGAACTTTAGATAAGTTTAATTCAAAGCATACAGAACCAAGCTTTACATTTTAGGCAATCTTTCTAATAATTTCCTTCTTTCTTACAGAAGTGGCATTTATCTAACTTTTGTCCCTTCCTTTCACCATTAGCAACCTGTAAAATTTTAGCGTGTCCTTTCTTCTTAAAATTCTTGGCCTTTGGTTTGAGTTTCTTTCCAGCTCTTTGAGCCACTAAGTTAATAAAATAAACTCCTTGTTTCTTTAATCTCTCTTCCTTCTGAATAAGTTTATTAGACAATTCATCAATATTCTACTTATCATTTAATGTGTTATCATTGATTTGGAATGGTCCACATTTAGTGGGAAGTGAGTTTAAGATAAACTGCACTAAGAAGGAGTATGCCACAGTTATGATAGGTCAAAAAGTAACTCACGATTATAAAGTTTCATAGGTCAAAAAGTATGCAGCAACAAGTCCTTAATATGACTAATATCGCAGCAAGTGCCTTATTGGCATAATGAAACTTATCTTCCACGTGGTTAAACAAATCTTTAGCATTATGATTTTCAATGCTAGGAAAAGTATACTTAATGTTGCTAGCAATTATCATTCACATAAAATTCAAACATAGCCTATTAAACCTTGCCCACGCCTTATGGTGCACCTTTTTAACCTTTATAGTAGTATCATTAAGGTCAGCAGGCTTATTCTCTAATAACGCCAAGTTAAGATCCAAAGCATGTAAATAGAAAGTGATTTGTTCGCTCCATTTAAAGAAATTCACACTAGTGAAAATGGTAATAGAAGAGGCTTGAAAGTGAAGCCAATAACTGCAAGCATATAAACAGTCACTAATTAACATATTCAGATAGGGAGCATATACATTGAATATATTGCAGGTCTATTCTAGGTAACCACAACAATAAATATTATCATTATTATTAGAATGTTATTTAAACTTTATAAGAAAATTAAATGAACTTCATCACATGCATATAGCATCTTTGGAAAACTAAATATATGTGAAAAGAGCATATCTATTTTCTCCTTTATATTTATTAGTTATAGAACATTGATTTACGTTTAGGTACATTTCTTAATTTTTATCAACTAATAAATTTATCATAATAGCATTTCATGTAATACACAAATTGTATGACCACACATTCAACGTTTAATTTGAAAACTTGGGTGATTAACAAATTAATTTTAATCATAACGTCATATATATTGATTATAGGTCAAAGTTATCATCAATATGACCAAAATATAAGAAATAAAAATTTAAAATCAATTCATATAATCATCAAAATTAAGGGATCAAATTTGTAAATTTCCATTTAAAAACACAATTCATATTCAACATTTAATTTGAAAACTTGGGTGATTAACAAATTAATTTTAATCATAATGTCATATAGATTGATTATAGGTCAAAGTTATCATTAATATGACCAAAATACACTGCAAGAAAATAAGACAATCCGCGACGTTTTATTGATAAAACGTCGCGGATTGTGAATACCTTTAAATTTTTCGCGACGTTTATAAAAACAT
>JAOTIZ010000003.1:8474320-8487476 GCA_027123425.1 Erythroxylum panamense
ATGATTGAGAATTGTCCCATTTACCCTTCCATTTATGCCTTATGTCTTTTATACTTAAGTGTCTTGCCAAAAGCACCTTTGAATATTCTGACATAACTCTTTCTCCTAGAAAAATGTTCTCCCTTATCTTAAGTTTTCAATGACATCAAAATCAATACATTTAGTTCAGTGATTCGAAAGATACACTTCAAACATTTTTGGACTGCTCCTGTCCAATTCAATATACTAGGCACAACTTCTATCCGGAATTTAAACATCATAGAGACTGGGTTAGATTCCAATTTCTTCATACTATTTGTAGCTCCATGTCTCTAGTTTATCACAAATCAGAAATCATCTTGTTTTGAGCTCCACCGATCCAGAAATCATAAAAAATAATGAGGTATATTCAGTGGAATAACACCAGTTCCTATATTTAAGAGCACACTCACTATACTAGCCCCACATTTTTCACTCAATCTTTCTCACGTTATTTCATATGGCTATGATTTTTGGCAGAGATGTAGAGAAATGTCTTACGAATCTAACGATTTAAGAATCAAGTCATTTGGGTGTCTAGAGAAGAAGTTATGGCCAAAGGAATCAAACCTATTTTTGTCCTCAATCATACTGAACCCATTTTGGCAACTTTTTCTAGAAATTTCTGATTAAGGTGTTCCTTAGATGGCTCGAAAGAGAACTTCAAGATCTACAACTTTTATGAAGACTATAAAGACAGATTTTATCGTCTGAATGGTCAAAAATGGAACAGAAGATAGGTCAGGTGAAAACACAAAAGGAGATGACATCATCATAGAAGAAACAAAACACAAAAGAAGATGGCGTCATCACAAAAGAAACACATAAGAAGATGACGTCATCACAGAAAAAACAAAAAGTAGAAGATTCATCTTTACTCTTGAACATCTTTCCTTATAAGGACCATAACTTTCAACTCCAATGTCCAAAATTCACGTACTATATACCGTTAGAAAGATAAAAGAAAGATCTATAACTTTTCATAAGACACATTTGCCCAAATTAGCCTAGATTAATTCATAATTGCCCTCGAATTCAGAACATAAATGTTCTTGTTCATCCACCTATGCACTGCACCCAGTTCTCAACTTCATGACAAATTTTAAGATTCTTAAAGATAGAATTTAAATTTGATGTCTTCATAAGAAATGTAGCCATATGTTTCTAGTTTAATCCAAATGAAGAATCATCTTGTTTGGATAACAAAAGAAAAAGTTGTGGTTAAAAGACTGAAGCATACTCCATAAACACTTTCCAGATCAACCATCCATTTTGTTTTACAATATTTCCTTAACACAAATCATACTAAGATCACCTTTTCTACTTCATTTACTCCTCATTCTCAACTTTATTTCAAATCAATATCATCTATAAAGAAATTTATAAACCATGATTAATCATGAATACCAATAACATAACATACATATATGTACATATTCTTCATCAACTTACTATACAAATTCAACTTCATTTTTGCCTTCATCCTACTTCTAACTTTCACCTTAATTCTTCTTATTTCAAAATCTCTTATCCACCAGAAATACCAAAGCAGAACATGGGCATATCTACATTTCTCATTTATTAGTTATAGTCTTCTAAGAAAAGTTCGGGGTCCAACACTAACAAATGTTAAGCTAAGTAAGGTATGAAAGCCTGTAGGCAAAAAAATTTCACTAGGAAAGATTACATTGAAATATTGGGATTGAAAAAAGACAAGTTGATTCGTATTTAAGAAAGGGACATCCAAGATTTACTTGATAATCAGCTCAAGAAAAACTAGAAAAAATGGTAACTCTAAATTGATTAAAGAGATGAGGGAGGATAAAGCACAGACTATTTCTTAAACAAATCTTTCTCATATCATGCTAAGAGACACTACCAACTTTATTAGCCCCCAAAAACTATAAATGCAAAGTGTGAAAAAGCTTGCTCCCTTGGGCAAGGATGCCATTAAGCAGGATAATAAAAGGAGATTAGGGAGGAAAGGAAAAGGCCTTAAGAGCCTAACCTAACTAAAATGAATCTCCTCGTGTGGAATGTTAAGGGTGTTAACTAGATCAAAAAAACAAAATATGCCTAGGAACTATATTACAGAAATAAAGCCTATGCTAATAAAGCCTTTTGGAAACAAAGTTAAAGAGAGACAATAATTAGAAGCTTCCATTTTTGGACAACAATTGGTAAGCAATTATCAATCACTATCATAAAACTAATAGGAGAATACTCTTGGCACAAGATCCAAGTTTAATAGATAATCAAACTCCAGAAAACTCAGTTTAACATATCCACTTCTTTGCCAAGATGTTACAAAACTTAAAGAAATTCTCTCTAACATTAGTATATGGATTTAAATTGGCTTTTAAATAAAAGAGATATAGGAAACTAGATATATCATTGGTCAGTGAAGACTGGATCTTTATTCTCTCTAGCATTAGCATATATATTTAACTTGGCTTTTTAGAGAAAGGAGCTATAGGGAACTAGATAGAGCATTGGTCAATGAAGAATGAATCTTCCGATTTCTAGGTAGTAAAACTATTTTTGCTAATAACCTATTTTTCTAACTCCTTATTTTCCTATCATTGGTTAATTGTTTTCTAGGACATCATCCAAACCTTTGTAAAAAAAATACCCTTTTAATTTAACAATTAAATAACTAAACTTAAAGGCTTTGAAGAATCCATTCTTAAAGGCTTAGCTATACCAATCCAAAGATGCAAGAGCTTCATTTGTATGAGAAAATTATAGCAAGTGAAGATAGAACTGAAAAAGCTCAATAACTTAAAGATGTCTGACACATGGGAAGTTTTATCCTTTTTTTTTGTTAAGACTCAAACAAGCTTAGCATGCATTGTATCATTACCTTAGAGACTCTAATATATTATTGGAGAAAAAACTGTCCTTATTGAATAGTAAAAGGCCTCAAATATCAACACTTCACTACTAAGTAGAAAGTAAAATTAAGTTAGCTAAAGGAGAGTGATAAAAATAATTCTTTATTCTTCTAGTCAAAAATAACCAGAAGAAATCACAACATGATCTCATCCCTCACAAAAATCAATGGAGTAATAGCTAAAAAGTGAGAGGAACTAAAGATTGAGTTTTTGAATACTTCAGGAATTCCCCAATATCTTAATCTAATGTGTGTTCCCCATTTAGTATCCTAACTTCCTTTATATCAAAACATATCTTTGAGGTTTAAGTAGAATTTCTTACATAACCTTTCAGTATTGAAAAGCTAAAACTAGGTAAAGCTTTAGGACCATATTGTTTAAATGCTTTTTTTCAAAAAAAAAAATCCTAGCACCTTGTTAAAGATTTAGTAATAAGAATTGTATTAGAGTTCTTTACTAGTGATAAACTGCTTAAGGAAATAAATTAGCATATATATTTTTTCATTCCTAAGACCTGTAATCCTAACGCACTCCTTGACTTCAAGCTTATATCTTGTTGTAACATTCCCTATAAAATTATTGCAAAGGTTGTTGTTTTTAGATTAAAAGTGGTACTAAAAATCCTTATTGGTGACACTCAAGGGGTTATCCATAGCAGGAAGGTTAATAAGGGATAATATGCTTTTATTTCAAGAAATTTTTAAAGGATATAGAAGAGAAAAGATTTCAATAATTGTGTAATTAAAGTGGATTTTTTTTAAAAGCATTTGACTTCATTAATTGTAGTTATATCTTACATGTATTAGAATCTTTTGGTTTCCGTCTAACTTTCATTAATTGGATAAATCAATGTGTCTCGACTACCCCTTACAGTGTGCTAATGAATGAGAACCAACAAATTTCAAAGGTGGAAACAACATTCATGGTTATATCTCACATAATAAGGCATGATCCAGGCTTTAAATTCCATTTTAAGTATAAGAGGATGAAGATAACAAGTTATCATGTATTGATGATCTACTATTATCCTTAAAAGCAAATGATATGTCTATTTTAATCTTGTTATTTGTTCTGCACACTTTAGATTAAGGTCAAGGCTTACAACCAATAAAAGCAAGAGTTATATTCTAGTTTTAGCAGGAAAAAAGATAAAACTCAATGGCTTTCTTCCATAATTTGTTTAAAATTTTGAGAACGTCCTTTTATCTACCTAAGGTTGCAATTACCTTAAGAAGATTAAGATATATGAATTTCTTTCCATTTCTAGAAAGCATATAGAAGAGAATTAACCAATGGTCTAATATTTTACTATCATATGCTAACATAGTTCAACTTATTAACTCCATTCTCAGCTCACTTCACATTTATTAGACTTTATACATCTCCCTCTCAAAAGGGATGATCAAAGACAAAGAAATGTTGCTTAAGAATTTCTTATGGTCTGGTAAGTAAAACAAGAAAACTTATTGAAAATTGAAATGGAAAGATTTGTGTTAGTTTAAAGGGTTAGGGGCTTAGGAATCCAATCAATCTTAATCACCAACATAATGCTAATGGAAAAAATTATGAAGAATTTATAAGAAAAAAGAAGTATTATTGGTTAAGTGGATCTATAACTACTTCTTAAAAAGTAGGAGCTTATGGGAAGCTAACACTAGAATAAATACATTTTTGTTTTATCATAAGTTTTGAAGCCAAGGTACCTTCTTGTTAAGGAAATTGTGTGCAAAATAGAAAATGAAAAAACTGCCTCTTTTTGGTTAATAATTAGAGCATAATAAGGCCTTTATGTAGGCCAATTCTAGTTGTAAACTTATGCCACTTATTGAAGTTAAAAAAATTATAATTTACAATTAGATGTTAAATCCAACTGACCTAGAAAGCTATATGCGAAACTATAGGCCCAATGAAACTAAAGAGGACCTCTACACTACAAGAAGGCATTCCTATATTATTTTTACTAATGAACCTTGTAGAACTATTTTTCAAGTCCTGAAAATTCGCTGGGTACAATGTTATATGATGCAAAAATATCACTATAATGATCTCCTTTCTTATGTGGCTTATTTATGAGCAAAGGTTAGGACCTATAGTCATCTTTAGCTTTGTATCATTCTACCTAGTATGTAGCCTCTATAAGCAAGATGATGAGTCCCTAGGATATCTGTTTTTCAAATGTAACTACTTTATTTTTACATTGAGCTACAGCCAAAATCTATGCAATTATAGAACACTTAGTTATGCATATTAGGAAACCTTCACTAGCCTAAGTCTAAGGAATAGACTCTCAAATGCTAACAAATCTTTAAACATTATAGCATTTGGTAGCTCCCCAAATAATATACAAAGAGAAAGGGATGCTAGACATTTCCAAAAAAAAAAAGCAAAGGAACATGTATTATGTGACAATATATAGGTTATCAAAGAGCAACTTATGGCCAACCAAATTCATGCACAATGTAGCTCACATTTGGCAACAAGATGGTACCTATGAGAAAAGAACGAAAACCTTACACAAGAGATAAGAAGCATATTGTACTATATTCACAACTGTTATCTCACATAGTCAATTGTATCAGGGGTTTTATTAGCCCCTTTGCTCATTCCTAGAAGGATGTACCTTAAGTTTTAATGCCCATGTATTGTAATGCTATTTATTATTTAATTTCCAAAAATATAAGACCCAGTTAGATTATTATTTATTGCATATATAAAATAGTTATAAATAAAATAAGAAATTAATAATTTTAATTATTCATTTTATTACATAATAAAATAAAAATTCAATGAAAGACTTAAGTTACTATCATATTAAACTAATTTCTATATTATTATTTATTAATAAAATATACTAATTTAATATACTGCTAATTATTAATAAGATGAATTTATTTTAGATATTAAATATTTATTTATACCTTTGACATAAGTAATTAGATATTAAAAAATTAATTAAATTGTTATAAATTACATGTGCCTAGAAAGGCTAAGGATTTTGATACCAATAGGGACAACTAGGCTGATTCATTTTCTATAATTTCATATCCTAACAAATGGATTCATTTTTACTTCTTAAAATGTAGAAGTTTTTGGGAGGCAAGATGTATCTCTACTACTTCTTGGTTCATGGCCTAACTACTCAAGCTCAAGAAACATTTTATAAAGACATTACTTGTAGAATTGGGAATGGCAAGTTAGCTTATTTATGGTTAGACAACTAAAGTAAGATAAGACCTCTTAATAGAACAAATATGATGCTAAGCCTTCTCTATATTTTCCCTACTCTCTCCAAGGTAGAAGGCGTAATTGAAAGTAATGAAAGGTAAAGCAATCTTATAGGCAATACCCTAATCCAAGATATTATTCCATATACGAACTTAATCTTAGAAAGGGGGATACATACATATGGAAAAAAGCATCTGCCAGGATCATTCTCCAACTTTTCTTGTAAGGGAACATTCTAACCTCAATACTAAAAAGTATATTGATTCAACTTCATTTGTTTCACACAAGCTCAACCAAAAGTTTCATTCTTCATGTGGCTAGTACTTAGACAAAAATTAGCCACCATAAATCGACTATCTTTCCTCAATGACCCTTAAGCTTGTTATCTTTGTAAATCTCATTCAAAAAACCTACAACACTTGTTCTTCTTTTGTGACATTCAATGACCCTTAAGCTTGTTATCTTTGTAAATCTCATTCAAAAACCTACAACACTTGTTCTTCTTTTGTGACATTTTTTTGCTTATATATGGAATATATCTCAATCCTTGTGCAACTTGAGATTCGTAAATCACTCAAAGATTATTAACTGGCTTGGCAGAGACAAAAGTCTGAATAAAGGAGACAAAAATTGCATTCAAAATATCACCAGCCAATGTTATGTAATCAATAAGGAGAAAATTTTAACTTAAGACTACTACAATTCAAGGATAGAAGAAAAAATGAAGTGGCTTAGGGATCTAATTTCCTAAGGTTTCTCCCTTAACAACCATAGATAACTTGTTGTATAGGCCCGAAATAATAGCTTTATCGAGAATTATGCCCCAATAGCAATGAGGAAGTTGTTGACTCTCTCCTTCCAGCGGTTTACCTAAAAAAGTAGACAATCGAACATTGTCTCTAGTGTCCTGAACTACTTTTAAACATAAATATACTTAGAGCTTTTACATTTATTAATTTGGTTGTAGCTGGATCTTATCAATTGTATCATGCAAACCTGGTGCAATTTGTTGTTCTATTTTGGAAATATATTCCTTTTAATTTCTAAAAGAAAGTTTAAGGATCTCCACTCAATGGAATGGGGATAAGAGACATGAAATCCAAAGAAATTTAAAGGTAGATTTTCTACAATCCTACCTTATTCTTCAACATATAATCACTATGACTACTAAAAAGCTAGGTTTGGTGCCTTTTTTATGATTAACATTGCAATTTGTCAATCTTGACTATTTTTCTTCAACAATGACTCAAAGTTTAATTTCCCATTCTAGTCCATAAATGGAGGAGATGGAACCAGTCAATACCACAATTTCGCCAAAAATTTACCAAGGATATTCCATATTTAAGAACAAATACTAACCTAAAGATTATGAAGGTGTTTTTCCTCTATTATGTTTATTTGTATCAAAATCCTTCATCCCCTAGGTAATTACCCGAAGATATTACTATAAATAAGATCATTAGCATAACCTTCCCATACTAATAAGAAGATTCAAAGTTAAATGGTGGGAGAAATTCTCAATCATCTTCTATGACTAGATTGTCCAGCCGCGGTGTCATATTATTTCTAGAAATTGTCATGTCATTCAAAGTTAATGGCATAACTTAACATAAGTACTGATCTTGGATCTTCCACAAGTCATAAAGGTCTCTCGCGAGATTTTAAGCACATAAGGTTTTGATGAAATAATTAGAATTATAGTCACTTTAATTTTGAATTTACAATTCATTCTAATAATTAAGGTAAAAGACATTAACCCACTTGTGATTTTACTAATTTTACTAAAATCACCTACGTTTCAAAAGTCTAATAGAAATTTCTCGCACTTACCCAAAAATCTTTTGAACCCCCTTTTGTTAAAAATGCTAATGGAGCACACTTTTGACAAACTTTCTCTACGTGAAAAACCATGCCACATAAGAGACATCAAGAATTTAGAAAATCATATGAGTAATGTATAAAAACCATGCCACATAAGAGAGATCAAGAATTTAGAAAATCATATGAGTAATATGTATCAAACATAGTCATTTATCATTATATCATATTTACATATGTTAAGAATATAATAATATTTCATATGTAATATTAATTTAATTTTATTAAATTAAATATTTATTATATTTATTGGTTATAAATTAATTCTCTAAATATATTTTATATTTATTTATAATAATACTAATAAATAAGATGATGAATTTCTCACTTTTTATTTTAATTTATATTTTAAAAATAATCAATATATCAAGTTAATTTATTTTATTTAATAATTAAAATATATTAATTCATTGTATTTTATCAATAATCAATAATATATTTACTAGTTTAGATAACAATTAACTCTTTTATTATATTTTTATATAATAATACGAATTAATATCATTATCAATTTCTTAATTTTTACTTATAATTTATAAATAATTAATAATGATTTTATTGATTTTTTGTGTTGATAAATAAAATTTTAGAACTTCTTATAATTTTATTGTGTTATCATATTTACATCTCATTACTTATTTTAACAATTATAAAAGATATTTAGTAAGTAATATAAAATATTAATATATTTGATTAAAAATATAATATATTTATTATTTTAATATGATAATAAATTAAGTCTCTCATTAAATTTTTATTTATTTTGTAATAGTATTAATAATTAAGATGTTCAATTTCTAATTGTTATTAATAATTTGTAATTTTATAAATATTTATTTTATACTAATAACAAAATTATAAAATTTTCTTATTATTTTATTAATTTATCTTATTTATATCAAAAATTATAAACAAATATTAAATATATAAATATATTTATTAACTAATAATTTATTATATTTATTAATAATTACATTAATTAATTTATATGATAGTAAATTACGTACTTTATGTACAAGCTGATGAAAACGAATTTGATGAGTTGAGGTCTTCCCACATGTGACAACAATTTGGTGTTTCAAGAGGATATCTTGCTATAAATCTTTTGCATAAGGGGTAGACAATCCTTATAGATTAGTCTTATGGTAATTAGGGTGAGTAAAAGATATTTAACTAGAAGGGGACTTAACTTGTAACTAGCGAATGATAGGAAATCATAGGGTCTGCAACTAGCTAATAGATAAATGAGGATTATGTTTGAGTTAAAGTATAGACCAAGAAGTCTTTTAATCTCAACATTTTAAAAAAGAAAAGTATTTCAATCTCAAACAAAGAAATCTTGAACGCTTGATATTGAAGCCCTGTTAGAGTAAGAAAGCAATATGAGATCATTCACAAAAGAGAGACTAATATGTTTAGTGTTAGAGCAGAATTTATAGCATATAAAGGCACCTAAAAGTGAGATATGCTTATGGATCAAAAGCAATAAAATTTATATGTTTAGTACAAATAGGTAAGGGGTCACCTTTTCTTAGACCCCTTCCACCCTTGAACAATTTGGTAAGCTCTCTGTTAATTATAATCGAGAAAGATGATGTAGTAAAACATTAGTTTATCCATTAATTGAACTTGGTTGGGAATCTAAACATTGAGAGTGTGGCTTGAAGAAAATCCCATGATATTATGTCAAATCCTTTTTAATAATCTATTTAGATCATGCATATCTTGGTTCCGTTGATTCTATAGTAAACTTTGAGTAATTCATAGACTAGTGGTGTGCTACTGCCAATGCACCTGAATTCATTTTGTTAATCACTAATTAGGAGGGTGGAATATAAGCTTCGGCCTCTCTAAACGCATCAAGGAAATGATTTTTTAAAAGCATATTACAAGAAGATATACGCCTGAAATCCTTTAGGAAAAACACTAGTTGCTTTCGGAATCATTGCAACTAAAGGACAATCTCTGTTAGTATCTTTCCATGGACGGAAAAAAAATCTAATACAACCTTGGAGATTTCTTTTCTAATAATAGGTCAAGCTTTATGGAAAAAAGGAAACAGTATATTTTAAATTTTCAAATCTAAAGGCCTTATTGCAGTCAATGTCAAAATTTGCACTGTGTGCATCACCTTTGGTGAAAGGCTTAATAAGAAGTAACTTACGATCAGTATTGAGCTTGTTGCGATATAAACTTTCAATGGATAAAAAACACGGTAAAGAGTTCCTCCTAGCTCTTATGATGTTTTTGAAGTGGTGAAAGGTCAAGGCTTTTATCTCTTCTTGAGTATTAGCACTTCTAACATTGTAATTTTTATGGTTTATTTTAGATAAGATGGTTGTACAGAAGAAAGTTGTGTTTGTATAACTATCTTGCAGCTAAGAAAATATTGGGTTTTCTTTATAGTAATTAGGACCTATGATATCCAAACAATGGTGTAACAATTAAGCTTATGTTTTTCATGACCAAATGGAGAAGTATCATGTGGGTTAGAGCTAAGAAGGTTTTGAACATCAATTAGATCACTCTTTGACAGATTGAAGAAGGAAATTTGTGTTGCTATACGAGTTGGTATTGATCTTTTTAAGCCCCTATTCATTAACTTTAAGTTTATGTACACATTTGTAAAGGGGGAGCCCATTAATATCTTTATTTTAGCATACTATTAAGGCTTATTGAAGGCCTTCACAAGAGGCAATGAAATTGTTAAACCTACAAAGTGAGAATCTATTAGGTATTTCTTGAGAAAGTATAAAATTTATAAACTAATGGTCAGTGATTATTGAAGGGTACATTTAGAGCTAAGATTAGTTGATTATAACCCTATCAAGTTTCCTTTGTATGAACATACAACTTGATAGTTGATTATAACCCTATCAAGTTCTCTTTGTATGAGCATGCAATTTGATTGTTTATTACTCTCAATAAGGCATTATAGAAGTAGTTAAAGAGTTTCTTCATTTTTTAATTCTATTTTGGAGTACCTCCTAGTGACCCACTATTTGATTAATGAGTGTAAAATTTTCTGCATGCCAGTTTTTACTTATTTATTTATGTTAGCTTGTATCACTATTTTTCTGTCACATCTATATATGGGTCTATCGGAAACACCCTCTCTACTATGTAGGGATAAGGCTGCGTACTATTAGACTTTCCCAAACCATGCTTCATTGCGGAACTTCAAACTGGGTGTGATGATGATGATGAGTAAGCCAATCACTATTGATATTATTTCTAGGTTCAACCAAATAAGACGAAAGATTCCTTCTAATTGAGAAATTATTTAAACTATAAATGAAAGTTAATAAGAATGAAGCTAATGGATTGACAACATTATCGCTTAATTGTGTAAAAAGATGGGTATAATGCAAAAGAGTAACTGAGCATTTAATAAGGTTCCACGAAATTAAATCCTGTCATTATAGTGATTGGCAAGCTTGTTTATTGAGGCCAATTACCAAACAAATGTGGCAGCCTATTTAAGTGATTACCTTAATCTTTGTTTCCAGAAGGCTAGCCAATATAGGATTTTTTAGCAAAATATTATGGCCTTTTTTAACTTTTTTTAATCTTTTTTCCAGATTTTGGTAGAAATTTTATTGCACAAATTCCATTGTTTCTATATTCACTTTTTATGTTTCAAACACAATACTAACTATAAGAACAACAATTTTCTTTTGAGCCTAAATAAGTGATACACTCCTTGGGACAATTAAGTTACATAGTTGTAGCAATACTTATATTTGTACATTAAAGGATTCATTACTAATTGTTGTATCATTATGATTCTGGGCCTTAAGGCTCGGTCATCCCCACTAGTAGCATTCAAGATGATAACATCCTTTTGAGTTTCAATCACTATTACTTGTGGTATTCCCTATAAATTCATCAAACTGTCCTCTTTTAAAAGCTTAATAATGGCTTGCCAAAACATCGATTTTCTTTTGAGTCTGTAACAACAACAATTAAGATAGTTGGTTTGCCTTCAATCCAAGTTCAAAAACCTCATCCAACATAAATTTGAGAGAGAATCTATTCGAGTCATTGATTTGCGACTGTTCCAAAAATAATTCGTTCTAATTGAAAATGGCCCAATATTGCACCATTAAGAAAGTAAGCTACTTATCAAAAAGAAGGCCGATTTGATGAGATGTTCAGTTTCTGTGCTCTTGTGAGTAATAATGCCTCAAGAAGTGGAGAGACTGCCACCTTGCCATTAAACAAATAGGGGAGTATATGGAAGCTTAATGGCTAACTTTTTTATTCAACCAAGAGAACATCAAAGGAACAGAGTCTGAAGATTTCGAATCTTTGAAAGAAAGAGAGGCTAGAAAACCATGGCATAAGCGGGGCCATCATGGTAAACAGTAAAATAGGGCTCATTTTTATTCTCATAAAAATAAAATAAAATTTATTTTTGATTTTGTCATATTTTACTTCTTTTTACTTTTATAAGAGCTTAAAAATAGACAAAAATATGAACCTATTTTTTTACTTTCCCTGGGGCCTATAATATACTAAGAATGGCCCTGGCTAGTGGTTACACTATCATTACAAAAGGAAACATAAGGACCTAAAGAGATAGAAGGCAATTGACTAAAAAGAACCAAAGATGGTGATTGAAGAGCGGCCTAAAATGTTAGAGGATGGCACAATGGGAAAAAAATGTATGGAATAATAATGAAATTTTAATAGATGAAAGATTAGTTAAAAGGAAAAGAGATTCAATCTGGCTAGTTGTTGTAATGCTTTTATTATCATAATTTTTCCATTAATACTTATATTATTTTTGTTTTATTTATTTTATCATAATTTTCTTTTTTTGACAGAATTTTTATTTTTTTTAATGCTTTACATATTTGTTAGAGTTCTAAAATAAATCAGTGGTTGATTATGTCTTTCAGTTGGACAATATTTATTGTATATCACACTTTTGGCATGACAATTCACCTTTTCTTAGCGGATGATGTTAAAGTCCCTCATATTATCTCCATAGTTATAGTTATGGATTAACATTATTTTTTAAAAATAGGTAAACAAGAACATAACGAAACAAATTAATTTAGGGGCCGTTTGGTTCCACTTCTGTTTTTCTGTTGTTGTTTTTGGTTTCTGTTTCCTGTTTTTAGTTTCTGTTTTTT
>JAOTIZ010000003.1:8534439-8544853 GCA_027123425.1 Erythroxylum panamense
CTCTTTTGGCTATTTAGGTTGATGTCTTCATACCGATACCTGGATCCTGGCGTTCGGGAAAGTCCCGGGAACAAAAAGTTTTGTTTTCCGCTGCCAGTACATATGATGTACCTCCCGGGATTTTCCTACAACAACAACCCTAATAAATACCTAGAAACCCATCAAAATCTCATCCAACATGTTAATAACATATCCGTACATCCTTCTCAATCAACAAAGAAGCAAGAAAAGAGAAGAAGTAAGACTTATATGTTGAAGAACAAAGTTGGAATTCTATGGTGACAGCTTTGTGTCTCTTTGAAATCCTTTGATTTCACCTTGAATTCTCTTGGTTTTGCTCTAAAAAATGTGTTCGTCTCTCTCCCTTGGATGTCTTTCACTACCTTCTCCTTTTCTAGGGTTTAAAATTGAATTTTTATACCCCATTTAATGCTTAAAACAATGTAGGAAGGAGGAAGTTGCCAGCTGGAATTTTCCAGAAAACTCTGTTTTCTGTCTTGACTTCAATTTATGATATCTTATTGATTTCTTATCCAAATTGGACCATTATTTCACCAATTTTAAGCTGAATTTCTCCTCTTTCTTTTGGATCAAAAAAGAAAAACATACAATAAGAATTGTATCTTGAGAAAGCTTAACATTGGTGATGCGTCGGTCTAGGAAAATTCCAGCTTTCCTTTCAGTCATATGAATTGCTTTCTCTTTAGTTCTTCTATCCTTCCATCCCTCAAAACCACCTTTAAACCTATTAGTTAACAACAAAATTAATCACTTAATCATGTCCAAAACACATGCAATTCATACCAATATAATGTAAGAAAAAGGCGTGCAACAATGCCATGTAAAACTTAATCTTAAAGACCTAATTCACACACATTCATGCATATTCACATATTCATATATAATCATGTAATTATATGAAACTAAGACAAAACATATGTTAAAAAAGTTAACAAAAATCAATTTAACACGATTAACTAACAAATTATCCTAAGAAAAGTATATACAAATGCCGCCTATCATATAGTTAGATGAACCATACACTTAAATTAGCCTAAAAAGAGGGAGATTAGACAAACTCCATCCTAGATTCCTTTAAAGGAATCCTAACAAAATAGAACCCAAAGTAAAAAACCTACTTAAGGTTACTACTCTATATAAATGGAGGAATTCCAGACTCAATTTGTTGTTTACAAGGCAAAAGAATAACTTATCCAACAAAACAAAAATAAGCTTAGTATGATCTTCTTCAGTTATAGGATTCTTGGAAAAAACATAACTATTGATCAAGCTAGAGTAAGAAGAACATTTGAAAGCATTATGATATAAAATATAAGTTTCCTTAACCAAGCAAACAAAAATAATCTACAATAATAAGCAAGCCTATTAAAAAGAAAGCATCTTTAAGGGAAATAGAGGCTTGGATGAAAGGAAACAAAAAAGAATTGCAGAAAGGACTCGAGAATTTCAGGATAGAAAATATCAAATTAGGTTAGTACTTTAGTGGATTCCTACAGAGAGCTATCAATTAAAGAAGTCCTTACTTTTCCGAGTAGAATGGTAAGAGGGGAACAATCTATCTACTAATTTAACCCATTATTGCACATTCTTTACCCATGCTTTCAAGGACTCTGGGACTTGTGATAAAGGAAATTCTAGTGGGAAGTTTGATTTACTTACCTCTCTTAGATAAGGGAGAGATGGTTGAAGAGATCTTGTAAATAGGGGGACTCCAATAGTTAAAGGTAATCCTTATTCATGATCAAAGTACAAAATTCCCCCTTAAATGCTAAAAAAGAGGAAATTTTGATAATAAAATTAGAAAAAAAAATTAGAAAGGCATTTAAGGTTCAAAAGTTTCTTACCTTAATCTAATAAAGGTTGAGAAAAGCTTGAAAAGAATGGAAACCACCTCAAGTCTTATAGCCAACATAAATAATAAAATTAAGAAAATTTGGTAAAATATTTAAATAAAATACAAAAAGAAGTTAAAGGCTTATATCTATAACATTCATCTCATTAGAGTTGATAGAGGATAAAGAAAAAGCATAATGTGCAGTAGCCACATTAAAGGGAGAGTTTACTAGGTTTTGGAACAATTTACAAGGAAGAGAAGGAAGACAACTTGGAATTAGTAAAGAAGATGGAGATTGTTTGGAGTTTAAGGTAGTAAAAAGTGAAGAACAAGAGGAACTTATAACAAAATAAGCAAACCTTAGAGGAAAGGAAGAGGAATTTGAAATTTAAATGGAGCAAATCTTTTAGCTTACAAAATAGGCAGTGAATTAAGAGATTAAACACAAAGGAGTCTTAATATAGCTAATGTGTCCAACGTTTCCTTTCCATCAAAGATTCTTTTTGCCTAAGAGCTACATAAAGGTTATCCTAGCAATAACTTTAGGCCTCTTCTTTTAACTCAATTCTTTTTAGTTCTTGAACTTCCCAAAACTACTAATCCTTATCTGAGAATTTGAAGGCAGTTAATCAAGATAGGACTCCAAATTGGAAGATATTTGGAAGTTAAATAGTTATAAGAAAAACTGTTTAAGGTGGTTGAAGTTGAGAGAGGTATATATGTATATGAACATGAGAAAACAAAGAGGACATTAAACAATTCAAATAAGGGAAAACGTTATCATTGTATCTAGTTTTCTTTTGCGCCTTATATTTATCCTTAAATGCATTAATCTTTTCGACTCAAATTTTATTCCAATGCTCTTTAGATCTTTAGTAATTTAGAATTATATTCTCTACATTTTTTTAAAACTCACTTATATCACTGATAAGAAGTCATATTTAATAATAAGAGAATTTATCTCTAACAAGACTAAATTTTAGGTTAATCATAAAAGTGATCAATAATACCTCATTATATACAATGTACCTTTGAAACTTTTTTAAAACCATCACCTCACAAAAAGTAACTAAATGATCTATTTAGTTATCAAAAAGTGATAAGTTATCTTACATATAATAATAGATTAAGGCTCTGGGTTTATGTATTAACAATTAATTGTACATATATCAATAAATATAATAAAAGAAATATTAATTACACAAAGATGATTAGATATCAAAGATTTGTGTAATATAGCAAGACACTTATAATGAACTGATATAAAGATCGGATAACTGTATTTTAAAATATGGGATAACTAATCCTAAAGAGCTCAATCTTTTAGTATTTTGTCAGTTCAATGTGCAAAATTTTAAAATTTTCAATTAAGTAACTAACCTTTTTTTTAACTTTAAGAATTTAATTCAAAATATTAGTTTTTGTTAATGTTTTAAAAAGCAGACCAAAAATTAAACTAGTGAGATAAGAGATTTAAAGTTTGAAATGTTCAACTAGTATTAGATTGTCATAAAATTGGTTAAAGATTAAATAAAATTAAGAATTTGAAATATGATTGAAAAAGATTGTCTTTACCTATCCAAGAATTTGAAGTTTAATTGAAAAAATTATTAAATAAAAATTAATTGATTTATTTGTTTTATAAAAGCTTATTAATTTATAAAAATTGACCGACTAATTATTAAATTGATCGTTTTTAACAACAAAAGTTATTAAAGTAAATCAAATTAAAACCAGTTCAAGATTTTTACAGTTGAACCGACTGAGTTTTTTAATCATTAGTTTTTTTACGTGACTAATAGATGGACATCCATGTGGCATTTAATAGACATGTCACATTATCAAAAATATCCTTTTGAACTAAATTGTTAAGGTTTTAAAATATTTATCACTCAATTGAAAATTTTAAATATTTAGGCATTATATTGAAAAAATCTTAAAGGTTAGGTATTTTTGGATATGTTATCCCTTAAAATTATAAGTGAGAAGTAGGTAGTAATTTGATTTGGTATTTTGGTAATGAATTGTACATATAACAATAAGGTCCTGTTTAGTTCACCCGTAATAAAAAGGTAGGAATGAGAATACAATTTGCATGTCTAATTTTTAATTGTTTGGTTATCGGTAATAGATAAAGTAAGGAATGACAAAATTTGAATAAATCTTAAATAATGTTAGACTTTTATTCCTAAGAGAGGTGTGGGTATACTCCGGAATGAAAAGAGAAAATAAGAGATAAAAGATAAAAGATATTATTAGAATATTATTAAGTTATTATCAAAATATTGATTTTTATTATAATATTATCATAAAAAATTATCTTTTATATTAATTTATTTAATAATTACTTTATTTTTTTCTTTGATATTTTTATTCTTATCATAAAAATTATTCATAATTTTTAAAAATTAATAATTTTATAAATTATTGAAAAATTTATTATTATAAAATATAAATTATTTTAATTAATTATGAATAATATAAATTATATAATAATTAAATATGAGTAAAAAATTGATTATTTCTCTCATATTTATTTAACGTAACTTTTTTGCTTTTTTGCTTTATATTTCGTCTAAACTGAACTCTTTATTCAGTCTTGCTCTCTGGTTGCTTCTCAACATATCTCTCTAAGTTAGTTTTTAATTTCTTTACTTTTTGTGACAAATTCATGTTTTTATTTTCTCAATTATTATTGTATGCGAATATGTTCATCATCTTTTGGGAAATCATTGAATTAATTAAGTTCATTATGGTTTTTTAATTTTATTCTTATAAGAAAAATCATATATAATTATTTAAAAATTAATAATTTATTGAATCATTAAAAATAATTTTAATTGATTATTTATTAAATACAAAGATTTTTATTAATTAATAATACTATAAAATAATTAATTAATTAATTAATTGCAAAATCAATTACATAGTAATTAAACATAAGTAAAAAATTCATTATCATTATTAATGTTTGATACCAAACACTAGTATAACTATTAAATTCTATAATCCCATTCCTAATGCTTACCTACCAAAACTTGTATAATCAATAATTTTATTTATGTTCTGATTCTTATTTTTTGTTTCGCTTCCTACATTGTTGATTACCAAAAGGGGCAGAAAGATAATAAAAGAAATATGACTTACAAAAAGATGACTAAATGTCGGACATTTCTGCAAAATAGCAATACACTGACAATGAACTGATGTAGGGATAAGAGAGTTGTGTTTTAAAATTATAATGGTGAGAAATGGATATGGTGATTTGATTTGATCAGCGTTAAATTCAATTAATATCTCAATTTAAAAATTTCTCATATTTTTATTTAATTATTGAAAATAATATTATTTTGATAGATAAATATAAGAAACCTAAACAAAAAGTTTTCCACTATTTTATTTTTATTAGAGAAATTTAAAATAAATATAGAAATGATTTTTATTGACATGTGTCGGATACGGAACACATTTATTACATCTGAAATAAATATGATATTTTGTTGGGAAATTATAAACGATAGAAAAGGGGAAGTGAAGAATGATTCTCCTTCGGTTACGCCGTGAATTTTCACCTCTGTTCACTTTCCTGGAAGCCACCTGGTCCTCCAGGCACCAATCTCATCCAAACAAATTTTAGACACAAAATCAAAAGGGCATAAAGGGTCAAAGGGAAGCAAATAGCTATGGAGATGATCGGAAAACCAAACAATTCCTTGTCCCTCCATGATTCTTCACGTCTATTCCCTTTCTTTTCCTCTACACCAGTTTCATTCACATTTCGAGTAAAAGGGCATTAAGCATTTCTCGGAAGAGAGCCCGTGTTCGGTAGCCATGGATAAAAGTACAAGCTTTTCTAGAGATGACAAGGACAAGGACAACGACAACGAGAAACAAAATGACAAAAACGACAAGAAGAATGACCACGCAAGTCCTATAGAATATCAACCTGAGGATGTTCAGGAGGCTTCAGAACGTCCCAGGACAGGAGAATCCGACCAGATGCAACAATCTTCTGAAGAGCCTGTCCCTGTGCCTACGCCTGAATCTAAACTTGAACCTGAGAAACCTGAACCTGAACCTGAAGCTGAGCCTGAGCCTGAGCCGGATCCGGAGCCTGAGTTGACTTTACATCAAGTTTTGGAAGATGTTGATCGATTTCTCCAGGTTTTGTCTGCCACCAATGACAAAACATCTGACCCACCAGAAGCCCCCAAGTCTGTGGAGTCATTGTTGAAAATGGTTGAAGAAATTATCTCCAGCTGCTCCGTCAAGGCCAAATTTGGTCAAAATCAAGAGGAAGATTCACCGATTACTGAATCATTGATTCGCATTACGAAGATGTTAAATTTGCTTAGGGAATTCGATTCCCATTCCACATCAGCATCTTCCATCAACCAAGCCACAGCAGTTCTGCATCAAGCCATGACCATGTTGGACACAGAAATGTGTTCAATACTTGAAAGTTGCCCCCTCAAATGTGGCAATGTTGATCCTAAAACTCCAAGGGATACAAAGCAGCAATCCTCCGTTACCCAACAGCAATCGGATCAAAATGCTCCCGAATCTGAATCCGAAGAAGAAGAGAAATATCCTCCGTATTCTCCGGAACAAATAACCTGCCTGAAGAGAATTGTAACGACAATGATCTCCTCAGGATACGAGAAGGATTGCTGCTTGGTTTACGATGCAATGAGACGAAATGCTTTCCTTAACGAATTGGAGAAACAGGGATATGCGGATATCAGCATGGAGGAAGTGCAAAAGATGCAATGGGATGCAATGGAAGCAGAGATCGCAACATGGATCAATGTCATCAAGCATTGTTCTTCTGTTCTCTTATGTGGGGAGCGTAAACTGTTCTTTTCAGTCTTTGAAGAGTACCCATCAATATCTCAGAGACTATTTGGCAATCTCGCAGCAGCAGTGGTCACAAGGTTTCTGAATTTCGCGGAAGCCATTACATTGACAAAGCAATCAGCGGAGAGATTGTTCAAGTTTTTGGACTTGTACGAGACAGTTCGTGATTTAATTCCAAGCATTGATGACTCGTTTTCAATTGGCGTTGCTGACGAATTGAAAGCCGAAACTTGGGCAGTCAAAAGCCGTCTTGGAGAAGCAGCTGTGAGCATTTTTTGTAATCTGGAAAACTCGATAAAGAGAGACAATGGCAAGACTCCAGTTCCAAGTGGTGCAGTCCATCCATTGACACGCTACACCATGAATTACTTGAAATACGCCTGTGAGTACAAAGACACATTAGAAGAGGTGTTCAAGCAACATCAGAGAACGGATGACTCCAGCGACTCTAATGGTCAAGATGCAGAAACAAAGGAAGGCACTCCTCGGGATGATGGCAAGCCAGAGACGTCGCGATTTGGAGGGCAGTTAAACAAAATTATGGATTTGTTGGAGGAGAATCTGGAAATGAAATCAAAGCTGTATAGAGACCCTTCGTTGCGTAATATATTCCTAATGAACAATGGGAGATACATACTGCAAAAGATCAAAGGGTCAAGTGAGATATACGAAATGATGGGACATACATGGTGTAGAAAACTTTCTTCTGACCTGAGACTATACCACAAGAGCTATACAAGAGAGACGTGGAGCAAATTGTTGCAGTGTCTAACCCTGGAGGGTTTGCATGTAAATGGAAAAGTGGCAAAACCTGCATTGAAGGAAAGATTCAAGATGTTCAATGCCATGTTTGATGAGATACACAGGACACAAAGCACATGGGTGGTGAGTGATGAGCAGCTTCAATCTGAGCTTCGAGTGTCCGTGTCGGCTGTCGTAATTCCGGCTTATCGTTCGTTTCTGGGAAGGTTTCAGCAGTATCTGACACCAGGTAGACAGACCGAGAAGTATATTAAGTACCAATCAGAAGATATTGAAAATTCTATTGAGGAGTTATTTGGTGGCGACCCTGCATCAATGGCAAGGAGGAGAACGTAATTAAGACTTCTAAAAGAGTACTGTAATTATTCTTGAAGCTGATCCAATTGAGAAGAATGCAGGATTGATTTTTTTCCTGTGAAGATTGATGATCCAAATTTTTATTCATGTGTTATGTTTCTGGTGCAACTTTTGGCAGACACTTTTCCGCTGTTAAATCTGCCTGAATGTGATCTTGTGATGTTAATGCGAATTTTTTGAACATAGTCGAATTCTTGTATGAGTTTCCAATTTCCAGAATAAGCCTTGACATTTTTGCGTTCTGCGAACTCTCCTTCGACTACAGGAATGGCATGATTTACCGTTTCCATGCATTAGTTAACTTCTCAGGATCAAGTAATGGAGAAGTTAACTAATGCTTGTGGACGTGCTTAGCTTTTAGTATACATATCGAACCAAGAAGCCTATTGGATCAACCACAAAGGGTCATCTTGGAGAAACGTGTTGCATCAACAAATGCAAGCCGACAGCCCACAATTCAGAACAAATTAGACAATCAGTTCCAAACGCTACATAAATATATATGCATACATATATTAGATTAGAACGATGTTGATTTTGACACCCTAATATCACTAGAAAGAATAAAAACAATATTTTCTTTAATGGAACTTTGAACGAATATCAAAATACATGTTGGTGAAAAGTGATTCACAATGCTAACTAATCAAAGGTTGAGGTGTGAAGCCATTTATAAATATCACTTTATTAGAATTTTATCATATTAAACTCCACTAATTATAAACGATATAAATTTTATTTTATTATTTATAAAATTACAAATTATTCAAACTATATTTATAACAACATTAATTTTAAAAATATCTGTTAGTGCAATCAATTCTTCAAAACTATTAATATCTATAAATAAATTTAAAATAATATAATTATATGCAATAAAATAATATTACACAAAATATTAAATAAAAAAGAAAATTTTTGACCAGTCAAAATTTTAGTAATTCACTTCACTTCACTTCAGCGACAATAATTCTCTAAACTGTAGCGTGCATTAACATTTTAACGGGTTTTGGAAGCCAGCTCATTATCCTTACCACACATAAGTATCAGGATTACCTGCAGGAGTACTAACTGAGCAAACCAGTCATTTTCAGGTAAGAATGCTACTGCTCCAAGTCCAAGACTTGAAATCAACGGCTAAACTGTGAAGAAAGGGACAGAAATGGCACAGTAGCAACCAGCTAGTGATGAATACTATTGAAAAGTTAATGCGTGGTCGGAACCCCACCAGCAGCTGCTGGTTGGAGTAGATATGGAAATATGGTTTCAAACAAAGTCCCCATCTTTCGCTGAGACTTATAGCTAAAAGCGTACCAGCTGGTAGCTGCAGCGCCGCCTGTATGCTTCTGTACTGCAGGCCACGCCTCTATTTCTTTTTACTTCTTTTTAATCTTTCCAAAGTCTACTCTTAGCAACTGCTACATGCTGTTTCATGTCGCTCTGCTTTATGTTTTAGGTTCCCTTGTATATGTCGCCAGAGAATAAAAATCCTGAAGCTACGTAAAAGGACCTTTTATGTAATTTTTGTTGTGGAGAAGAGGAACCCAGCAAAGGAGCTTCTTTTTTCTTTGCTACAGCTAGCCATGCGTCTAAAATATGATATTTTAGAGTTTATTGTCTATGGGTATGGGGATGAAAATTTTTCTTTCTTACAATAATATTCTATTTCTTAATCTACTCTCTTGCTAACGGTGGGTGTAGAGTAACCGATAACGTTGTTCTTGGTAATCGTAAAGTTATATAAAAGTATCCTTTTTATAAAATATATAAAAAAAGATTGTATACATTATAATCTTCTTCACAGCAAAGCAGAATACCTCGTGGACTGGATATATTGACTGTTACTCTCTTTCTAATGAGATAATTCAATGTTTTTTTTTTTTGTAGAAGACTAAATTTATAGTTAAACAAAAAAGTGATTAATTAAAATTAAATAAATTACGTCACAAATTAACGATTTAACATTAAGTAAAAAAAATTTAAAATCAAACATATGAAATTTTCATATAAAATTTTGAGAACTCCCTTAAGAGGTTGGACAACTGATTAAGAATTTCTTTTATTGGTTAGAACCAAAAATTTGAATTCTATACCATCCTGTATTGACCGAAAAATGGTATGAAATTATGTTCAAAAATTTCGGTCGTAAATACCGGTCGAATATCAACAAATATCTTAAATTTTAAAAAATTGAAGGACCTTTTAGCAAAATTTTTAAAAATCTTCTATTCAAACATTTTTTAATTAACTATTTATTTCAATTTTTATTGTGTTTTTTAATTTTTCATTTTAAAATAATATAAATATTTTTATTACTCATAATAATTATACAGTAAATAAAACTTTAAAATAAATTATTTTTAATTAAATTTATTTTAATTTTTATATAATATTTATTAATAAAGTATTAATAAAATTTATTTTATTTTTAAAATAAATAATTTAAATTTTATTATTTATAAAATAATATGTATTTTTAAATATATTTTAATTATTAAATCAAATTTTATTTAAAATTTATATAATTTAAAAATATAATAATTAATTTTACAATTTTAAATTAAATTAAGTTATTTACAATTT
>JAOTIZ010000003.1:8564107-8596374 GCA_027123425.1 Erythroxylum panamense
TGGTTATCCACATTATGTTGTATACAATAATTATTATTTGTGAGATAACAATTACCGAATTACCCACTTAAAGTTTGTTGAGTTGAGTTGATTCTGTGATACATGGAAGGAATCCGGTTACATAACTTGTGACCGCCATGATCCCATCAGCTTAATTCAGTTAAAGATCACTTGATCGATTCCATGTATTGTGTGCACTTAAAGTTGTTGGATCACCAAGTCGTAACATGGGCCAAATGGGAGATAGTTAGACTATTTTATGTCCCATGTAATTTATCGAATTGAGTTCTATGAAACGAACCCAAGATAATGGTTATTGGGTATTACAGACTGGGTCTCAAATGAGTCATAAACCCTTTTCCTTTCTCTTATAATTCTAAAGGACATGTCCTTTGGTGATAATATATAAGTTGCAAAAACTTAGTGAATGAATGATGCTAAACCATTTGAAGAATTCATTAACGAAAGAAGATGAGAGGAATTAAAACTCTTTCAACGATATCAACATTTAACGAAACAACAAGTATGGATATAGGTACGCGCAAAAACGAATCGATCCGATAAATGTTTTACAGGACTAGGAAGGGATCTATCATTATCAATCAATCAAAGGGAGTAGGAATCATTTATTTGACATGACCTGTAGTTGACACGTAGTGCATGTTTGACCATGTGTTAGGTTTGCGCAGAAGAATTTTAAACGTAAGACCATGTGACTCAGGTCACGTTTACTCTCTGTTAATTAATTTTCATCATTTGGGAGAAACAGACATTTTGTTTTAATAAATCAATTCATATTTTATAAAATTTTATTCATATATTTATATAAAGCTCACATAAATATATAATTAAAATTAATTAAAATAATATTAGAACACCATTTTTAACAAAAAAATCTAGTGCCCATTTAGGATATTTCAAAAAAAAAGTGATAATAAAAATGTAAAGGAATATAGTAAAAAATAGAGATAGATATTATTACTATGATTAGTTTCAAAAATGTAAATGATGTTTATAATATCACTCGGGTGATTGGTGGTGCCATTTTGGACTCATTTATTTTGGGACAAAGTTTGGTATTTCTCATAAAATAGTTTTTATTTAATAAATATATAACTGTAGTAATCGTTATCAAATAATGTTCATTTAATTAATTCATTTATCTTATGTCGATGTAAAAGATAAAATGGTAGGTACGAAGGAGAAAGAGTTACTGATTAAGAATTAATACGAAAGAATGTCATTGATTGTTATGATATCCTACAAGATTTAATTAACCATATTTATGAAAGAAAATTTAAATAAATTCATTAAACCTTATGTCATGCTCCTTGGGTAATTTCAATGCACAATCAAATAATTTAATTAGATAATTAAGATTATATTTGACAAAAATATAATGATGATCCTACCATAACCTTTTTTTTTTTTGGAAATCTCTTTCATGTATGGAAAACACTATAATTTTCTCATCCATTTATGCAATTGTCTTAATTAAATATATTTGGTCATAATAAATGTGAAAAATAATCCAAAGTTACACTTATCCAAAAGAAAAAGAAAACATAGATACGAATAGGTTGAGGTTAAATCTGGCCATGGATGTAGGGTACTATAGAACAGGATCGTCTTGGTTGAAGTGAAGGGATATAGGTTTAAGGAACACAAGGCGTCATCAAGTTGCCTAAGGTGAAGACCATTCTTTTGTTGTTTGTTTGTGTATATAAGCCAGGTACGGGTACTCCAGCTTCCTATATCCACATGTTTGATATCTTTGTTTTCTATCCAAACCAGACATCACTGACTAGCACCACTTGAGCTCTGGTTCTCTTCTCTTCTACTCTTTCTCTCAATCTAAGAGAGATGGCTGGTCCTGATGTACAAAGAAATGGCTCTCCTACCCATCCTTATGCGGATAAAACTCTCCCAGACTTTGATCCTCCAAAGAAACCCAAGAGAAACAAGTATGCTATTGCTATTGCTATCTTGGCCTCCATGACTTCGATCTTACTCGGTTATGGTGAGTTTTTCTCAACTTCAACTCTTGGTTTAGTCTTTAGTTCTTAGCAGTACGGGGGCATTTAACATGTACCATTTTAAGACAAAAGGTCGATGTGTATATTAGGACTAAGTGGTCTCCATAACACAGAGCCTGCACTGTCTGTTCGTTATCTTCTCAGAGCTTCTAATCTGTTTTTAGAGTAGATAAATACTTCAGACACAACTTTCCATGGAAGATCTTATGTATGTGTTTTTCTTGATGATCTACATCTTTAAACACTGGATCTATGCTTTGTGTTTTGACAGATATTGGAGTGATGAGTGGGGCTGCCAAATTCATCAAAGGACAGTTCAATCTCACAGATGTCCAGATAGAAATCCTTTCGGGTACTATCAACATTTACTCTCTCGTGGGCTCAGCAATGGCAGGCCGGACGTCGGATTGGATTGGTCGACGGTACACAATTGTGGTGGCCGGAGTCATTTTCTTTGTCGGAGCCATTCTGATGGGATTTGCCACAAACTATGCGTTTCTCATGGTTGGTCGGTTTGTCGCTGGTGTAGGTGTTGGATATGCCCTCATGATTGCTCCTGTTTACACAGCAGAAGTCTCTCCAGCTTCTGTGCGTGGATTTCTCACCTCTTTCCCTGAGGTTTGTGAATGTTTATTTAAGGTTTTAAATAGCAAATTGTGAGTGCACACATCTATTTATATTTCACAAGTTTACTACCTATTTAATAATAACAAAATATTGAAATGTTAAATAAATTTTTGATATAAATTAATCGAATATTTTTAATTTTTAATTTATTCAATCTAAATAAATTTAATTTGTTCGGTTATTTTATACATTGGGTTATAATAGCTATCCATTCTGATTACAGGTGTACATTAACACCGGCATATTATTTGGATACGTCTCCAACTATGCATTCTCCAAACTTCCAGCTCATTTGGGATGGCGATTCATGCTTGGGATAGGAGCGATCCCTTCAATTTTCATGGCTCTCGGAGTTCTTGCGATGCCGGAGTCCCCACGTTGGTTGGTCATGCAAGGCCGTTTAGGGGATGCCAAGAGAGTCCTGGACAGGACCTCCGATTCCAGGGAAGAAGCACAGTTGCGACTCCTGGCCATCAAAGAAGCTGCAGGAATACCTGAGGACTGTAACGATGATATAGTTCAGGTTAATAAGAAGAGCCACGGCGAAGGGGTTTGGCGAGAACTGTTCTTGCATCCAACACCAGCGGTTCGCCACATATTGGTCTGTGGAATTGGCATTCATTTCTTCCAACAAGCTTCAGGCATAGATGCTGTGGTTCTGTACAGTCCTAGGATCTTTGAAAAAGCAGGAATCAAATCGTCAAATGATCAGTTACTTGCAACAATAGCCGTTGGGTTGGTTAAGACATCCTTCATCTTGGTGGCCACTTTTTTGCTTGACAAGGTTGGTCGTCGACCCTTGATTTTGAGTAGCGTTGGAGGTATGATTGTGTCACTGTTGACTCTTGCTCTGGCACTCTTTGCCATTGATCACTCGAGTAAGAAGTTGAGTTGGGCTATTGGGTTGAGCATTTTCTCAGTGCTGGCTTTTGTTGGCTCGTTCTCCATTGGTTTGGGTCCGATTGCTTGGGTTTATAGTTCCGAGATCTTTCCCTTACGACTTCGAGCACAAGGTACGAGCATAGGAGTGGCAGTGAATAGGTTGATCAGTGGAACCATATCAACCTCATTCCTATCCCTGTACCATGCGATCACAATCAGTGGAGCCTTTTTCCTGTTCTCAGGAATTGCAACAGTGTCTTTTATATTCTTTTTTACATGTTTCCCTGAGACTTAAGGTAGGAATTTGGAAGATGTAAAGATGCTCTTCGGTCATTTTATCAAGTGGAGATTTGTTTTGAAGGATCAAAAGAGAGAGAAGACAGACAATACTAGTGAAAATGATGGTCAAATTCAATTAGGAACCAAAAGTTAAGTGTATGTAGGTTTCAAAAGTCTAGATTGTAGGCTTGGTTTTACTTCTATCTTGGTAAGTGAAAGTAAAGTTGTACTATGGTCCGTTATAGGGTGACACAGGGAATACTACAGGAAAACTATGACCTGGTTAAGCCTTACTAGCTTAACACTTCCTTCTAAACCACTCACTGGTTGAAGACATCGACTCACCAAAGTCGGATTGGAAGTGTGTATCACTACGTAACCGTTCCAGTTATCGGAGACTTACACCCCTCAACGCCCTCTTGGCTTACACGGGTCTTACTGCTTACGCCTCTTTGGAACTCTACTTCACTCACACACTCTTACTCTTCATTTCCCGTTTGCTTCTGACTCAAGGCAGCGGAAATTTAGAAGTGAACAGTTTGTTGCCAGACTGTCATAGATGTTCTGATACACAAGATCCTTTTACAAGGCAAGTGTAGAGCATACTAATCTCTGCAATCTTTTCTTTGAAGAAGGGATATAAGGTTTCAAGGAAGAGACACTATTTTTGCGAAGAAAGATTCTTCATTTTTCAATATGATTTACAAGCTTGGAATTGAACGTGTTTACAATGAAAGACTAAGCCTGCTTAAATAAGCAAAGCTAAGGACATAAACGTAAACTATCCTAAGAATATAATGATAAGGCTTTAAGAAAAGCTAGCCTAACCTTTTCACCAAGGAATCTACTTTACAACAGTAAAGGTACCTTTGCACCAAAAGTAAACTACTTTCTAAAAGCAAATAGTAGTAAACAGTACTACTTTACAAAAAGTGAAAGAGAAAGATGATATGATGGAATCTTCATGATGTTGAAGTGACTTGTGGAACCCATCTATCATCATGTCTGTTGTCTCTTCTTACTTTACAGGTGTAAACTAAGTCTCTTGTCTTGATCTCACACTAATGGATCCAAAGTGAATGGAAAGTTATTTGTGGCGAATAGAAGATTGCCACCCTTGAAGATTAGATGCATCATTTGGATCATCTGAGTCGTCAGAATCAGATTGATAAGGTATTTTTCCTTTCATCTGAAGTAGCTCTGCCATGTGTAGCTTATGTAGGAATTGATCTAACTTGTCTTCGTCAATGCTATCAGTAAAAGCATCATAGGGATCCTGAGCATCTTGGAAAACATTAGGATCAGATGGTTGAGAAGGTCCTGCTTCTTGTGAGATAGTTGGTGCTTCCTCTTCTCCTAAATCAGTATATTCAGGACTATTGGAACCAGGAATGTTAACTTCTGGTGCTTCAGGTTCACCAGGAACAAATTCTCCAATGTGAGGTCCAATAGATGTTGTTAACTCTGGAGGACTTGGAAAGTGATTAATCTCTTTAAGTTCTTGCCTTAAAGAGTTCAACACATTCTCTTTATGTTTTGGCCAATATAGGGCTGTATACCAAAATTGGACATGAGGTTCAGTATATAGAACTCCAGTAGAAGTTTCTCTGTAAGGACGAAGCACAACAAAGAAACATTGTGTGTTGTGTCGTTTTGCAGAAGCAGACCACAAACGATGTTGCTCAATGATAATACCAAACTACTTCTTCCATTGGCTGAGAGGTTGGAACCATTCTAGGAATGTCCATAATAAAGAACTGCCATTATCTGGATTACAGAGATGCTGATACATATGAAGAGGTGAGGCTGTAAAAGCATAAGCATAAAAGGCAGATAAAGCCCAGAGATACCATAATGTGTTTTCAGGAAGATGATCTTGAATCGAAGTCACATTAAGGTAAGGTGCTTATATGCTGAACATATAAGGTGTACCTTGAGAATTATGTTCAAGCAGAAAGAGATGCAAGTAATAGAATAAACTACTACGTGCAATAGAGGCAACTTCAAAAACACTACGAGGAGGCCTAACAAAAGGTGGAAAAGCTTTCTTTGTGAGAGCAAAAATGTTGTTATCCATGCTACTTGTATACGAAGGCTCAAAAGAAATGCAAATCTTTTTTTTATTTTTCTGAAGTGAAGAAGGATACTTATAGACATAAAAAGTATCTGGAGGCCAAGGTGGATGTTGTCAAAGTTGTGTGGCCAATGTCGGAGTTTTCTCAGTGGGATGTTTGACAACTGTCAGTGTCTGGATTTGTGAAAGACGAATAGGCAAAAGATGTTGACAGATGTTCTTCAAATAATTGATAGCTCTAGTCTGTTATGTATCCCAAAGAGGTGGATTCTTACGCAAGAGTTTAAATAAGCTTGTAGTGTATGCTGCCACATATGGAATAAAATATCGAATGTAATTAACAATTCCAAGAAATTGTTGAATTTGTTTTACCGTGAGATTTTCATCTGGAAATTGCAATAGTTCTTTTGCAATATGTGGGCCTGGTTGATAGAATCCATCTTTGAATTGCATCCCAAGGAATTCAACTTCCTTCGTACCAATTATACTCTTTGATGCTGAGAGCATAATACCATACTGCTGTGTAAGGTCCAAAAATCTTTGAAGTAAGGCCTGATGTTCCTCATGGGTCTTTGAGAACAGTAAGATGTCGTCAATGTAGATCAATGCACTGTTGAGGATAGGCTCATAGATTTTCGTAATGGACTTCTGAAACAGTGATGGTGCTACCTTTAATCCAAAAGGCATCACAGTCCATTGGTACTGTGCAGTAGGAATGCAAAATGCAGTCTTGTATCGTTCTGAGGGTTGAATACCTAGCTGCCAAAATCCTGCTTTGAGGTCAAACTTTGAAAATATGCAAGCTTCCTTGAGAAAGAGTACCTGAGTACTGATTTTAGGCAATGGAAACTTATCATCTTGCAGGAATGCATTCAGTGGCTTGTAGTCTATCACTAGACGTTTCTTTCCACGTTTCTTCTCTGAACGCTTGTTGACATAGAACGCTTGGCAAGCCCAATCCAACTTTGTGGGCTCTATTAAGCCTTGCTGCAATAGTATAGCACACTCATCTTGTGAGAGCTTTAGATCATCAGGTCTTCTTTTTCTTACCAATTTTCCAACTCTTAAGTACTAAATTAGGGTCATAATCACGCATCGCCTTGTTTTTGGTTGGTACGTAGAAAATTCTTAATGCTGCATTCATTTCCTTAATCTTTGGGTTGAACGTAGTTTTGGCTTTGCTTGAATTGATAAACAGCGAAAAAGTGAAGCCTTTTACTTCTCAGACAGGAGTATCTTCTGAGGTAAAGCTTTGAGCCGGGGGGTTGGCGGTGGAGACAACGATGAGCAGTTCAATGACTGTGATGATACTTCACAACGCCATGATAGTGGCTATGGACTCAAACAGTAGAGTCTTTAAAAGTGGTGGAATCGTTGTCACTGGAGATGAAATCACAGCCGTCGGTCAATCTCTTGATATCCTCTCGGAGTTCTCAGCGCTTGCTGATCAAATCATCGATCTTCACGGCCAAATCTTACTGCCAGGTGCTTTTCCTCATTTCTTTGTCTGTTCATTTTGATTGATTTTGACTGTAATAAAGGGTTGTCTTGAGTTTGCATCTTTTAGAACTGCTTCATTGTTAAGTTTGTTTTGGCAAATAGGATTCATCAACACTCATGTTCACTCCTCTCAACAGCTAGCTAGAGGGATAGCAGATGATGTTGACCTCATGACTTGGTTGCACCATCGAATTTGGCCTTATGAATCAAACATGAGCGAAGAGGACTCTTATGTATCCACTTTGCTTTGCGGGATGGAGCTGATTCACTCGGGTGTAAGCCCTAATATATTTTCTTTTCCAGTATTTTGTGTGTGTCTTAGCGACAAGAGTCATCTTAAGATTGTTGGAGTTTTCCCCATGTTATAGGTAACTTGCTTCGCTGAAGCAGGTGGGCAGCATGTCTCCGGAATGGCTCGAGCAGTTGAGAGGCTTGGTTTAAGAGCTTGCTTAACTCAATCGATCATGGACTGTGGCGTGGGTTTACCACCAACTTGGGCTCAGCGGTCTACGGATGATTGTATAAAGGTTGTACACAAGCCCTGCAGTGTTAAGAATTTCTTTGCCCTTTTTACATTGAACTCTCTAATGCCGTAGGGTGCTTTCTTTATGCAAGTTAACCCATTCCATTCCGTGGCTGTTTGTTTTATATGCTTTAATGTGAGTTATATGAATTTAACTTTCATATCGACATTTCCTATTGCAATCGTACTGATGTACAAAGCTAATTCGCTCAACTAAAAATTGCAGTCTCAAAGGGAGCTTTATGACAAGTACCATAATACCGCAGATGGACGCATTAGAGTTTGGTTTGGAATTAGGCAAATCATGAATTCAACTGATCGCCTACTACTAGAAACAAGAGATGCAGCCAGAGAACTGAAAACTGGAATCCACATGGTAATTTGTTCACTTTTATTAGCTTCACTAGAGTGTATTCCCATTAACTGTTATTCTCTTGAACAGTGTTTCTGGTTAGGGAAGGAAAATAGAAGATAGGAGAGAAGGTTGCAAGAATCCTTTCCTTGTATTTCGTCCCTTTGCTTTCTTCAACCATGTGTTGCAAACAATAGTCCTGAGAGTATTTTATCACTGAAAACTGCTAAAACGAAATTGAGGCTTTGCACGGCTTAATCATTTATGGAGTGTCTGGGCAATTTTTGCTCTACCATGTTGTTCCCATCATCAAGTGAATATGTGTCTGCAATAATCTAAATATTGGTGGCATATACATCGCTTCAAACAATTGGAAGAATGTTGTGATATGGAATTCCTTGTGAAAAATGGGCTTAAAAGAACCTTATACTGTAATGACAAAAGAGATTTTCGTTACTTTAAAGCTTCATGGTTTTGAGAAACTCTGGTCGGTTGAAGATAAAATAGTTAAATAGTTGGGGCAAATTTTGATGCCTATAAAAGGATGTTGAACTTGAGAAAGATTAAGCTAATTGTTCCAAATTTTAGCATGTTGCAGAGATACAGTACGAGAATCAACTAATTATGGACACGCGAAAGGTTGAACATGGGACTGTTACCCATTTGGAAAAGATAGAGTTTCTGCAAAAGAACTTGTTGGCAGCTCATACAGTTTGGGTGAACAATGATGAGGTTGATTTTTGTTAGTGAACTTTCATCTTCATAGGAAAACAGAATGGATGTAACTGACTATGTGAAATATGCTGTACCTTGGCTGGATTTGTGGCTGCTCCATTATCAGTAATATGAGCTGTCCACCTTTTGATATATGGCTAATTCTTCATATTATATGGAATTTATTCCCTTCCGCAGATTGATTTTCTCTCAAGAGCTGAGGTTAAAGTTTCTCATTGCCCTGCTGCTGCAATGCGAATGCTTGGGTTTGCACCTGTGAAGCAGATGCTTGATTCTGGAATTTGTGTATCCTTGGGAACAGATGGGGCACCATCCAATAACAGAATGAGCATGGGTCTGTTCAAACATTTGACACTGTGGTCTCTATTGTTACAATGCAGCATCTTTAAGTAGTTCCTTCCCTTTGGGTGCCTTGTATGCATGTTACCCCGCAAGCAGTTTCTGGTTTCCCTTTCAAAGATGACGTGGCTTTTGAAGTCACTTATAAGTATAAATGTTGTAACAGTTATTCACCTACAAAGCTGTGGATTATCTGGTTTTGTACTAAGCAGAGTTACCTGATTGCAGTTGATGAGATGTATCTAGCTTCTTTGATCAACAAAGGACGGGAAGTTTACTCAAATGGAGCAACTGATCCTACAGCCCTTCCAGCTGAAATGGTCCTTAAAATGGCAACTATCAATGGCGCAAAAACAGTACTCTGGGATGAGGAAATAGGATCTCTTGAGATTGGAAAAAAGGTTTGATTATCATGTCTGATTGGTCTCTCAATCCTCCCCTCATCCATGTAACTATGCCTCTGGTGCTTAGAAACCTCAGACAAGTGAAGTTCCACTGATTTTTCGTTTAGTTTCAACTAATTTATTCTTCCTTTGACTGTAGGCGGACATGATTGTTATCAATCCCAATTCGTGGCCTATGATTCCTCTTCATGATTGGTATGAAATTAGCCTCTAAATAGACTAAACCGTGATATTGCCTACAGAGGAAGTTTTCTGTGTTTCTGAAATTTATCTTAGATTTTTTCATGGCAACCAGAAACTTACAAAATTTCTGTCAGATGCAGTTTATTAACAATTTGTGTAATTAGTCTGAAATTTTAGGTCATTAATGATTGCGTTTTGCCATGCTATGGTGCAGCATCTCGAGCCTGGTGTATTCAATGAGAACTGAGAACATAATTTCTGTTATGTGCAATGGCAAGTGGATTATGAAGGAAAAGAAAATCCTGAACGTGGATGAGGTACACATACTAATTCCTTTTCATCAAAATTTATGCTTCTGAGAGGCTCATAATTGGAGGGAAGACTTTTATTTATCAGCAGAATCCAATGGATGTAACCTTGTTTAAAATTGATATATAAAAGCAAAATATGGCAGGCTGAGGTTATTGCACATGCAAATGAAGCATCAAGCAAGCTTTTGAAGAGGGCAGGTATCAGCATAACAAGCAGATTGAACGTCATCTGATGCATAAATGCTTGTTTCATGGCTCTAAAACAAGTGTAAGAAAATAATATACATTTATTACATTTCCTTGGGATCGTCTGACTAAATGTTGCTTTAGACTGGCCCGGCCCAAGGCTTAAAAATTCCAGACCACTTGATCTGGGCCCAATCGATGATCCGCATGGATAGTAATACTATTCTATAATTACTGGGCCGTTGATGCCCATTTGTGCAAGTAGTAAATTTGAAGAAAAAAAGAAAAGACAAAAGAAGGTGTGATATCATTATCATACCAGCATGTACAAATTAAGTAATTGTCTTCTCCTCCCTGCTGCATCAAAAGCTAAATCAGAGGCTTCTGATGATTGGAGAGTTAAATCTGAATAGCCTGGATTTGACTTGATTAATAATTAAAACTAATAATACAAATGGTAAAGGAGAGAGCTTTCATTGTGTAGGCGGCCACACATTGCTCCTGCTCTGATTTTCTTCTTTTCTTAGTATTAAATAAACTTTTTCGTTTAAAAAATTAAAATCGGGTGTTTTGAATAGGAATATAAATTCAAGTAAAATAATCTATAGAGTTTAATATTTTATTTAATAACTTGTGGATTTCACAAGTTCAATATGCGAGCGTAACAAGTCGGTAGTTTTTAGGTTATAGAAGAAGTCAAAAGCACTTAACTATGTTAGAATCAATGTTTCTAGAGGCAACCTAAAATCAATTTTCAAGTAATAAATGGAATCGTAATTAAAAAAAAAAGAAATGCTAAACTTATCCGACTCTTTTAAGCTAGGAAAATATTATCAAATAAAAAAAATAAAAACATTAAAATCAATCAAGTTTGAGATTTCACTTGATCAGTTGAGTTGATTTCGCCTGTTCTAAGCACCACCCAAACCCTCCTCCTCCTCCTTCTCCTCTTGTTTGTCTTGAGCGCACGTTTCTTCTCCTCTCTCTCTCGCTCTCCCCTCCTAAAGAAAACCCTAATCCCCTCCTCTCTCTAGCTTCTTAAAAAATCTTAATCGATTCGGTTGTCGATTTCTTGTAATTAACTTCAAGAATCCTCACACTGTTCGATCTTCGCGCACTTGCGAGTCTCATCCTCTTTTTTTTTTCGATCTTTTAACTTCTTCTATGGCTGACGCCAAGCTCGATCTGCCGGACGATCTCATCCTCTCCTCTAAAAGTACTGCTCTCTCTCTCTCTTACTTCTACTTCCTTATGGCTTTCCTCAATCTCGTTGTTTTGGATTTATTGATCTGACCACTCATTCTTCTTGTTGTTTGTTCAGTTTTTAGGTGTATGCTTATAGTTCGGATCGATGTCCTTTTCAATTTGGTTTTAGTACTGGATTCGCCTAAGTAAATGCTTTTGTGCTGATTGATTTTATGATCTATTTCTTGTCCAGTAACCGCAATTACCTTGTAGTTAATATAAGCTGATATTATTAGTCGTTTTGTTCTTTAAATTTCAGTCACGTTTTTTTTTTTTTGTTGCTTAACTTTTTAAAAGTTCTATTGCAAATGTCTTTAACTTGGTTGGAATTATCTAAAGCCTTGAATGTAATGAATAGGATTAATAGGAAAGCGGTAGGTTGTGGATGTAATACACATTAAAGGGAAGAAGAACTCTTGTCTTTGCTTTTCGGGTTTGCTCAAGAAGATTGATATGGAACTCATCTTGGTTGATTTCTTTGTATTAGCATGTTTTTGCTGATGGAGCTATAAATGCTTTTATAATGTAATTAACATCATTTTTTACTTGCATTTCTTTGTTCGTTAGCTCAATGATGAAACTTACTGATGTGCTGTGTTTTGCTTGTGTGGAAGTCAGTCATTGTATATTATCCCTTTTCGTTTCTTTTTTCCTAATTGAAATCCAAATCATAATGGAGTTGCTTTTGTAAATTGTATCCATTGTTTTACCAGTAGAAGCTTCAGGAGGAAATGAGATGGATAAGGTCCCTTTGGGGTTCAGTGATGACTCGAAAGGTAGTACTATTTCCTTTATTCCTTTGGCAGGTCTGTTGGATGGCGAGTACTGTCCTTTTGCTTCTTTTTTCTACCGTCCAACAATAATGACACTGTTGAATTGCCCAATTATGGCAGATCAGCTGGCGAATGAAAACAGTATACCTTTGTCTCCTCAATGGCTGTACTCAAAACCAAGTGAGACGAAGCTGGTAAATTCTAGCTACACACAGGAATGCTGTGGTTTTGTTTCTCCCCAGCCTTTCTGATGACAAACTGAATGTATTACTAAATTCTTAGCAAGAAACCAATGACTCTCATAGTATTTCTGCTTGCAACAGAAATTGTATTTCTGTGTAGTAAGGTTACTCATTTGAGGATTGACTTGTTATTTGAGCTTCTGACAAGTTAAGGTTTACATTCTTTGATATGTTAATATTCTTTCCCACATTCAAAACTCAACTTCTCATCTTCTATACTTTTAGTGGGATGTGAGTAGATTACAAATTGGTGTTTAATGTTGGGGAATTATACAAGTCAAATTGTTTTAAATAAAAACTTTATAAAGTGGATGATAAGGAATTATATACTCTATATAGTATGCAACCTTCTTTTATGATTAATGCATTACTCATTCAAGTGGAACTTAATGATGAAGACGCAACTACTAATCCATTGTCAACTCAATAAAATTCTGTAACTAACATTGAAATGATCTTTAAAGAATTCAAAGTTTGTTAACCTCAGTAAGCACTGAGAACTCTAGCACTTTGTGTTACTAGCTTTATTGAATATATGAACGCTTTATTAGTCCAAATCCTTGCAAATGCCTTGAGAATTTGAATTTATCTTATCCATTGTAATCATTACTATCCGTCCATAATGACAGGACATGCGTGGCCCAAACTCTGTGGCTCTTGGAAATTCTGTTGATCCTAGCCAGAAGGATGGTTGGCGTTTGGATGGATCCGAGGATAAGAAGGATTGGCGAAGGCTTGCTCCTGAGAGTGAAGGCAGCCACCGCTGGCGTGAAGAGGAAAGGGAAACTAGCCTGCTTGGTGCTAGAAGAGATCGCAGGAAAACAGACCGCCGTACGGAGAATGTTGCTATCAGGGAGACAATTGATAATAAAGTTTTACCTTCCTCTGATCGCTGGCACGATGGTAGTAATAGGAACCCTGGGCATGAAGCACGCCGTGATAGCAAATGGTCTACTAGGTGGGGTCCAGAAGATAAAGAGAAGGAATCACGGATTGAGAAGAGGGCAGATGTAGAAAAAGAAAAGGATGATACTCAAAATGAGAATCTACCTTCTATAGGTAGCAACCGTCCTACTTCTGAGCGGGATTCAGATTCACGTGACAAATGGAGGCCACGTCATAGGATGGAGAGTCATTCTTCTGGTTCCAGTTCTTACCGTGCTGCTCCTGGATTTGGTCTAGAGAGAGGACGAACTGAAGGCTCAAATTTGGGGTTTACTGTTGGACGAGGGAGGTTAAATGCGATTGGTAGAGGCATTGTTGGTGCTTCTCAAAATGCTGTTGGGAAACCAAGCCTCTCAATTGACTCTTACTGCTACCCAAGGGGTAAGCTCCTTGACATCTATCGCTCCCAAAAGCTTGATCCATCTTATGGTATGATGCCTGAGGAGATGGATGAAACTCCACCTATTACACAAGTCAGCTTTATAGAACCATTGGCTTTTGTTGCCCCTGACACTGAAGAAGAGGTAACAAATTGTGCTCCCATGACTACCTGCTTCTTCTTATTATCCTTTTTTATTCGTCTTATATCTGTTTCTCTGGTTTCACTTGTGATGCCAATAACAGGCCATTCTTACCGACATATGGAAGGGAAAAATCACAAGTAGTGGGGTTGTTTACAATGCATTCAGAAAAGGAAGGTCAACAGAAAACATTTCAGGTATTTTGGCCGAGATTTTGACATTAGTGCATGTTCCATAGCTGTTTCTCATGATGTTTCTATGTCTAGGTGCTGGAGAATCTGAGTCTACTGAGGGAAAACAGGGTATAGTTGAAGGGACTGATGCCTTTCAAGAGCCTGCAAATGAGGAAGTGTCTCAAATTGATGGAATTTGTTCCTCAAAGGATCATGTTTCAAATGCTGATACCTTGAATGGTGAGCAGTATGGTGCTTTTGCGTGAGAATTCTGATATTGCTTACAATGAACTAAACACTAGATGGATTTTTTGTTAATGCAGAAAAAGAAGGTGATCACAAAGGGGAATGCAAAATTATAGATAGATCCAATGAAGAAGTTATAGGAACTGATAATGTGTACTGTGCCAAAGAGGATGGTACTCCTTGTGTTGTTGATGGCAAAACTTGGCAATTGCTGGAGCCTGCTTTTCATGAATGTGCTGAACATGACCCCTCTGTGGATGTCAATTCTAAGCTCCCGGATGATTCGAGCATGTTATTTGGTTTAGCCTCTTCAGAGCAAACTAAGATCAACACTCACTCTCACTTGTTGATGGACAAGGGATCAAAAGATTTAGAAAGGGTTGCTGCACTTGAGGATTTGTATTTCTTTTACATTGATCCTAATGGGAACACTCAGGGACCATTTCTTGGAGCTGACATCATCTTGTGGTTTGAAGAAGGTTATTTTGGGACAGAGTTGCCAGTACGCCCAGCAGACGCTCCAGAGGGAACGCCTTTCCGTAGTTTGGGCGATGTCCTGCCACAGTTGAAATTACGAGGAGAAACTTTCAGCAATGAGCTGGAAAAATCTGTTCCTTCAGTGGAGAAGGCTGAGTCCAGCCTACCTATTCTAGATACTACTCATTCATCTGCATCAAATGGCTTGTCCCAGTCGTCAGATCTCAACAGCTTTGTATCTCAGCAGCATGCCTTCTCAAGAACATCTGAGCCTGAAGTTCCATTGCAACTGCCACGGTCTGATGGTCAAAGCTTCCATGTCTTTGCTGGTCAAGATGAAGGTATTTCTAGTTTCTTTAATGCATTGTGATTTGTGAACTTTATAGTGCTGAAATGCATTTGTCCTAACATCAAGCCTCTGCTTCCTGATTGTTCTTGCAGAAATTGTCTTCCCAGGTAGACCTAGTAATGCTGGTTATTTAAATCCAAGATCATCTGGGAACATCCATGATCTCCTAGCAAGTACTACTACTCAACCTCCTGTTCCAACTGAATTGATAGAACCAGCTCTGCCATATCAGAAGGATAATAAGTTGCATCCTTTTGGCTTGTTCTGGTCAGAGCTTGAAGGCTCTCAGACTAGATCTAGTGAGACATTGGATGTTCCTGTTAATGTGGAAGGCTCTGCCTCCTATGATGTTGTAAATGATACAGGTTCTGCTGCAGACAAATGGGCTGATATTTTCAGACCAGACGCACTTTCTGTGCCCAATTCAATTCCAGATGCCATTGCTGCACGTCATTTGCCACATAACGAGCAAGATTCGAATCATTTTGCTCTAGCAGAGCAGCTCACATCCCGACAATATCAGCAGCAGCAACAGCTTCATCAACGAAATATGTTGTCATCTCACTCACATGTGCCAAGTCAAAATCTAATTCACCATCAACAGCCTGCCAAACATACTGTTGAGGATTTGGAACATCTTCTGGCACTAAGGCTTCAACAGCAGCACTCTCACGTGCCAAGTCAAAATCTGATTCACCATCAACAGCCTGCCAACCATACTGTTGAGGATCTGGAACATCTTCTGGCACTAAGGCTACAACAGCAGCACTCACATGTGCCAAGTCAAAATCTAATTCACCAGCAACAGCCTGCCAACCATACTGTTGAGGATCTGGAACATCTTCTATCACTAAGGATACAACAGCAGCGACAGATTCAGGTCCAACAACGGCATCATCATCAGCAGCAGCAGCAACACTTTCATCAACAGCAAAAGCTTTTACAGGAGCGACAACAGTTGCAAGCAAGACAGGCGCTTCTTGAACAGTTGAAGAGTCATATTCCTGAACCTGGGCTTCCGCACTCACGTGTTGATCCTATTAGAGCAAACAATGCTCTTGATCAGGTTTTATTAGAGCAGCAACTTTTGCAGGAGGTGCAACAGCGCGCCCATAATCCTTTCAGGCATTTTGTTCCACAGGTAGAGCAGCTTGCTCAATCAAAATTAGGTCTGGTGGCACAGCAAGAACAGCAAAGAGATTTATTTGAGCTATTGCCTCGAGGACAGCATGGGCAGGTACAATCTTTAGAGCATAAGATTCTCCTAGAGCAGCTGCAGGCAAGACAGTTGTCAATGACATCGAGGCAGCGAAGAAATTTGGAAGAGGAAAGACGAATTGATCCTGTATGGCCTGTCAATGAAACTGGTCAGTTCCTGGGGAATCTTGCTAGTAACCATAGAGCTCACTCTTCAGGTATTAAGCCATTAGATTTTTATCAACGACAGCAGATGTCGCCACATGAGAGCCAGTTGGCTCAACTAGAGCGGAATCTTTCATTTCAAGATAGGCTTCAGCAAGGGCTTTATGAGCCTGGCTCGGTACCTTTTGAGCGATCTCTGTCCTCGCCTGCTGGTGCATCAGGGATGAACATGGATGTAGTAAATGCTATGGTTCGCTCTCGTGGTTTGGAGATGCAAGATCTGAGCACACGTATGCAATCTGCTGGTCAAGGTGGCACATTTTCTTCTGGCGTACCATCTCACAGTCTTCATCATCCTATGGTTCCGAATCAATTCCACGCTTCACAGCTGGATGCAGTTGAGGGGCGCTGGTCCGAAAACAATGGGCAGCTAACAAATGACTGGATGGAATCCCAAGTTCAGCAATTGCACATTAATGCTGAGCGGCAAAGGAGGGAATCAGAAGTTAAACTAGCTGCTGAAGATTCAAGTTCATGGATGTCAGATGCATCAAATGATGACAAGTCAAGGCGATTGTTAATGGAATTACTCAATCAAAGATCAGGCCATCAAATGGCTGATTCACTGCATGCTAATGGAGGAGCACCTTTTGAGAGAAGGGTGGCATCTGGTCTTTATTCTGGATCAGGTTCTTTAGACCACACCTTTGGTGCTTTTCCAGGACAAGAAACTCTAAACAACTCCTTTTCTGTAGGTTCTTATGGTTCGAATGTTTCTGAACCAGCAGATCTGCATACTGCTAATGAGCAGGCAAGTTTTGTAGAGAGCAATGAGAATTCAGCATTTAGATCTGATTCCAGAGTGACAACTGAAGGGCATTCTTTTGTGTCTGGAGTTGGAGGGACTGCTCAGTCTGTTTTAACAGATTGTAGTATTACCGATAAGCTTTTAACCAATAAAGATTACTTAGAGGTGGAAGAGAGGAGACGTGGATCCAAAAATATGGGTGTGACAAAGAGCTCAGCTTCTGATATTCATGATAGCGTAGCTGAGAAAGTAAGGTTAGCTTATACGGACCGTCGGGAGGATGTTAATGCAATTAGCCGGCAGGGTTCTTTTGATATTGGTGGTAAGTTCATATTTATTTTTTCTGTGTGCAATTTATTTATTTCTGAAAGTTCAATGTTCTAAATATTCTGTCAGGGGGTAATGCAGGGTTTTATGATGACAAGGTTGCACCACAGAATTCTTTGGCTGTAGATATTACCATAAACCGGTAAGTTTTTCATTAAGCATGGAGTTGTCTGTGATTATAATGATAATCTGCGACTTCCAGTCGTGCTATGTTTAGGGGGTTGGTAACAAGTTTGTGATTAATTCTTAAAGACGCATTTTACTGGTGTGCATCTTTGCTCTTTGAGCAGAATATATAGATGTTAAAGTACACTTGCTATAAAATTGTTAACTAATATATCAAATCATTCTGCATGGACATTTGCTGCTGTACTTTCTTGTGAAGTCTTCCATGTCATACATTTATGTTTGTCATATATGTTTCATGAGAAGATGTATTTTTTCTTCAAGCTTCTATATATTGTGAAAGATAGTATGGTTACCTTACTGGCCTTTCTTGAAGTTTGTGGATTTTATATCTTTCTTACTTATGCAACAGGTTGCCTGTGCCATCAAAAGTCCAAGAGAGTATTTTACTGAGGCGACAGCCTGTATCTCATGCCTTATCACCCCAGGAAGGTTTAGCTGAGCTAGTCTCTGATACAGCAACAAGGGGGAAAAGTTCTTTGAACAGTGATGACGGTAATCTTTAGTTGTTCTCCTTTATGTATTGAGCTGGTGGCCCATGACATATGGGGCCTCAGCAGTTGGCATGGCTATATTAGAGATGCTGATTGCTAAGAGATTGTGTCTAGGATCATGTGGGTGTGTGCATGATACCATTTAGAAGAAGTAACAATATGCATCTGTAAAATGTTCAGGTGGAAACCCGGCAAACCAAACCAATGACAGCAAAAGAGACTTGGGTTTCCGACATAATTCATCTGGTAGTGATGCTGATGTATCGGAGCCCTCATTCATTGACATGCTGAAAAGTAATACCAGGAAGACTACAGCATCTGAGGTCCATCCAGGGGGAATTTCAGAGTCATCAGAGGGCGGACAAGGCGCCAAAAGTGGTAAAAAGAAAGGGAAGAAAGGGAGGCAAATTAATCCTGCACTGCTTGGCTTTAAGGTCACTAGCAATCGCATCATGATGGGTGAAATTCAACGGGTAGATGATTAGGCAGCACAGTTTTGTATTTCTTTCTGTATATCGCCATTTCTTAGATGTATAGGTTTAACAATTGTACAACGCAATCTGCAGGGTATGATCTTTTTTGTTTTTCGTCTCTCATTTCCCTTTTGCCCTCTCTTGGGTTATTTTGTGTTGCCTTGTTGGAGAATGGTGATGTTGGGGCGAGATTTTAGTTTTTGGCAACAGTGTACAACTTCTGTATAGACTGAGTCATTCACATGGAAAATTAACTAAATCATACATGTATTATGTTCGAGGCAGCATTCTTTGCCAACGCTCTTTTATTTATGTCTTGCACTAGAAAAAGGACTACCAACTTAAAACCATATTGTTTCCAAATGCTTTCTTCAAGTGAAAAAAAACCGAATTCAATTTGAAGTATTTAATGCTTTGTGGTGTATCAATCAACTTTTTTGAAATGGTATGCAAGATTCAGTATCAGCTCCTTATTTAAGGCTTCCATAAAAAGGGGGAAATTAAACATGAAATGGCCAAAATTTGGCTGAATGCTCAAATTAGGGCCGACCTTGATCAATTTAGGATCAAACTTTTTAAACTGCACAATACAATTATAAACTTTCTCCGGTCTGCTCGATATTAAGCTATTTTAGATGAAAATTAGAAGGGTTATATATCCTCTGTTACGTACAGGCTAGTTGGTCTTTAAATGTCACGCTAAAAACGCACGTAAGTTACGTGGATTTTCAGAAAAGAAAAAAAAAGAAAATCATTTAAGTTTTTACTATAAACCCTAAATTATCTTTTTTTTTCTACAAAGGAAATAATACAAACAACAAAATAAAACCCTATCTAACGCAGACGGTATTGGACGCCATGTTGGTCACGATGAAGTTACTCCACAATCGTCAACGGAGGCTCATTAAGTAGATGAAGGCCTGGACTGGACATCTCCGCAATAGAGGCTAGTCGATCAGCACACTAGTTTATGTTACAAAAATCATCTTGGAGATTTGAACTTTCACCCGAAGTTGCTCGTTCACTCCCTTTGTACGACAGTCTCACTTAGATCCGTTAAAGCAAGACTCAGTTTTTTCCTAACCCTCGAAGTGTTTACCTCGCACACCCTCAAAGAAATAACGCGGAAGTAATAAAGAATATAGGCAACAAGAAAACATATAGAAATACGGTCAAAAGACTAACTTTATATTATTTTCTCTAAAAAAAATACAAAGAATGCTCTCTCTGAATGAATAAATGACAGAATGAAAAGAACAAAGCTCGAATGAGCTATATATAGGCATCCCAGCCTAGAGTCACAGATTCTCACTAAATCTGTACTACCTAAGATCACGTCTATTCCTATCAGATAAGATTACATGAACCAATTAGATGACACCCCCATTCAAAAAGAACTTTACTGAAAGTGTATAAATCGAGTTGAAAGAAAACAAAATTTACGATAGCCTGGAGAGGTCAAATTTGGACAAGAGAAAAATAATGGTTAAAAGTGATAAGAGTTATGATTTAGCATAAGAATATGTCTATGTTTGATCAAAAGCTCAGGAATGACTAGGCATTTATGATTCTGACTTGTATTCCGATAAATGAGGATGATTGGAAATGAGAAAAAGTACATGGTTCGACTAACTGATAAGATAAAACACTATCTAGAATACTAACATCCTTATCCGCGAAGATCTCCACTATTTTTAGATGTTGAGTTTTACTGCAACTCTAATTCATAGTCATCGCTACATCATCCAAGATCTCCCTACGATTTCTATTCGCTGATGATGTAATGTGATCTCGCCGAAGTCCACTATCATACTGGTCTGATTCAATGCTTCCCACAACAAGTTTGTTAGTCGTGGTCTATCCATCTGAGCATAGCTAAGTCCTTAATCCGTCGAGTTTTAGCCTGGGTAGAGTCAATCACCACAAGGACCGACGCTCTACCAAAATTCCCACCAAGTCTAATCCCATTCGCCCACATTGGCCTTAGTGTTTTCAACACAGCCTATCCACACATGGGTCCATCAATGCACGTCTAAGGACAAGTCCATCTTTCATGTTAAGCTCACTAATGGTGCAGTCTCATCGCTTTATGACTAAGTCACAAGTCACAAACCGAGTTTAGTATAAAAACCTCGCCCATTTACATACTTCTGAGCTAACTTGCCAAAGTTAAGTGTTTAGGCGTCTCATCACGCTCGTATGCCTTCGCGCATCCTCGCGGGTCTCATATACCTTTGCTTCTTCTCTCGCACCATCGGATCTCGCATGACTTAGTTTTCCAACTCTGCGCGGCCTCGCATCCGAATCTCACGTCTCGTCGAAGATTTCTGCTAATGCGCGCCTACGCGTGCCTACGTGTATCGAATCTCGCCTACTCTCGAGATCTTCGTTGATACTTCCTGCATCTCTCGTCGACTTCGCAAGTTCCTCGGATTTTGCTCGCCAACTTACAAGACTTTACCTTGTTCCTCGTCAACACGTCTTTCTCGTGCCAACTTCCTTGCCAAGCATTGGCCAAAGCTCGCCAATACTCGCACGACCCCGTAGTCTGAATTTAGGGGTCTAACAGTTTCCTTCACAACTCACATGTTACAGCTGCACCTCCCAGGGTCACCCTAAATCATCTTTTAATCCTGAAATTTTCATCTTATTTCTCTCATAAACTTAGCAATACGGTTGTCCAATCCGACGTCTTGCCTCTTTCACGCATCATCATTATCGATTATTCCAATCCCTATCGCCAATCTGCCCTCCCTTACGCATCATCACTGCCCATCACTCTAATCCCCTCACCAATCTGCCTGCCAGTCCTTCGGGGTAAATGTTCTCTCCAGCACTCGCCAGATACATTCACGTTTGATCTCTCATGTAGAGTTGGAAGTATATGCATATACACACTAGGGGTAATTCATAGTTGTAAATGATTATTTGGTTGAATTGTAGATGCTAAAAACTAGACTCCTTGTTCCATTCGACAGTTGGTGGGTCTTATGATGACTATAGTTTTAAGTGTGTCCCAGACTTGGAGATTTTTGATGGGGTTGTTTTGGAGTCTAGGAGAGAATCTTCAGTTTCTGATTACTCTGTAGAGGTGGAGATAGAGAATGGAGTAACCGAGATACAGGTACATTTGGCTAAAGTTGAGAAAATTGTGGGATTTGCCATCTTGGGTTGGAAAGTAACAGTCACGAATCAGGTCAACCTATGTAATTGGGTTGCTCTTGTAAGGGTGATTTGGCTACTACTCATAAACAGTGTGTAGAAACTTGGTTCAAGATAAAAGGTAACAAGTAGACAAAGCTCCATTGTTCTACCTTTGATGTCTCTCATTTTCAATGGTAGCATTGAGAATTTAATTGTTTTAAATTCTCTTTGCTATCGCAAATGGAGAATTCCCAAGTGGTTATTTATGGCCTTCATATGTCTGTGGATGCATGTTGACCATTTATGGTGAGAATAACCATTTTCACATGAACTTGGCATTATGTAAATATACAAAGTGACAGTAGAAGCATTCATTAACTTAAAAGAGTTACCAAAAGTTTATTAAGTTAGTTTGTGAAGGGAAAAGCATGATTGGAAGAATATGAATTGTAATGAGAAAAGGGAAAGTGGAGAATTTGATTGAGCCTTCTACTATACAAGTTCATGTAAAAGGTAAAGAGGCACGTTGCATTGAGGCACAATAGTTTTGGCGATGTGTCTAGGAATCTCAAAATCTCTTCTTTGTGGTTCTTTTTCTTTTTGTGGAAAGGGATAATTGACATTTAGTTGGTGTATGTTACTTTAGCCTCTGCATAGTGTTGTGCCAATGAGCTTAACCTCAAATAGGCATTTCCCTAACACCAAGTGCCTTTCTGATTGGGAAAAAGAGAGGGAAAAAGAAGAAGCCATAACACTATCCTTTATATGGTAAAATTTGAGAATCATTTGATAGGTAGGTAAAATGAATAAAGTTTGCTACTTGCCAATGTTATTGTCTTGTCAGTGACAAATTCATTATTAGATTAGCGTGCCTCAGATAATGTTTCAATATTCTGCCATACACCATGACATCTCACTTCTTTGCATTTGTGCAGTAAGATAACATCACAATTAGGTAGGATTTGAATACTGCTCTAGTTGAGAAACTCCTTTTCTGATTTGGAAATGAATTAATTATATAGCCTGTACCAATGGGGAAGTATAGAACTCCTTTTCGATATTGCCTAGAAACTTACGGACTTACGATTATCATGTTCATTCTGAAGCTATGCTTAACATGTAAAACCATCAAGTTATTTGGTTTTTGATGTCATCTTACCTTGTTCCTAGATTTATATTGCTTCTTTAACTGTTATTTTATCATACCATCTTTGTCTCTTTCAGTTTATTAGTGTTCTTTTGTTAATTTGGTTTGTTTAATTGTCTACCAGGATCTGTGAGATTTGTTAGTCTACTGCTCGCAATATGTCAGGCCAAATGAGGTTTGAAAAGAAAGGCAAGTAAAGATGAAAGAAAACTTTCCTTTCATAATTGTATTGAAAAATAGAGTAGAATATATACACAAACTATTCTATTCCTATTGGCTGCGTGTACTGGTCCTATGCTAACGGTTTTGTAGCAGTACAAGGACAAAAGATGATATGTACAATGACAGACAAAAGCAGGAAAAGAAAGGACAAAAGGAATAAAAAGGACAAGAGAAAAATGGGCCTAAGGAGTAAAGGAGAAGCCCACGATATCATTATTTTCGGAGACTCTCTAACAAGGTTGAATTAATAGAGCAATTAAACGAGACAAGTAACACCGCAACTAAGCAGACGATCTCAACATCAGTCCCCCATTCAGAAACACAAAGCTTCTGACATGGCCACCGGTTCCTAAATTTCTTACTAGCTTACATGGTTTTTGCATTTGTTGTATCGTGGCTTTTCACTTTAACGTGCCTTCCTAAACTACTGTAAATGATGCCTTGAGAGAAATACTCGATGGAAGAAAACGGAGTTATGAAATGATTATACATAAGTGTTTTTCTTCAAGAACTAGCTATGTTAAAAGAGTTTGAGAGGAATTTAAGTTGTGATACTTGAAGAAGGTAGAGTGAAGAACCTTGTACGGGATCTGGTAGGTAGTCTACAGAGTGACTAACAATCTATACATATGCTTGTTCCAGAAAATCAGTTAGTGGGTACTTGAATATTGGATTCACCTGTTTCATATGTTGTGCATAATTGATCGTACAAGATGGTGTTGATCTATATATTCTTTTCCTCGTACCTGGTGTTACTGAGATTGAATTTTCCATGAGAAGTGACAAAAACCTATAACGAGTTAGCTTATTTGTTGCTATGATCACTCTTTGAGTTTCCAGTTCGAGTACTGACCATCGTTTTAGATTACGGTCAACCACAATTGCATTTACGGTAACCCACAGTCAGTAATTTAAAACCTTGGTAATATCCAACAACTAGTCAGACCAAAAGATTAAGATTATGCAGGGTCATGAATGGTTAAACAAAACCACTGTCAAAGAATTATGTAAGGCCGAAAAGAACGACAGAAGAAAAGATGTTTACATACACGAGCCTAGACAAAGTTTGTGATCTATAAAGAAAGCTATACACCTTCAATTTTTATTTCTTCTGGTTTCCAAGTTAATGCCATCATGAAGTGCTTTTTGTGCGTCATACTTCATTCCAAGACTGAGAAGAAAAGTTGTTTGAAGATACGAAGCAATATACCACTCAGGAGACACTCCCTGGACTTAAATTACTGACTGCGGTAGCACAAGAAGCTGATTATTCTTAATTTTTGAGTTCAAGAATTCCTATCTAACTTAAGTGATACAATAAAAGCTTTTTCTATTCTTTTATTAACCGATTTATGTATAGGATTCCATTCACCCCACGGTTGGGAACTAATGATGTTTGTTAATCAATTTGAGACAATTATTTGATACCCCATATATTCACTTAAAGTCAAAAGTAGACACCATGCTTGGTTGCTTGTAACTAAATTGACTAATCACACATGGCTAAACCCAAATTGCAAGTAGAAAGTTGAGAACATAAAAGGTTTACTTGTGTGTAGCAATTAATTGTAGTTGCAAAATCTTTAACTCGAAAAGCAACATGCCCATGCTTATTAGAATTCAACGTCTCCTACATTTGGCTAGTCCACATTTGGAATGAGAGCTGCTTCACAAAGAAGGAAGATGGAGCAGTCAATAAGAGCTTGCTTAACATTCCAAAGATGACGCAACAATAAAGATCAAAAGGAAGCAAATGAGATGCCTTAGCTCACGGTCGAGAACTAATAAAAGAAATTGCAGCAGAAATAAACATCCTATGTATCATTGTCTATCTTCCATTTTACTCACCTCACTTGTTCTTGATACTATTCTGGAATAGAAACCAGCATACTCAGCAATGTTTTAATTGCTATTTCATTTGTAGTCATAAAGTACTAGTCTTACCTTGCAATCCATCGTCCTTACATCCAATCTTCTTGAGGATTTCATGTCTAGAAGTGAGATCCATCCTAAAGCATGCATCACCTAAAGGCATCAGTGAAAAAGGTTGAGTTGACACTAAACTTTCATTTTGAATACCCAGCAAAACATGTGATGGAATCTGTTAAATGAGAAGTAAAAATTAGCCCCACTAAATATAGAAGTCATCTAGACTTCCAAGGTTGTTGTTTGACACGACCAGTTATAAGAATAATTAGTCACAAAATCAAACTTGTACAGAGAACTTAACTAGAAGGTTCATCCGAATCAGACACTAAACTTACCTCTGTTTCTTTCTAAAGGGACACAGGTGCAGTGACAAGGGACTTTTCATTTGGTCTCTGGCAAGCTTCATACTGCAAACATCTTAAAGCCAACCTCAATAGTTTAGTTCCATTATCTTTTGAAAAATGACCCTCCAAAGAAGAATCCATCAACATCACGAAATTCTTGCCTCGAATAAGATCAAGAGCCTAGTAAAAGCAAGCATTAACCGAACTTCTCAGAATTACTAAACATGTTGACAAAAAACCATTTAGTATTTAATGACCGTTAACAAAGCAATTCTTACATGACTTGGGGGAATATGTTTGCCACTTAAAAGATCTAACAACACAGCTCCAAGGCTATACATTACATCTAGCTCCAAAGGAGGGATCAAACATGGACGCACTTAGCTATTGATGGAGAGAACATTTATGCCGAAGGACTAGAGGGCGGATCGAGAAAAGGGATTGGAGTAATCGGCAGTGATGATGCATGAAGGAGGCAAGCGCCAGAACCCCCTATTGTTATGTTTTCGAGAGAAACACTGTAAAAACTTGGGGATTAAAAGTTAATTTAAAGTTGCTAGTAAAAATTTAAATGATTTTCTTTATTTTTCCTTTTCAGAAAATTCATGTAAGCCTCGAGTGTTTTTAACGTGACGTCTAAGACCAATAGGCTTGTTTATAACAACGCGCGTATGACATTACCAAATTTCCATCCAAAATAGTTTAATATTGAGTAGATTCAAAAAAGTTTATACCTATATTTAGCAGCTTAAAAAGTTTGATCCTAAATTATCGAACCCAAATAAGTTTAGCCCCAATTTGGGCATTTAACAGCCAAAATTTGTACATTGAACTCCCAACAACTTCTTACAGACATTAGAGAGATGTTTTGTGTGGAAGTTGATATGTAAAATTATAAAAGGTTGACCTCTTAATTAAAAATTTTAGAAATTTAGCATTGAATTGAAAATTTTGTTAAAAATTTGTTACTTTAGAATTTTTTATTTATAATGTTTATATCATAATAAAGCTTAAACTTTAATATTTTTGAATGTTTAATTTAACTTTTAATATTGTTAAAACGTTTAAGCATTTATCTTATTTATTATTTCTTTAATAATCACCCATTTGACACATAAAAAGGATGCCATACCGTAGGAATAACTCTCGTGTCTGTCCTGTGGTAAAAGTTATTAATGAGTTCTATATTTATATATTTTATGTTGGGTTAAATAAAAAATTTTCAAATTTTACTTAATTTTTTAATTATAGCCTGAATTTTAAAAATTGACAATTAAATACTTAAACTTTTAATTATTTTCAATTTTAATTCGACGTTAATGTCTCCATTAAATTTAATGATGTGGCTTGCTGAGTGTTTCAAAAATTCTAAACTTTAAACACTTATATACTTTATACCTAATTAAAATAACTAATTAAGTTTTAACTAAAATATATCATTTAATTAAACTAATTGATTAAACATAACTAAATTACGTCATTTTAAATATTAAAATCCTTAAATCAAAGTCACAATATCTGCTGCCCGCCACTCATTCTCGCATCGCGCCAAGCTCTTCAGTTTGTTCTCGCATCGCAGCAACCTCAGTTTGTTCTTGCATCAAACTTGCACAGCTTCTCTTTACATGACAGATTCTTCTCGCACCAGCATAGCAGTAAGCGTTTCACACCTTTTCTTCGTTCATCTTCACATGACAAAGTGTTCTTGTACAGTTAAGTGTGTCATTTTACATCATTTTTAATTCTCTTTCGTTGAACATAAATGTTTAAGATTTTTGAAACACGTGATAAGTCATATTAGTAGACAGATTTTTGAAACATGATAAGCCATATTAGTAAACTTATCGAAGGCATCAACATTAGATTAGAATTAAAAAATTTAAAATTTAAGTATTTAATTATCATGTCCTAAAATTTAGACTATAATTACAAAATTAAATAAAGTTTAAAATTGTTTTTGTAATTAACCCTTTTACCATATGATAGTGTGATATATTGTTGATTAAAAAATAAATAATATCATAACAATATTAATATAATTTCGTCAAATTTTTTATTAAAAGTTTGTTTTCAATATTTTCAAAAAGTTGAAATTAAAAATAAATATTTAAAAACGTAAGAATTCAAGTTTTATTTTAATACGTATGTTAATGTTCAAAATAGACATTTGGCCAACATGAAGTCAACGGACCGGGTTATTTTCCATCTACGACAGGGTCGTGGACCTTGCTAGCCCCTTTTGTTATTCTCAGGCGTATGCTCTCTCTTGTCGCCAAGGAAGTGGTCTAGTTTAGTAATTAACAATACTTAAAAACAATTCCTAAGCAAGCCAGTGACTTTCGAAAACTTGCATGACTGTTTTCCCCATGATCCACTCCAAGTCTGAGGATGATAGAGGTACTTGATTGGCTACAGAAGTCACCGCTTCTTTTCCTCCTCTGTAACCACACTCAGGAACAACATATGGGAAATCACTGCAAAAAGATGTTGAAGATCTTTCTCAATGTTTTTGCACGGCTCCAGTATTATTTTCTTTTGTGTCATGTATCTAAATTGAGAGAAGTTGGATACAGGAGAAGATAGAAAGTGTTACCTGCCCCACATGACTCTATTGGCACCAAAGGTGGAGACAACTTGGGAGAGAAGAGGTGCCAAATCTTGATACGGAAATGAGACTCTTGAAAGCCTGAAGAGGGCACTGAATTTTATATATACCTGCCCAATTTAATGTAATGGAAATGAAGAATTTGTTACTTCAATAGACTAATCAAGTTCTTTAGAGAAAGCACTTCATTATCAGTCCTTACTACTAAATGAGAATGCTACAATGTTGCAATCAATTACATTTTTCCAGTTTAGTTGAGAAGCTCTATGGGGGAGACCTAAAACAGAAAGTTTTGAATATGGGATAATTCTGCAGTTCTCCAATAGAAACTAGAGTATGCCTGGTACTCCTAACATTGCCCATGTTATCGTGGCTAAATTAGAATCGTATAGACTTTTACCTTACCAAGGGCAGGATTATATGGACAAAAATGGGGCATCAAAAACCAAATATGAATGAGCATACCTGTGGAAATTTGGAAAGCTTTAGCATCTCAGAGAAAGTAAGACTCTCTTCATCATTTCTACAGGAAAAATACGATCTCCACCAAGTCAGAAGCTGAAGACCACCATCTACTCAAAACCGATTTACGAGTATGCTTACGTTGGTGGCTTGCAGAAACCCAAATGATCAAGTAGTACCACTGTAGAAGGAAATTCTGTGCACAATTCTTGGATTTCTGAAATATGAAGATTCAGACCCTGAAATAGTATACATATCGTAGATATCAAACCATAAGATATTCTGGGTGGTAATGTGATAATTCAATTGGACGCAAATATGGTAGCTTTCATGCACAAGAGAATTACGGTACCTTCATACACATGAAACCAACTGGTACAGCAAGTTCCCCTGCTTTAGAAAATATTGCCTTCCCAACATCATTGGTCATCTACAAATATAGTCAAATACAATTAGTTGATATCTTTTCTCATTATGCCTAGTATGAGCTTTGATATATGGGAGATACAGTCATGACTTCTTAAGATGTTCCAGAAAAGAATGATAAACATGGAACTTGTGGGCTAGAAGATAAGATTTTCTTGACCTAAATCAAAACTATCCCACCACTTTGCTTCATTTTGTACTATTAAAATTTTTCATTGATTACACTTATGGATGCAAGGAAGCTGGTATTATAGTAAATTATTCATAATCCAGAAATTTTATTTGATGATCCATTTAGTTGAGGAAGTAGGTTGTCATGTTGTCTTTTCATAAGCATACCGCATATATACAGATGAGGCTAATGTTCGGAGTTAAAATTTGAATTTTTATGAATGGAATTGTCTCCCCTGGATAACGAGAAAGAATCACCAGATATAAGTTCAATTTTGAAGATGTTATAGAAAAGCTTAGTCATCACTTTCAACAGATTTATCTACATGCAATCAGAACTTGGAAAGTGAGTTTGCAATATTGCCTTTTGACCAGATGCCCATAAAGCAGGATTGAAGCGGACAGCACGATAACCATCCTACAATTTCAAACAGTGAAAGAGTGTTGAGCGGATCACTATACAGCAATATTAAATTATTTCAGAATACAATAAAGACCTGTATAACAAGCTGCTCAAACTGCTTTACTCCACTGCCATCTTCTGCAGGATTTGCAAGGCAGCAACCAACAAATTTGGATGGATACTTCTTAAGGACGCTGAATGACAATTTCAGACAAAGCCTTTCAGTTTCGGTGATGATGACCACTAACTAGTTAGCAAGAACTGATGAGGAAAATTGATAGTCTACATCCTCAACCAAATAACCATCCTTCAAGAATCACAACGGCAAAACACAATAACATCTGCTGAGTTTCTGATCATTGACTATTGCTTTTCCTCCTCTCATTTGCTTAGCCTAGACCAATAATAGCTTCTGTCTTCAGTTAATATAATTGAGTCCTCTTGCCCTTCCCAGCTGTATTGCTTATGCTCTAGCCTATATAAAGTAATCCTTTTTAATGTGGTTTTCTATCTTGCTTACAATGATTAAACCAATATGCAAATACAACGGAACCTAAACGAACCTAGTCACCAGAGAATGATCAAACATATGATTAATGGGTTGAACAATGAGAGCACCATCTACGCCTGCTTCTTCCATGCGCTGCAGGTAGAAAAAGTTTATAATCAGTTAACCGCGCACAAGTGAAGATTCTGATGAAGTTTGGAGCAGCACGACTACCAAAGTGTATCCGTAATCAATTTTTTGAGTTTCATAAAAGATTTGATCCCTAAAAGAAAAACTATCTGCACAATAGGAACATAACTACAGGAATTTGCAATCATGTTTAAGGCGACGTAGTAACGATTTCCCTGTACAAATTCTGGAGCAATCAAGCTAAATATTGGCAGTAGTTACCAGCATAGCATGACGGCAAAGTAGAAACATTTACAATCAGTTACTAGTTATCAGCCATAAATTTCGAAGGCCATCCTCAACAAGCAGGCAACATAAAGACACAGAAGTTCTGGGTTATAAAAGCTTACCTCAAGCAAGAAATCTACATGTCCATTCAAGGTCGGTTCTTGACCAGGAAAGTACGGATACCTCTCTGCAGCCTTTACCATGAATAGAATGATACAAGAATACCAAGATAGAAAACGATTAGAAAGGGGATATTTAAAATCTTTTCTTATTCGTGGCAAGAGAAGCTTAAGTTAGCTTTTGAAATGAAACGAAACAAAAACAGTTTTTGGGAAGAAAAAGGAACAGAGGATTCAAGGGAATTACCTCCTGAGGAGAAGCCCAGACGTGGAGATGAGAATCAATGATCTTAACAGAACTTGCGCTGCTTCCTGTGGCCATTGTTGTTGATGAAACTTGAATCCTTGGTTTCCTAGGAAATGGCACAGCAACTGAAGTATGTGAAGAATAGGAGTACTGGGGGAGGGCCGACCCTGAAGTTATTAGCGGCTTCAACAACCTCAGTGCCATAGAGAGCAGAAAAAGATAATCAAAATCTCAAAACCAATGCAGTGTTGCCATCTCAAAAGCAAAAATGTCGAGGACATTGTCCGAAAGCGCAACTGAGGACGGGTGCACCGATTTCTGTACATCCTTTGGCTCTGATTTCGATTTAATTGGTTTAAATTCATCTTTTAATTAATATTTTATGAGTTACCACACGATTATTTTGATCGGAGGATAACACTGCCAAGATACGTGATATTGTTTACATTAATAAATTGAGACACATTATCAGAGGGCACACGAGGGTATTTATTACTTTATGATACACAAATACCTCAAATAAGATTTATAATCTAAGACTTTTTTGATACACAAAATTCTCGTAAAAAAGTAAATGCAGAATAGATTTATCTTTCAATTTATTACTAAAACAAAATTATAATTGAACTTGCCATTCATCCTCTAATTATTTAAAGTGTAGTATTTTAGCAACCAAACATCTTCTCTGTATATGTATTTATATATAAGAGAAGTAAAAATAGTTTGTAGCTCTGCTTATTGTTATGAATTTAGTACCATACCGGTAGATATCGGCCGGTACATACCATATCAAACCAAATTGGTACGGTATATTATGTTTGGATACCGGATTTAAATATTGGTTGGTACCGACCGGTTTTAGCTGTACTGACTAGTATCGGTAAGTATTCAAAATACCGGCCAAATACTAGCCGGTACTAAAAATTTTAAAAAATTGGGAAACTTTTTTATAAATTTTTCAAAATTTTTCAAAATTTCTTTCTCTTCCTCCTACCTCTCTTTCCCCCTTTTTTTCAAATTTTTTAAAATAATAATAAATATTTTTATTACTAATAATAATTATAAATTAAATAAAACTTAAAAATAAATTTA
>JAOTIZ010000003.1:8629647-8653663 GCA_027123425.1 Erythroxylum panamense
AAATTGGAAAACCTAAGGAAACAAAAGCATGAAATTAATCCTAGAACAACCATACCCATGCTTTTCCTAAGCCATTTTAAACCAAAACCCATCAAAAATTTCAAAAGATTTGACAAAACTCACCTTGAAACTCCAACCACAATTTTTTCTTCTTGTCTCTAATGGAAGATTAAACCTTCCTCTTTCTTTTTCCTTCTTGGAAAACTCTTAAAATCATTCTTCTATAGCAAGAAAAAGTGAAACCCTAGTTCTTATTCTTCTTCTCTTCTTTCCTCCACCGAAAACTCACTCCCTCTTTTCCTTGAAAAATTTTGTTCCTTTCTTTCCAACATAAGACAAAAATTGCTTTTGTTTCTTTCTTTCCTTTTAATGAAACTAAAAAGACCCATATAACCCTCCTTGTAAGCCTTATACCTTTTAACCTTAAGTGATCTTCCCAAATTGTCCTTATACAATCTTATTCCTTCAATTTAACTAACACCATACAATACTCCAACTTAATCTTAATTTCTCCATTTATTACTTCTAATTCCATCAATCTAAGCAATCAAATCCTCCAACAATTTACATTCTACTTAAACTCTAACCAAAAACAATTAATCAATCAAAACCTCAAAAATAAATTTGAAATCATGCTTATTCAATAAACAAAATTCAAGGGCCAACACCATTCCTTTCACTTCGCAGGTGAAGAAAAAGCATAACAGCATTGATCCTTGCAAAGTTTGACAAACACCAAGAATAAAGACTTTTGTAATTAAGTTAGTTCAGAAATTTTTTATATTTAGAATCATATTAAGCATAAGCATTCAATTGTATCATATATAGTTTGTATTTTGTATCTTGTAATAAGTCAAATGGTTGGTTTTGAAATGTAAAGATTAATGGAGCTGTTTTCTCCGAGTTCTTTCTAAATGTATCTAAAACAATAAGGTTATTTCAGTATATCTGAAAAACCTTAAGTTCTTTTTGAACGAGTTGAAATGATATACTTTAATTTAAATTTTGATGTGAACACTAAGGCCCTTCTTAACCCTTTTGACATGTTTTAATTAGATCTATATGTTTAATTGGGTTGGATTTTGAATTGAAACAAAGTTCGATAGATGCAACTTGATCTGAAAGGATTAAGGCAATACTATGACCAAAATGATAGGTGATTTCCATTATTATTCTATTAGGATAACATATTCTAAAGTGCCAAACTTTTTTAGATTTTTTCAATTCAGTATTCAAGCTTTTAAAATTTTCAATTAAGTGACTAATCTCGCATTATCTTAACAACTTAGTACAAAATATTAGTTTTGTATTTTATAGATTTGGCTAACATAATCTTTTTTCTGTGTAACATGTAGGCATTTATGTGAAAAGTTAATTACCAACTAATTATTTACATGGACTAAAACACCCATCCTATAACTTCTTTCGCAAATTAAGTTGGGTATTTTAGTCCACATAAATGATTAGTTGATAATTAATATTTTATGTGGATGCTTACATTTTATAGATAAAAAAAGATTCTGTTAACCAAATTAAAAAATACTAAACAAAACTAAAATTTAAATTGAATTGTTAAAGTTATAAAAAGTTGGTCGCTCAATTAAAAGTTGTAAGCTTGAACACTAAAATGTAAAAAGTTGGACGCTTTAAAAATTGTTACCCTTATTTTACTTAAGCTAATGGCCTGATCTTTACTATTCTTGCATAAGCCTATTTTTAAGGGAAAGAATTAGAATTGTAGTTTGACGTGAATTCACTTCTTCTAAATTGGTTCGAATGAGAATCAAATACTCAATTTTTATTAAGTGAAGAAGATATGGTACTGAAATATGATATACATTAATAAATTAATAATACTTTTTTAAAAAATATTGGATTGTATTAGAGTTTGTCAACCTAATTCTCACATTTACGAAATTCTAAGAACCTACTTCTCATTAAATAAAATAGGAATAAATTAAATAAGCAAAATTTATTAAATAGCACTTAATGATAGTTGTATAAGAATGCGTCCTCAATCTTTATTTTTTGTATCCTTCGCAAAGAAAATTACCCAAACCCACGAGTGGATTAGTGGGATAATTTCATAACGGAATGAAATACGTGCTACTGCTACCATAGATCTAGAATGAATTTTATTATTAATCTAATCCAAATAATATAAATCCAAGATTGATTAGACCCTTTTATTTCCTTTTGGTCCCTAAAAATTCTACGCCTCACGTGCATCGAGGAAGATCCTAAAAAGATCCTTTGTCACGTGAGCCCATGTGGTGGGACCATGTTCTCCTCACGTAAACACCCAACTTGTTCAGTGTTCAAACGGAGCAAGCAAAAGACACAAGAGATCGTGAGGATCTGCTCGTGTAAATACATGAGTGGACCCCACACGTACTGGCGGCTGAGTGTCTGCGAGATCCATATCCGGACACGTGTACAGTGATGTAGCCATCACACGACAAATGAGAAAAGTGAAAGTGACACGTCATATGGACGTGGAGTTGCGTGGTGTTCTCTTTTCAACGCCGTTGAGATTCTGTCGGTGACCACTTCGTTTTCAATAAAATAGAATGTTGTGCAAAATAATAATATACTTTTATAATTGCAATAATGGTCACTATCATTTGAAATTAATTGTGTGATTGATGGGAAGATCTTGTCCTAATCATCTTGTCTTTACAAATATTTGGAGTGAAAATATCTTCCCACGTCCTCTTTTTAATTCTTTTTCACTCAAATCGCAATAGAATGTGGAGCAATTTCTCTCAAATCTTCGTTTCATAAGAGCTGCGTTTCCAATTAATCTCATGAAATGTGCAAATAATAATGAAACAGGCTGTATTTGAAGTAGGATAGAAGACAAAAGTGATTTACCTCTTTTATATAATATCGGGCCAGAATGTGGGGACGTCTAAGGTGGACGTTCCACCTTTTGAGTCCAAAGATAGAAGACAAAAGCTTTGACATTTTACAGTAACATTTTTGGTGCTATTCGTCATGCCCTGATAAAAGCTGACCAAATGGTAATAACGAACAAAGGGAAATTTGAGATGGCATCAAATAATAGGTTTTTTCGCTCATAATGAGTTAAATAACCCTCCACATTCCACCCACTGCAGATGATCTTACCAAATGGACGAATGCCAACTTAAGTGTGTTCTTGGATACTGAAATCCCCAAGGCAAAAAACAACAAACTCAATCTGAAAAAAGGTCACATTCCTGTAAGATTTTTTTAAAAATTTTTCAGGTATAATATGAATATATATTTATATTCTACAATAGCAGCATTTTATTCCAGGTCCCATTTGCTACGGACAAACACGAGTTTTTGGAGGCTGCAGGTGCTTATGCCTACTCAGAGCACTAGCTGTCACTGTGCTGTAAGACAGAGACTAGGCACAGCAAATTTGCAGCTTGCTCCTTCTACTTCAGGAGGTTTTTTTTTTTAATATGTATACAGGGAAAACGGAGCAAACGAGTCACAACCCACTATAGCTAAGCAACTTCTTTATTTAAAACTACAGCGAAAAGTCAATTTCGACGGCCAACTACGTTATTAAATAGTACACAAAGGGGGAGTGGTCCACTTTATGAATCTGCGTTGTCCATGTCCATTTCCATTTACTTATTCCCGGTTGGTGAGGAAGTACAACTAAACATCATTCCTAGGAGGACTTCTACACTGTATTCATTAATCATTATTAAGGTTTAAGAACAAGGATCTAGGATCTATGTCTCGGTTCTTCGTCTAGAAGAATATTCAATATATAAACAGGTCATGCTTTTGCAAGTGAGCACAGGTCAAGTTCGTTGTGTCCTGGCCTAAGTTTTGGCCTATTATGTTCTGTTCTTGGAGTGACAATGAAGTTGGAATTGTGCTGTAGAAAAATGCTACTGTGTTAAACTTTATGTACAGTGCACATACACTGAAAATTGCGGGAAAGAGACACTTACAAACATTAAGTTCCATTGCGATTTTGAGGCCTGAACAAAGATCAACAAATGGATTGACCTGAAGCTATCAGGAACTTAGTGAGCAACTGTGACAAACTAAACCAACATTTACAGATTCTTGCGGAGCCTAACTTAGACTTGAGAAGTATTTGGAATGCTGCTCAAGAACATGACTTTATTAGCCCTAAGTTATAAAGAAACTTCTCTGATCTAGACCGAAAGAGATCACCCAAAGAGAACCTCCCACGTTCCTGAGGTGGAAACTTTGAACACTCATCTTTCACTCGCAACACCGTGATGCCAATTTCTTTCCTAACTGCTTCGATTGTTTCCGTTTTCACAGGACATCCTGATGCATCAGTCACATAGAAAACATTCACAGCTTGAGAACCTTTGGTGGTTACTTCAGCTCGAGTGACTGAAAGACCATTTTCCCTGAATATGCGAGTCACATCAGATAGAAGCCCAACCCTGTCCTCGCTACAAAGTTCCAGCTTTATACCCTGGAATAAAGCAGTTTACAATTAGATCAAAGAATAGGGTTGAAATTAAACTATGCTCGCGCTTCTACCTCTGAACTTCTCCTTCTGATGGCAGCCTCCAAGCAGTTGATTACCCTCTGTCTCTCGGCTTCAGAACTAATCGGTGATCCGTCAATATGCCTGATATAATATTCCTATTGACCAACCAAGAAGCAAGATCCTAGTTAAGAATAGTTAAAATACATTTCTTTTCTCAAATCAAAGATTAAAAAAAAAAGGATCTTCAAAGAAAAATGTTAGTTTGAAGAGACAACCTGATAGGCCTCTGGTCCTTCAGCTATGACTGTTGCATGAGACACTACGTATTTCATATCTGTTAAGGTACAAACTGTATCAAAGAGTAGCTTAGGGCGATCTGGGCACCTCAAGTTCACAACAGTATAACCTTTATCCAAACATCTTTCCACTGTGACAAGAGGTGTTTGCCGATCACTTGCTGACCCAAAACCCTCCCATTCCACGTCATAGTCGCGATCAGCGTACATCATCTGGTGCAACCTCCTATCCTTATGAGTTGAAACCACAGAAACGGCTGTATTGGCACTTCGTTTATCTCTGTCTCCCTTCAGAACAAACAGGAGAAGCTGTTTGATCTTACCAAGCCGATCAGGATCATCTATCGGCAATCCAGTCGACTCATCTGTTATGTAAACCACAGATGCCATTCTTGAATTGTGGGTCCAGACTTCTGCAGCCACTACATTACACTTGAGGTCAGCAAGAACAGCAAATACTTCAGAAAGCAAGCCTGGTCGATCTCTTCCGGTCAATTCAATTGTTGTGTTTTCAGCATCAGCTTGGACACCAACAGACCGTCTCAAAGACCGGAAGCTAAGTGCTCTTGGTCCCAGAGACTGCAACAAATAAATTGCCTCATCAGCAAGAGTTGAAGAATAATTGTTTCAACTGATTGCTACTACTTTCTATAACAAAGACAAAAAATCAAGGGCTGCGTCTCGCCTATCTTGTCATTACTTTATCTACTTATTTCTTGTGTCATATTGAGATGTGGAGTAATACCCTTATATGGACATTTTCCTCCACTATTTTCGTGTTAACTGGCATTCTGGAACATTTTCACTTCGAACAACTTTCTTTTTTCCTTTCTAAATCTTTCTGAAAGATGAAAATGTGTAATTTTAGTCCATAATCTGTGTCCAGAAGCTCGTCTTAAGCCTGAAATTCTTCTCTACATGCAAAGACAAACGCAAAAGGAAGGACAAATCTTTAAGAGCCAGAAAAGTACTCAACAGAGCCAGATCCTATTAGAGGAAAAGAGATTTTCACATTTTAAGTTTCTTTTCTGTGGCCCTTGGCATTTTCTACACGTTTCCTGCTTAACTATTTAGAGGAGAAGAAAGTCGCAGACCTACCTGCTGAATTCTTTCAGAGACATCGTCCTCAGATAGCTTATTCCCGTTCTGATCTGTAACGTGAAACACTGCGGAGACCAATTGAGAACAGGAACGTCAACCTTAAAGCAAATAATTGAAGAACCTTAAATTGAAATCCAAGACAAAGAAACCAAAAGCTAACCATCCATGAACCACTCCCCATCAGAAGAAATGTAAGCTCGTCTAATTATAAGATCCATATCTGTCAAAACTTGGACCACCTCTAGTAAACTACCATGCTTATTAGCACTGTCAACCTGAAAATTTGCGTCAGGATCAAACCAGTTAATCACGAAACTCGTGAATTCTTTTCGAAATGATCCTAAACGTCTAAATGATTTCAAATATGAAACACCTTAATCAAAGTGGCTGTCCTGCTCGAAGCGTTATCAACAGTAACCCTGCATAATCAACGTCAACAATAACAAACATCAAGTTCCACTGTTTTCATTTAAAGAATCGAAATTTCAAGAAAGTGAAAGTACCCCACTTAAAATTCAACAGGAAAAACGACCAAAGAGCAACATTAAATAAAATCCCAATTAAGGGGGGTAAGGAAAAAGGGAGCAAGAGCCTACAAACATGAATAATACCTTGGAGGGTTCATTCGAGTCACGAGCTTCTCAAATTCATCTTCCACTGAGAAAGAAGAGGACCAGCAATCCATTTGTAGAAAGGAACAAGAAATTACGGGGCCAAAGCTGTTCAGGCGCAGAAAAATGAGCTAGACTCTGTTTATCTTCAACGAAAATGGTTTCTTTCGCATAAAAATATTAACTTTATGGCACTTTCTGTGTAAACAAACTTTAGAGCCTGAGTTGGGGTTGTGGTTATGTGTGTCTTTGTGGGTTGGTGGTAGCCAGTGGTGGTGGCTCTTCAGCTGGACGAAGAGTTTTGGAGGGACACCACATTAAAATTAAGGATTGCACTCGCCAAATATCGAAAAGACAATTATTATAAATCTGATATATACTGGAGAAAAGAGAAATAGAAAAGGAGAGAGCATCGGACGGGGCTCTCTCTCTCTCTCATCCTAGCGGGGTCGCTGCTGACATGGACCCACGATTCTCCTCTCCAAGCATTTAGTGTGTTTTTTTTTTAATTATTATTTTGTACCTCACAGCAACATCATGCAGGCTAGGCGGGCGGCTCTTTCGTGTGTTTTTCCCTTCTCCGTATGTGTTTATAACAACTTTCTAGCCTGCTTTTCATAACCCTTTACAGGCGCTAGCGGGACACAGGGCCTCTCTTATTTTCCTTTTCTTGTCTTTTGGTATCCTCTCTTCATTTCTGCTAGGTCAGTCACCTGTGAATCAAACAAAACTCCTTTATTAATTGTCATCCAAAGTTCTAAATTGTGGTTCACACTTATAGTTATGACACCAATATACTTATGGTGGTGAAATTTCTTATCATAAAGCCTCGTGATTGTATTTTTATTATTTATAATTATTTTGTGTTGATTCAAGCAGACATTCAATATAAACATTTCAAATATGTTTTTTTTAATGTTTCTTTTCCTTTGATAAATGCAACTTTAAATAGCTCAAAAGCTAAAGTAGCTGAAACCTATAAAGATAGGCTAAGATAGCAGGCAAACTCTTGACTACAAATCTTCCTCCCTAAAATAATACAAGTGAAAATGTTGCAGAGACTTTGTTGTGCTTTTTCTAGGCGTAGAGAATCCAATTTTATCATTTTGATATCTTAGTTGGATTTTGTTGGGGCTTTTCTGCACTCTCTTCATTTTCAGAGTAAAAAGGAATTGTCTTTATATCTGTCACTTACTTTCCTTATCTAGCAAGATTTGGCTGTGATGTAGGAACCCTTCGTCTCTCTATTTTCACTCTCTAAAATATCTATCACAATCTTATTTGGCTGCTTCCAGATTATCATTATAAAGTTGCAACCCACTTGTCTCATTTCTTTTTAAGTTGCAATTTCATAAATAGACTACTGTATCTACAAAATATTTTGCGGGAAAATAAGCACGAAGAAGTAAGATAGAGGAGAGCATACGTAAGTCTGGCGTAGGAGATAAACAAGGGAACACTTTGTAGTAAGAAGTAATTTGCTGTGATACAATCTGGAGTCTATTCTTACAGTAGTTGGAGTGGTGGTTGGTTATATGTTAGTTTACTCAGAGCCTGACTTAATCAGATGATCCTAACTAACCTTCCCACATCCCTGTGAGTGCACAACGTTGTTGGTGCTAGTCAAGCTTGAGAACATGACCATGGACATGAATACAATGTGACGTAGGATAGGCGTAGGACAGAAAAAAGGAAGAAGAGGAAGAGGAAAAAGCAAGTGGAGCAAAGCATGGAAGAGTGATCAAGAGTTACCAATACAATAAATGCCACTTGCCACAGGCACAAGTGGTGGCACATGATGGCCACATGGAGAGCTGTAGAGATAAAAGAGTTTCGGTTTTGTGTGGTTCAGTTGTCTAGGCATTTCGGGCAGTACCACATGCAACTTGAATGAACTAAATAAGTTAGGAGTTATTGCTAATTTCCTTTCCTTCCATATATGCATAGTTCTTGTTTATCTTTGGAGAGATGCATATTTGCTCAGATTAATTAAGTGCCTGTGGTGGTGCACTCACACTAAGGCTTGGTCGTTAGTTTCCTTGGTAAAGTAGGTGGAGTCACTCAGATTTCCTCCATTGTTTTCCAATGAAACAGGCATGCAACAAATTAATTTAGATTTCACTATTGAGTTCCTCATCATTAAGCGGTAAGTAAGGAACAAAGAAAAGGGGGGAGCTATAGAGAGGATGAGCCTCAAATGCCAAACAATTACATTTGCAGATATTTTTTCTATCTCAAGAGCGCCAAGAGGGGACAGGAAGACCGTACCTGAAGAAAGCATCAAAGGCCCACCTGTTTTGGCAAGTGAAGACATGTGATTTGGGCTTCTTTTAAAACACATGATTTAAAAGAGCACGGGTACCCTTCTTCACATGCAAAATGCCATGGTAGACTATTGGTTGTTGGTGACATCTTTTTTTTTTTTTTTGGCCCCCTTCTTGCAATAGGTTGCTTATATTTTCATTCTCCAACAGTAAAACTATCAGTAAGTAAATTGTCTTTGTTTTAATTTAGCAGCATGATGGTGTTAAAATCAGCAACCAAGCTATAGTTTGATTACAGATGTCTAAATGATTTGCCTATTGTCCAACATTGACCTAGTAAGTGACTTTTCAAGGTCACGGATGATTCACGTTTCCTGTAAACAGTTCAAGTTAAGTAGTTTGGATAAGCAGAAGCTGTGCTTTGAGCCTCTACGTGAAAATGGTTACAATATACGTTTCTAAACAAGAAAGGAGAAACTGGACGACCGAAATGACTCAGATGGACTCCAGTCATGTTCTGAACAAGTAGTCCAGGTAGATTAGGGCCCGTTAGATATATAGCTGCTTCATCACATGTTTTTCCATTGAAGTTGATATTCTTTTGATATAGGACGTTGAAGAGTGTCTTAGAATTATGTTAACAGGATATAACGTAATAAATTGGGCTTACAACTTGTATGGAAAACTGAAAGCAACTTCCTGTTATCAGAATCCGCCAGACTCTTACGTCAAAGGGTTATATATGTACGGGAATATTGAAAGTGGGAGTCATCATCCTTAATGGGATGCTGACAAACTGTCTTTGCTGTAGTCCATAGCCCACATATTCCAAGCGGTTCAACTGTTCATATCCCTATTCCCTTTTTCTCAAGGAATACCTTAAAACTGGCTATAGTACTACAGGTTGTCGGTTTTGTGCTCTATAAACATGTGAAACTATATAAACCAAACATATACATCGGCTTAAGCCCATATGCAGATGAGGGTTTGATGCATATGCAGACACAAGTTGTCTATTCATTGCCCTCGGGGCTTGGCACTTGTTGTTGTTGCCTTGCGCCGGTATTCAACTGATATTAAAGTCGTAACTAGCTAGAGCTTCAAATCAAGACTTTGTTAAGAAGGAATTAAAGTGAGCGTTACAGCTGTATGAAACTTGTTAAATAGATGTGTGCGGGCGAATCATCTCTTTACAGGGAGATATGAACGCCTTGCCTTCCATTAAATAATATGTTCACAGTCAATGAGACTAATGAGAATAATGACTTGCCATTTACGTCAACTGCAAAACGACGCTGCATTTTTTTACTTTATTGTTTGCTTTGTCTGATAGATGATTTCTTTAATTTACACCGTGATTTATATTAGTATTTATGAGTGATTAGTATTCTTATTATTATTTGCATTTATTTTAGCTCTATCATGGGATTTGGGTATTTTTATTATCATTTCTATTTAGTGCTTTTATTTCCCCATTAATTGTGTTTTCATGGATTTTCTGTTTTATGAATTGTTTCTGTTACCTGCATTATTCTTTTATTGTCTCATCTGTATGTGGGTCCACCAAAAACAGCCTCTCTATTCTGTAAAGGTAAAGCTGCGTACTATCGGACCCTGCTTCAATGCAGAATTTCAGATTGAGTGATGATGATGATGATGACACCGTGATTTATATGTCCTCGACTATAGTATCTAAACATTTGTGTATGTTTCTTTCTGCTGAGATGATCTGGCTCAAGAGTGCGTGTTAAACAAAAGTTTCAATATCCTTGTGCTAAATATTTTGCATCCCCAACAAAACTAAAAGAACTCCCATAGAGCAAAGGAAGAAATAGTCTCAATTTCTCAGCCTAATAAATTCATAGCAGTTTCTTGAATGTCAAATTCAAAACTCTTAAGATTATTGGATAAAGCCATCCCTGCAAGCTCTTGGAAGTATTTAATTGAGGTGGTTGGAAGGAAAGAAGAATTAGATGTTCATGTTTATATTTTAACTATTTGTTGGAATTTATGTTATTTGATGAAATGATTAAAAAGAGGTATTGCTACTAATGTTCACACCTATGGAGCTTTGATTGACGATATTTACAAGGCCGGGAAACGGGAAATTAACCATGGTCAAATCATGAGGGGAGTAAAAAATAATTTTTAAAAATTTCCCAATATAATCTCTTTAATTAAATAATTTGAAAAATACAAATTGTAAATAAAAGTTGAAATGCTCCTTATTCGAATTTCTCTAGAAGTTTTCTTCTTAGACTATCAAATGTACCTTATTCATGTGTTTCACTTAGAGAAAAGGAACCCAAATAATTTGAGAGGAAAAAATAGGAGTGTTAGATCTATAATGTCTTTTTTCTTATTTATAAAAAATAGTATAAGATTTCTTTCCAACTTAATTTTAATTTTAATTGTAATAAAATCAAATATTTCATATTTGTTTTTTGAAAATTTTTAAATCTTATAATTAAGTCCAACTTAATTCAAAATAATTTTTTCTTTTAAAATGCTCTTTTTGGGTAAATCATTATGTTTTTATTATGTTGACAATAGTCATATAGGGTAGGAAATCCTCAAGTATGGTTCTAAGGAAAGGAAATTACGCATCTATTTCCATTTCGGTCGAGGAGAGTAGACCACTTGAAATATTTAACTAAGCTGCTGAATATTTGAAACAAGCTATAGCGCTTATTCCTGAGTTGTTATTGAAGCGCAAGACACAAGTCGTTGGTCTTAGAATATATCTACATAGAAGGCCTTATCTTCGATCTTTTGTTCAATCTTTCATATGTGGGTTCATCTATCCATATATGGTATGTTCATTGAGATGCCACATTAAATTAGAAAGAATGTCGGCTCCATCAATCCCATGGATGTATCAAGCCAGCCTAAATGTCAAAGTGGTTTTATTCAACTTATATATGTATAGTTATAATGTATAATTTAATCATTAAATATTCCAATTGGATATAAGTATGAAATTAATGTCCACTCTATTTAAATCTAACCATATTCATTATTGTTAATTAGTAATTGATTGATATTTAAAAATATTTTTTCAAATCTCTATTCACTCTAGAGCTAGAGAATTTCTTAAATCATGACTAATCAAGACTAATAGAAAATTCTTCCTAATTACTTTACATTGATAAATTCTTTATTGACATACTAAGTTATCTCCATATAATTGATATTATATTCAAGTACTACTTATTAACCTATCTTAAATAGAATAGGTCATAAGTAGGATCAAAATATAATAATTCTCATCTGAGAAATCTCGGTAATTTTAAGTTTAAGGATTAATTATAAAACTTTTATAAAGAGCAATCTATAACACACAAATAATATTCCATTTTGAATCCTCGTAATCAAGTCAATTCAGTAAACTTATTTTCTAATAAGTACTTATATGTTTGTTCAATTATTTCTACTTTGAAATTAATTACTTTCATCATAAGAAAGAAATATAATGTATGTTAATTTTACCATTGCACTAATATCTAGTATTGATGAAGCTATAATTAAGAACAATTTAGGAATAATAGATAAATATAAATTGAATATCACAATTATAATCTTATTATAATTTCAAAGACATAATAATTATTCTAGAGTTTTTTTACCTTTAACATTAAAACATCAAATAAGATTAACAAAAATACATACAAATAAAATTAATGTGCCTTTTTTTAATTAAAATAATAGTGTCATACTTTAAATTGCAACCAATTGAGTGGTTGTAAAGATATAAACTAACAGTAAGAAGATTCTAATAATGAATATAGTCATTTACATAACAATGATATTAGAATTGTCTACAAAAAGAAGATCATTAGAAGAACTTACTTTTGTATGAGGAAATGATTAGAGCTAGCCTTATACTTAATAAAAAGTAGATGGTGCACTTGTGGACACTCTTTGTAAAGCTTTAACTATAGTTAGACATTTGAAAAGGTATTCACCATTTTACACTTCAGTTAGGTTTTTTTTCAGTTAAGGAAACTTTTGAAGCATTAAGAAATAAAATTATATTTTGGTATTTATTACTCTTCATCATATAGTTGGTATTGTTATGGCCCTTCTGATAAATGAAATAACGAATTTGTAGGATAATATTGTCTAGTTTCTTAGCACTTATCTCAACTTCCAAGTTATAGCAAACTTTTAAAAGTTCAACCAAACTAGTTGGGAGAGTTGTAATGTTTCCTTCTCTCTCTTCTTTAGATTTTAACATAAAAGTCTTTAAACTCCTTTTTATTTACTATATATTGGTTTTGTAACAATCTAGTACTAATAGAACCTTTAAACTTAAATTTTTTATTTCGTCAATTTGATGTTCTGTCCATTTTTTAAAATATTGATGCTTCTAGTTGATAAGTTATACATATTCTTGACAAGTAGTTAGTATATTTATGATTTTGTGGATCATGATTTAAATTTTATAGAATTTCAAATTTTTATTAATTTTCTATTTATTCCAAGTGTTATGAATACAAAGGATGATTGATAAAAAAAGATGTAAAATTATTTTATTGCATTATGTGTCTTTTTTTCATTTTAAACTTGGTATTTTCTTCTTCTTCTTTCATTTTGATTATGCTTTTTATCTCTCAAACCTACATTGTGGTATTACAGCCCTCTTTTTAAGGAATATGTTAAATATAAATTAAAGTCAAAATTTCACAAATTTCTCCTCCTATCTTTAATGGAGAAAACTATCAACTTTGGGCAGTAGAATCAAAACCTACCTAAAGGCTTTAGATCTTTGGGAAGCCAATAAAAGAGGAATACGAAGTTCCTCTAATATCCAAAAATCCTACAATGCCCAAATCAAAAGTTACAAGTAAAGAAGAACTAATAAATAAAAGGTTAAAGCATGTCTATTTGTTGCTATTTCAATAACCATTTTCATAAAAATCATGTCTCTCAAAATTAGAAAAAAAAGTTTGGGATTATCTAAAGGAAAATATAAAGGAGGTTAAAGCATACAAAGCATGTAGATGCTAATTTTAATAAGGAAATTCAAGTTAGAAAAGATGAAAGAGTTTGAGATAATCAAAGAATATATAGATAGAATGTTTGGCATTGTCAAAAGGTAAGGTTACTTGGATTAAACTTAATGATTCTATAATTATAAAGAAAATTCTAGTAATGATGCCTTCAAGATATGAAGCAACTATAAGCACCTTGGAGAACACAAAAGATATGTCTAAGACCACCTTGGCAGAGTTATTAATTACTTATAAATCTAAGAACAAAAGAAAGTTATGAGTTAAGATAGTATGGTTAAATTAATCTTACTAGCCAAGCATTAGAAAGTTTGAAAGAACAAGAAGAAACATTACAGAAAAATTAGGAGTTATAAAGAACAAACCTTGCAAATAAATAGATCCAAAGAAAGGTTAGAAACTCAAAGAGAAATTACCCACCTTCTCAACACTACAATAAACTAAGTCATTCACCATTCAAATGCTAAAAGAGACCAAATGCAAAGTGCAGTAAATGCTATTAGCTTGGATATGAAGTTATGATTTGTAAAAGCAATTTTCAAATGCATAAAGCGTATGCCCAAGTTATCAATCAAGATAAAGAAGACTAACTTTTAAGGAGACATGTTTTTCAACCAGGAATTTTTTACAATGTTACCTTATTGATAATGGTTGTAGAAAATAAATAACTTAAGACAAAATTGGCAAAATTCTCTTCTAGGATTCAAAAGAAGAATCATAAAGGTCGGAATGACGACTATATTCTTGCAAAAGGAAAGGAGTCTTCATGACTAAGATAAGTTTAAAAAAATTCATATATTCTTTATGTACTTAATTTTGACCAAAACTTGTTGAGTATGGATTAACTAATATAATAAGGATTCAAAGTGTCCTTTAAAGATTAACATTACATTATCTATATTATTATTGATTAGGAGATTTTAACATTAAAATGAGACAAAAGCTTCTCATTTGATTCAACAAAGGAAGACTAAACAATTTATTACAATGAAGTTAGCATTAAAAAAATTTGGCTTTAGTACCATAAAAATTTGGCATAAGAGACTTGGTCATTTCCATCTTCAAGAAATGATGAAAATAGAGAAGATCATGAAAAGAGGTTTACTAATGCTTGTTAATTATTTGCTAAATTGTAATGCTTTTCGATTTGATAAACAAAATAGGATGTTATTTCCTAAATCAACTTGAAAAGCCTCTTGAAAGTTGCAACTAAATCACAAAGTTGTGATACAACCTCAAAAAATCCCATCATTATAAGGTAGTCTATACTATATTTTTATTGAGTATTTTATATGAATGTTATGGGATTTTCTTAAGATTCAAGTTCGAAGTGGATATATTATTTTTATAAGCTCAAGAAAATACTGAAAAATCAAAGTGGATGCAAGATTCAATTTCTAAGGCCTGATAACAAAAAGGAGTATACCTTAATAGTTTAATTTAATTTGCAAATAATTTGACATTAAACATTAGCTCATAGCTTGAAATAAAATAAATTTGGAGAAAAAAATAAATAGGTAATGAAGATGGCCATATGAATGTTGCATTAGGAGATGCCTAAAAATCATAAATAGAAGCAACTAACATAAAATTGTTTCTGTTAGATTAAATTCCACCCCAGTCTTTAGAAGATAAAACTTCATTTGAGACTTGAAATGGGTATAAACCTTCACGAAACTTTCTTAAAGTATTTGACTATATATTTTAAAAAAATTTCATAAGTAAGAGTGACAAACTTGATAAGAAGGCATTCAAATTATCTCTATAGTTTGTAGTTTAGTTTCAAGAGGCTACAAAGTGTATTATCCATAAATAGAAAAAAATGACCATTACGAAAGTTATACAATTTAACAAGAACGAGCAATAAGACAAGTTAATCCTCACAAGATCTAAAAGACAGCTTAATTGAAGAGTAAATAACATATCAATGGAAAAAGAAGTTAGAAGATGACCCTTTAATTAAAGTTACAAAGCTACTTTTATATATCTATTAGAAATGTAATATGGAAATATACAAACTTATTATCCATAAAAGAAGAATTTAAAAACGTAAAACAGAAGAAAGAAATAAAGAAGGAGATGTTCATGGTTTGGAAAAATAAAATCATAGTTTTGGTTAACAAGCCTAAAGATAGAAAAGTCATTAAAGTGAAAAATGTGTTCAAAATAAAACCTAATGCGAATTATTCCACCAATAAATACAAGGATAGGCTTTTAGTTAAAGGGTATGCACAAATATGATAACAATTTTGCTTATGTTGTTAGATTAGACATAATTAGATTACAAATAGAAATGACAATATAAAAGCTTGAGAAGTATTTCGGTTAATTGTCAAATTAGCCTTTTTAAACGATGTATTACAAGAAAAAATATATATGGATTAGCCAAAGAGATTTGTGAGGCAAGGTATAGAAGATAAAGTTTACCTAAAAAAAGACTCTCTATAGCCTAAAACAAGCGCTAATAACCTAGTATAATAAGATAAATGAATATTTTTTTAAAACCTTAGCCTCTTTTTTAATGAATAAAGTCTAAGCTTTGTAAAAAGTTTATTTGAGTACCCTCTTGGTGTGAAACACAAGAGCAATGACTTTCTCATAATAAGCACTTATGTTGATGATGATCTTTTGGTGACAAAAAATAATACAAAGCTAGTTGAGGAGTTCAACCAAGAAATGATGCAGGTTTTTTAACTGGCAAATCTTTGTCTTATGATATATCTTTTGAAATAAAAATTAAATAAAGTATTTATTTTCCAAAATAATAACACAAAAAATACTTTAAAAATTTTATATGGAGGTGTGCAAAATAATAAGCACACTAATGACTTAACAAGAGAAATTGAGATAGGAAGATGATGTTGGTAGAATTGATGAAGGTCATTATAAAAGCTTGATTGGATGCGTAATGTATTTTACTATATCAAAGTTAGGCATTCTATTTAGTATAAGTCTCTTATCTTAATTATTGCACTGTGCTAGTAGAGTTCATTTAAGAGTGGCAAAAAGAATGTTAAGGTATATCAAAAGTATTAATAAAAAGGATTGAAATTTCAAGTTGTATGAATCCTTAGACAGTGACTAAATTAGATTCATTGATGAATTAAAGAGAACTTCAAGATATTGCTTCAACGTAAGTACAAGAGTTCTCTCATGGTGCACAAAGAAATAAGAGATTACAACACAATTCGCTGTAAAGGCATAATTTATAACAACGACAACAATAATAAATCAAATTTTATGGTTAAAGGAAGGTTTTATATGATTTATATATAAAGAAGAAAGATAACACATAAATTTTGTCAAAAATTAGGCAACATTTACAATTTCAAACAACCTAATATTTCATGAGAAGACAAAACATTTCAACATTTCAGGGAGGTGTAATATAATAAAAAAGTAACTTTAATTTATTACAAGTTTAAATATCAATCCATAGACTTATTCTCAAAACCACATATAGTTATCAAATTCGACTTTTTAAAGTAGACAATTGGAATTTTCAGTTCTTGAAGTACAGAAAAATGTTAAATATTTGTTTTAAGAATGCAATGCTTCATAAATTTAAATAAATGTTTCAAATAAATAAACTATATTTTAAAGAAATAATTAGGCTAATTGTGACTTTCTGCATCATAATTTGAATTATTAGAATTTTGGAGATTTACTAATTTTCTATTTATTGGAAGTATTATAAATGTAAAGAATAGCTAATAAATAAAGGTGTCTCTAAACTTGGTATTTTTATTCTTATTTCAATTTTGATTCACTGTTTTTTCATCTCTCAAACCTACACTTTCTACTTATAATGTTTGTATTGTTCGATTAAAAAAAAATTTCTTGATGTCGGTGGCCAATCCTTACAATTGCAAACAGGCTCAAGAATTTAAGGCAAGAGAGTAACCTCAAATTGGCATGGACAACGCCTCATCAGCTCAGTAGAACTTCGTGATAACATGATCTACCCTTCATATGTGAACATGATCTACCCTTCATATGTGGATCATGCTGATGGATCTCCAAAGACGAAACATCTTACAAACTCTTGTTCCTGGTCGGCTTCTGGATGGCTGCATTAATGATGTTGTGGCTACTTCATTATAACTACGATTTCAATTAAGGAAAGAACTTATCAAGTGGGATCTAAACGAGCTGCGAAGTTTAGTTGTTTAGCCTTCTCCTGAAAATGCAGCTCTTGCCATTTGTGTAAGCGTGATATGTATCTTGACAACGGGAAAGAGAAGTAAAACTAGAGACTTAAAAATGTGGTACTGACAAGTGCAGAGCCAGAAATATGAATATAGTTGCCTGCTTGGAAAATTTTTCTTGTTTTAAGATGTTTAAGCATTCTATTGGTCGAGTTTTACTCTCATTACCACAAACTAATTGCTGAAATTATGACATGTAACGTAAAGAGCATGTAGTAAAGTATCCAAATTAGGCAGCTAATAGCTGAAGTTTTAATCACCAAATAACCATTCGCGCACCAAATTCGAGTCCCTGACTTGCAGGAATTTGTTCGAAGCTATTGCAGCAAACAATGGCAGATTACTAAGATGAAGAGCTCATGCATGCGAACCTGAAAAACATATGCATGCCAAAAGGGTCACTGAAGAAACACCGCAAACATAGTTTTATATTTGAAGGGTGATTGATGCTTTCGCTCAAAGTGGAGCAGGTCGCGTGGTAGCTATTTCTACGTGTTCTTATAGAAGAGAGGCCACGCTGACTTGAAAGGACACAATTCATGATAAAGCAAGCAAGCTTTTTAGGAAGAAGTGTATATGGTTAACCAAACACTTGCGTACCAAGAATACCTTCACATTGATGAAAGAATATTTGTCGAGTGGTAAAAGTCTTATTAACAAGAATCTTCACCTGTCCACTAGTAGGCTTCCTAAAGAGTAGAGTAGCCATAACTTGAATGAACAAGTTCCTTCAGGCGGTGGAAACTCATGAAATTAAGACCAATGTTTTGCCTTTTACCAAAAGAAATTCAAGGACTATATAAGCACAAAGAACTTGAATTTGGATTTTCTTTTCTCAAAGGAGAAAGATTATTACTTTAATCAAACACGCAAGAAACTCGCAAAATATGCCTGACGGCCAGCACACAAATGTTTGCGTCAAAAACAAAAGACTCTCAAATGTTTATACTCAAGCATGCAATCTTCAAGCCAAGTTCTCTTTGTATATCACCCTGCATATGTGAAACAAGAAGGAATCGTATTATCATCAAACGGTTTTGAACCAGAAATTCCACTCATCAATTAGAGACAGAAGTGGAGACGGCTAAAGCACCTGTTTTAAAGACGTTGGATGGAACTGCGAAATAAGGGCTTATGCTAGAAGCCAATTCCAGTGCTGGGGACCTATAGAAAATTTTCAAGCCTTGGCACTCACTCCTTGTCCGTGGAAAGTGGAAACGAGAAACTATATGACACTAATACACTACCAAGCTTTTTTACCCTGCTAACAAACTCCTCTATCTCAATTCCCTCCCTGTCTTGATCCTTGAGAGTCGTCCTTATCAGGAGTTTGATGCTGTTGTTGCTGATTCAATGGGTTTACACCTCCACGACCCTGACCTATCTGTGGGTAAAATTGGCTCAAAGCTTGAGAACTCAACACACCGCTATGGCCTTCCTGTGAGAGTCCAAGCTCCAAGCCTGGAACTTGTTGATTAGTACCACTGAACATAGAGTAAAAACCCATTAATCCCATGTTAATATTTGGGAATTCAACCCCATGAAACCCAAACTTTGGGAGATTGTTTGAGTTTTCATTTCCAAAAGTCGATGTTGACTGGCCTGAATTAGGAACAAAACCTGAGCCAATTCCACCAACAGAGGGCCAAACTCCGCTTGGAACGTTAGTTCTTCCCAAACTACCTGATATCATTGGCCAACTGGTTCTATCTCTGGCCCCAATACTCGGTGCAAGACCTTCAATTTTCGTATGCAAACCCGAGAGAACAGAGTTCCCCTGGTCTGAAACAGAGGATCCAGCAGCTGCAAGAGCAGAAGCAGGAATTGTCCCAGTACCTGTTGCAGCAATAATTGATTGTTCAGCTTGTTGCAATAGCCACTGAATTGTCTCACCATCAGATTTGTGACCCAATTCTCTTGTCAACTGAAAAATCCTCGCCGCACATAGAGCTGGCATCCTTATTCTTCTTCCTCTGCCATCCACTTTCTTGTGCCTATCCTTGTTTGAGGATCTCTTTGGAGCCAGTTGCTTCTTGTTGTCATCTTTGTTTGCAATTTTAATCTGAAATTCTTGGATATCTGCAGGCCTTTTGGTGGTGGTTGTGGTGGTGTTGTCTGCCATATTTGGTTTCTGTGGGGGATTCATGAAGGTGGGCACCTCTTGTTGACGATGATTTGGGCCCTTGGGTTCCATGAGAACAGGTGAAAAAAACAGGTTCCTCTTTGATTAAAGAAGATGACCTCAAAAGGCATATACTTTCTTGTCCTTTGAATATAAGGGTCATCAAATTTGGCTTTAAGTTCAAAACTTGGAATCGCAAAGTTTCAACTTAAAGTTACCCCTACATGATTTAACTTATACGGCCATCGCTTTCATTCGAGTTAAAAACTCTCTCTTGTTCATTTGGTTAAGTAACTCTACTAAAAATAAGCTAGTATTCGTACGACTCGTATCAAACTTGACCACAATTTAGCGATATTTTTTGAAGATAGAAACATAGAAGCCATTGGAAATGGAGGACTAGATTTCTACTGACAGAAACCTACGCTTGTTTCACTCAAATCTGCAATTTTCACTATGTTCCAAACTCCGACAAAGATAGGTTTCAATGCTCCGACATCTCCCGAAAGATACAGTTGAAAATAATGGCAATCACGCGTCCATTGTGGTCAGCATGGCTCGGTAGTAGATTTTATGCGCGAACCAGTGAGTTTCTACCGTTTCGTCAGAGGAAAATGAAAATACAGATAATGGTCCTTCACAAGGTTTTATTGCAGATAGTAACAAGTGGGGCCAATGGATGTTGGGAGTTATGTTACTTCAACTTCTAGGATCATCGGGCCCTCCTCGAAGCTAGAAGTATATATATATATATGTACATAAATGCAATCATGAAATATGGGTTATTCAGACTGTTCCATGTTGATAAAGCTTATATGATTGGATTTGGGTTATAGAAGAAAAAAAAGATGACGGGTGGTTGTTCTTCTCTCCGGATAATCGTAAAGCTCTAAACAGCAGGGCTTCATTACGTTTCTGCACTCCACGTTGATGGAATGCAACTGAAAATTAGGAAGTAAGGGTAAATTGTCTAGCGATGAAATTGGATATACATAAAAGTAAGGGTTTATTAGAGGCTTTAGAGCCGGACCTTTGATGTTTTCAACAACATTTCCCTTGTTCAGGAATCAGGATGTGCAGACTCAAAGCATAGCAGAATGATATTTGGTACTGATGTGGAAGTAAAGTTCAACATCTAGAGGGTTTTAGTTTTATTCAATACATATTCCAGGGCTGGTGACCACATTACTTAACAGCAGATCTAGCACTAGATTGCGGAAGCTAACAGTGACAGTATTGTTTTAGCACGTATTTGTTTAGTTTAAGACTTGAAGAGAGTTGCACAATAATGTTGAAGCAAGCGTCTTTTCACCAGCTAACGCTCATTTGGTATTTGTTAGGCATTTTATAATAAAGAAAGGCCTTTTCTTTTTTCTTTTGAACGCTCTACAGTCAGCTGCACTCAACTAGCCTTCTTCTTGTGCCTTCAACCTCGATAGCTATACGTAGAATTTTCAACACAGCATTGGAAGAATGGACTTTTCTCAAGGAAAAAAAGCAACTTGGGTGGGTGGTAATTATGGGTAGGTATGATTATTGTTTTAGTGCTTTACCTTGTTTTCTATATATGCTGCCCATCTTGGGGACAAAGGGGGACCCATGCAAAGTATAGCCATTGACGTATCACCAAATTCCCTTCATTTTGAAGTTTGTTTTTGAAAAACAAAGATTGTTACTTTACTACTTATCATGATGTTTCCATGCTTAAGAGGGCCTCCAAATTCTTTTATCCGAAAAACGTTTTCACATCTTTTAGTTATTAGGATTAATCGTTCCTTTTTTCTCCCCTTAATTTATTTTAAACCATACCTTTAACTTAAGAACAACAAATTTATTTTTAATATAATTTTTATTTTAGTTGTAATTCGCCTTACTAATAATACCAATTCACTATAAATAAATGTTATGAAATTTAATTATTCATGTTCCATTTTTATTCTAAGAGTAGCAGTAGACCGCTAGAGCTACAATAAACCAAATCAACCCCCGATAATTTAGGCCATTTCTCCACCGCCTCTTTAGAAAACAGGTCTGATGGCATTTAATAAAGTTCTTATTGCATATCTCCAAGTAGATATTGGTCGTTCTGTTCAAACTCGAAGTCCTTGAAGTCAAACGCCACTTTTACACCAATGCCATGTACAGGTAGGTAGGTATACTCGAAGTCCTTGACGGCAATTGGCGTGGGGATTTCACTCAGAATATTGATTGGTACACAGCGCTGTCAGCGAAAGTTTGGAGAGTCTACATTGGACTTTCGCTCGCTTAGAAGTTAGGCTCTCGTTGGATTAAACTAGAAGTGGATTCGCTGGCGATACATAAGATCCTCTCTTTTTCGAATACTGCTCTCAAACGCGCAATCCACTAGTCATGGGTATCCTTGAGTTCTTCAATCGAAATTGGTCTGTTGTTCATCAACAAGTATATTGAGAGAGCAACAGATGCGCGGACTGGCTCGTCACCCAGACAGACCAATCCGATATTAGTGTCACTTATTTTAATTTTACACCTATCGAATGCTATAGTATCTTTTTAGAGGATATGTCATAGATTTGTTTATTCAGACTTATTTTATAACTGGTGTACTCTTTTTCTCTTTATATCGTAAAAAAAAAAGCTATAGCCCATAAGCAACGAAAAACATGGTTTAGACCCTAACTACGGGGAGTAATGATCAAGTACTTGAATCTACTTCTTCTTATCTTTTGACATATTGGATGCATTTCAGGGGTTTTTCCAAGCACAAATAACTTTAATTCTCAATTATTTGGGGAATCATTTACTTGGTTTTACCTTGATTTCAAACGAGATCCAACTGCATAGTGATGATAGTAATTGGCCAAGAACATACCCAATTTAGAACCAAATCATGAACTCTATCCAATAGAATAACAGTAGACTCGAGCAACCTATTTCGAGAATTAAAATGAATTTTTTTTTTGGGGTGAATACCCTAAAAGCAATGCTCAAATTCGGAAATTCGAACTCCAAATTTTATAATTAGAGACTGTTCAGAGAGTTCTCTTCTACCAGTTTACCACCCCTTGAGGGGCAACTTTCGTGTTATAAAACTATAGCTCTAATGGTTCCTAACTAAGGAAAACGTTCCAAATCGTTCATAAACGTAGGAAGCCCATATCGAAGCCTTGAGCACAGAGAACTAACATGTCGTGTTATGCGCTTACAACGGTATGAAATGGTCTCTCTTTGAGTTTAGCGATATTGATATGACATACAAGTATACAGACTTTTCAAAATCAAAAGAACCTGCATCTGTTTCTGTTACTGGTTCCAAGTCTCGACACACCAAGCTACCATCATTAACTCTCTGAAAGTGTGAGCTCATCATGTAAAGAGACAAAAACACTGTAACCAATTCGATGCCCAAAACAGATGGCTTTTGTCCTGGTTTCTCTCGCAGAAGTTTGTTACAATAGTCCACTAGCTCTTGTTTCCTTCCTCTTCTGTTATAATGGAGAAGTCGTAGGGATCTGATTTTACCAGACTGAGATTGTAGGGTTGTTTCATAGGCCCGAACTACGTAGGTTTGGTGATGACTTGGTTGATTTTGGTTCAATCATTAAAATTTAGGTCTGCTCCAAAAGACCATAGTTGAAGCTTGATTGTTGACACTCAAAAGAGACCCAGTGCCTTGAGGCTCTTGACACTCAACAACCTTCCTGAAAAGAGACCCACCCTACGTTTGGTTGCTGTCTCCAATAGTTGGAGGCGAAACGGAACATGACAGAACGGAACAAATACTGAAGACAGTGAAATGTTTGGTTGTGGTAGGCAGAACATAAATTTCTGTTTCCGTCTCGAGGACAGAATGCGTTTGATTACAGTGAACAGAACGGATAATAATAATAATAAATTTGAATTATAATAAATACAAAATATATAATAATAATAATAATAATAATAA
>JAOTIZ010000003.1:8662810-8678358 GCA_027123425.1 Erythroxylum panamense
AAACTTAGTGATAAAATAAAATTTAACACTATTAATATATTCATAGTGACAATTTAACTGTGAAAGATACTAAATTGCCACAATTACCATTGTATTAGTGACAAAAATATAAATCATCACAGATAAGCCAAACAATCGTGTCAATCAATTGTCTTGACACTAAAAAATATCGTATTTGTGATGACAAAAATAACTAGTCACAAAAAATTGTCACTAAATTACGAATAGTTGTGACCGTAGTTATAGTTCGGTTATTGTGACAAGATAAAGTAGACACTAATTAATTGAATATTTATTGACAAAATTTTTTGTCACAACAAGTAAAATATTATGTGACGATTAACCGTTTGGTAACAAAAAGAAAAAAATATTAGTGACCAAACTATGTTTTGTCACAACAAATAAAAAATATTAGTTACTAACATATGTTTTGTCACAATTACAATTTATTCCCGCCAAAATTATTTTGGCGCCAAATTGCATAGACTTTTAATGACAAAACTTAGTGATAAAAGAAAAATAGTCACTATTAATATATTAATAGTGACAATTTAACTGTGGAAGATATTAAATTATCACAATTACTATTGTATTAGTGATAAAAAAATAAATCATCACAGTTAGTCTAAACAATAGTGTCAATCTATTGTCTTGTCACAAAAAACCTCGCATTTGTGACGAAATAATAGTTTGTCACAAAACAATCGTCACTAAATGTCTTCACTCTTGTAATGTTAGAAGAAGATTATAAAAGAGTTTCTCTTTACTGATAAAGATTGTGCAAAAGTTATTATTCGTCTTGAAAGGAGAATTATAGTAGAATTTTAAGAAGAGTCTTGCAAGTGGACATATGCAAAGGTTGTCTGTCGAACTACTGTAAATCAATTTTTATTCTTTTTTCTTTATTCATTCTAAATTATTATCTAATTATTTGATTGATTTGTATTGTTTTTCATTGAGTATATTGAATAGAAAATTTAGTTAAATTTTATAAATTTTCAATTATCTTCCCTTTTTGAATGTCATTGGACAATAACACATTTTTATTAAATGTAAAGCTGAAAAATACAATGGATTTTATTATAAACCTTTTTTAATATATTTATTTTGCGTTAATTTTGGAATAAAATTATATAATTGTCTTTAATTTAATATCTGTTTGATTAAATTCAATTTAAAATATATTTATTTAGAAATCTGTATAATGTATCTTTAATTTTAAAATGTATTTATTTAGTGCACATATTATTTTGTCTTGATTTTTTCAAACATTAATTTAGTATCTATTTAATTTAGCTTCAGTTTTAAAATTACATTTTTTTTGAAGGTAAAATTACATTTATTAAAAAATTGTATATTGTGCGTTGATTATGTAAATGCATTTGTCTAAAGAGATAATATTTCTCGATTTTCAAAAATGATAAATTAGTAACAAAACATGAGGTATTGTTTTATCTTGATGTGCCACGAATCGGTGAAAATGATTGATGTTTTAAGTTCGTCTGAAAATAGTGCATGAACTGACGTTTTAGAAGATTAGGCTTGTTATTACAGTCTAAAAGAGAATCAATTGAGATGTTGCACTATACGAGGTCAGAAAATGAATTATCGATAATGTATTACCACTGCACCTGCCGGCTGAGTACGGCCACTTAGAATAAAGGGTCGATAATTAACGATCCTCCTCCTCTTTCAGGTTAAGCTTGAAGAAAATGGAATAAGAGAACATATTCACATATATAAGAGAGGAGGTTTTGCATCCCCATGTTGAGCCCCACCAAAGCAGACACAAGCGTGACATTTGTATCAAGAAGCGCTCTGGTACTGAGATTTGAGGAGATTCTTGCAAGCATCTACGCACTTGGACAGTACACATGGATCCATCAAGACCCCATCCACTCCTCCAACTTTGCTTGGACTGGTTGCCATGAAAGCTCGGCTATTTCATCACACTAGCTTTTTGCTCCATTGAACAAAGTTAAAATTGGCAACTAAAACGTTCTTCGAAAAGAAACCTGATTCTCTACACTGTTTTTGCAGTTTCCTACTCACTGCACGTTAATAGTATACCCTTTTATAGTCAGGAGTTAAGAGAAAGCATTGATTGGTTATGGTTTGAACTTATTTTACCTCGACTTTCGTAGGGATAGCCGTGGGCTGACTCTGCCAATTTTTTTTAAAATAGTTTTTCGCAGAAGCAGTTTCACAGCATATTTTCTAGGAAGTATTTTGCTTCTGAAAAACAGTAACATCATGCAAATTTTACCGTTCAAATTATTCCAAGCTTTTCTGATGTATAAACGATGACGATGAGTCGAAGCTAATATACAAATAGTAGCTGTACTCCTCGAAAACTATAAACTATAACTCTGCGGTATGGCTTTCCCAACAACTAGACCATAATAAAAGAACTCATGAAGATCGTACAATTGAACAGGAAGTAAATGAGACGAATCCAAAGGCGTAAGTTAAACGTACTTCTCTTTTTTAATCAGAAAACTTAAAAACTCTTCTTTAAGGAACCAGGACTCTTACCAGGATGAAGATTTTTAAGGTTGTTACTGACATATCTCATAAATGTTCGATTTTGATGTGAAATGATAGATTCTGAGAAGCATATTGTATCTTGCGGGAGACAAATTATTTGGCTTCAGAAGCTAGAACAGACAGGGCATCAGTGTATGTATTCTCAAGGGAGAAAATGTAGGAAATATGCCTTCAGAACTAATGAACTAATCCTTCTCTTACATTAAAGTTATACAGAAGTAAGCTCCATGCTTTTTATCTTCCATAGAGTTCATTTACAAGAGCTGTCTTAACTCCAAGGTGATTCACGTAGCCAATAAATATATTCAAGTTACAAGCAGTCTGCTCTTCTCGTTATAATAAAAATGTCAAAAGAAAATGCAAGGGTTATGGCTCTATACCAAGATCACCCCATCTCACATTGTGTCTTGCTGCAAGATAGTGAGCCCCAACAGGGCCCCTACTACCATAAGGGTAGTACTCAGGGTTAATCTTTTTCTCTTCTAACTCCTTCAGAACTGGAGTGAAGAGTGCCCAAGCAGCATCCAGCTCATCACTCCTGATAAATAATCTTCTTTCACCTTCAATCGCATCAAGCAGAAGCCTCTCATATGCATCAGGAATCTCCTTTGAGTATCTGGATGTTTGATTGAGTATTACAGCAATCAATAAAATGAATTTTGAGCAAGACTTATCAAGTAATAATGATCAGAAAGGGAGATCGTCTTTATTGCAATTTGTTCACTTTGGCCCATAAGGTAGTTGTAAGTTATGCTTCAGTTTACATGGGAAAGAAAAGGCGAACTAATCGTAAGGTTTCACATGTTTTACCAGCTAACGAAAATATTATAGTAGTCAGGGATTTGACAGCTTAAACTAAAATATGAAGATGGGATGCTTACATGATGCAAATTTCTTATGCATAAAATTCAAAAAATGAAATACCTTGCTGCGTAGTGAAGATTCAGGTTGCTACGGTCCAATCTCATTCCCAATCCAGGGACTTTGTTATTTATCTTCAAATATATAGCTTCATCTGGCTGCACTCGGATAACAAGCTCATTTGTAGCCCGATCAAGATCTGTTCCGAAATTCCGATTGTACAAGTTGCCAGGCACATGTCTGAACTGTACCCTGATCTCAGCTCTGAGGGAAACAGGTAAATTGCAGATATTAAACAACAAAATCAGTTTCATATTATTATACAGGCTGCAAGATGCATAATGCTGCCTACCTCTTTGTATGCAATGCTTTGCCAGCTTTCATCAGAAAGGGCACTCCATCCCATCTTGCATTATCTATGAAAAGAGCAGCTGCCGCAAAAGTAGGGGTTAGGCTGTCTTTTGGCACAGTTTTATCATCTGTGTAGGCTGGATAAATAACTCCTCCTCTAGTGTGACTCTTGTACTGTCCAATGACCACATCTTCAAGTCGTATTGGTCTCATTGATCGTAAGACTTTGACCTGTGACCAACAAGCAAAGAAATTAAATCCGAAAAATGAAATATCAGAGTGCTACACATTCAGGTTACGAACACAGAATATAAAATTGAATCTGGGAAAGCCCGTTATTCAAAATGTAGATAGAAACCTTCTCATTTCTGATGTCTTCTGCATCCAAACTAACAGGAGTTTCCATGGCAAAAAGTGCTAGTATCTGAAGAAGATGGTTCTGCATTATATCCCTTATTATTCCATAATTGTCAAAGTACCTGGTTTAACAAATTGAAGAAAATAAGTCACAGCGTACTAATTCTGATTTAGATAGAACAATAAGGTCATTGGAGAAAAAAAGTACCCTCCACGTCCTTCAGTCCCAAAATCTTCAGAGAATAAAAATTGGACATTTCTGATATACTGCCTTGACCACAAAGGTTCAAAAATAAGATTTGAGAAGCGGAGCACGGATAAGTTTTCCACCAGCTCCTTTCCCAAATAGTGGTCTATCCTGAAAATAGAACATCAGATCAGAATATGAACCTTTCTCTGAATAGATTCTTGAATTTCTAAAATCTTCACCTGAATATTTGATCTTCCCCTAGGTACTGTTTGAGGGATTTTGTCAAAGCAGCAGATGACTCTGAATCCCGGCCAAAGGGTTTCTCAACAATGACCCTGGTCCAGCCATCACTAGATGAAGCAGTTGAGCTTGCACATCTTACTGCATCTATGAATATGTTGGGTGGAATTGACAGGTAAAAGAGGCGATTGGAAACTCTCCCACCCTGTACATAAGAATGTCATTCAATTAAATAGCATTTGAGTTATTGGATCATCTACAGAATTGCAAAGAGAAAACCTCAAGCTCACAATAACCCTAAAAACAAACTCAGGAACCAAGGATCAGCCTGAAATCCCAACAACCTAGGAAAGGATGTAAAAGATACCTAGAAAAGTAGAAGGTGTCACTTAAAGAATAAGAACCTGTTAAATAGAACAAGTGTCTGTCCATCAAACCAAAGAGATCAACCTCAGCATCTTATAGTAAAACAATGCAGTAACATAATAAAACGACCGAGCTTTCTATTTTGTAGATCAAGCATGATCAACACAAGATCCAACACGAGTCAAAAACAAGAGCCAAAATTTGGCTTAATGTTTTTTTTTGGAACAAAATTTGGCTTAATTTTGACTAACAATGATAAGATTTAGTTGCTTATCTGAAACCACCCCTAACCTCTCTTGCATCTAAAGAAATTGCTGGCTATGTCAAAATGTCTAGGCCAAGTTATGATCACCTCATGTTCTTTGAGTTTCTTGTCCAGCTCTGCAAAATTGTCCCCACAATCGTACTGACCAGAGTGGTAGAAGCATCTCTTCAGAAACTGATCCATCTTTTCACCACAGTTCTCCCTGAAATTACATTCAGCAATGCATATAAGATTCTATGATGTAAGGCAAGGTCCAAACCTAATAAAATTGATTCGTTTTCAGAACGCTCCTGCATCATTTTAGATGTCTTCAAAAGTTGCAGTAAGAAATGCATTCAGAATTCAAATTTCATGGCAGAGCTAAAGTATAGAGATGGAATAACCTCTTATCAATCCTGCAAGTAAGGGTCTTGCTAACCATGTCTCTAAGTTCAGCATCTGTCATCTTACTCCGTGCATAGCCAAACACAGTAAAATGCTACAAAAATGATCACGAGTCAACATACCAATCTGAATGTATCATGAAAACGCTGCATATTTTCCAAACTAAGAGAATAATTAAACCAAACTTCAATTCAAGAAGAAACCAAAAGCGTAATGGAAATCAAACCTTGGGAAGACAACCCTCGTAATAAAGAGCAAAAAGGGCAGGAAATATCTTCTTCTTGGCAAGGTCACCGGAGGCACCAACCACAGTGATGCTGACAGTTGATTCATTCTTATTGACATCAAAACCAGCAGTTTCAATGAATTCTTCCGAAGAAGTCACTGAAGACAACAAACTTTTTTTCAAAGTTTTGAAAGGAATCTCATTTTCAGCTGGGGTCGCTGGACTGGCCACCGCACCTACACATTCAATAATCATTTTAAGAAAAACGGTAGAAGACAAGTCTCAAAAGAATCTAACTGACTCAGGAATAACGCAACATTGACTTGGCGGACAATTCAAGTAGCTAACTTTTAACACCTAAACAAAACAATTCCCAATTACATTTACCAACTTCCGTCAGTTTCCGGCATGATTAACAGCCAGACAACGGACCCATCAGGCGATTCAATTAAACCCAGTAATAAAAAGGATCTAAAATTTAAAACAGCAATCATTTCGTTGAAAATAGAGAAAACACAATATCAAAAGCGAACAACGTCTAACCATCTTGCATCAGAACAGCATCAGGATGGGAAATTCTCTGAGAATGAAGGGACGTCTTAGCAGCAAAGACCCTCCTTGTAGGAATCGAAAAGTTGGCGCGATGGTGTTGTTCGTTAATTGACGAAGAGAACAGGCCATAGGAAGACGAATAAGAACGACAATGCGTTGAAGAAAGGTTCGCCATTTCTTATCAACTACTGTCTCTAGGCACCTATCTGTATGTAACCAGAAAACAAAGAAGACAATATATCAAGTAAAAGAACTTGAGAAGAACGGAGTTAAAAAGTTGAGAAATGTGTTCGGAGACGCCAAGGTATTGGGCCCTTGAGATCTCCGAAGCGTTGCTGTCTTTTGCCTACAAGAAGAAGAATAACACTTTCCCCTCTCTTTTCTATTGTATGATTAACAAGTTGATTTTAGGAAAACACTTGGAATTGGGCTTAATGACGTTGATTAGGGTTAATTAAACAATGTTTTATCTGAGGGTGGTGACTGGTGACTACATTTGCTTGTACGCCTTCTTTGACACTTGGGAGGAGTCCACTTTGGCTTTCTTGTTTCTTTCTAACATAATATGAAGACCAAAGAAAAATAATAATTTTTTTAAATTAAAATTAGCAGGAAGTAGTTTTTTTTTCCACGAGTCATTCAAAATTTGCTTTTTTATTAATTAAAAATAAGATTACGTAAAATCAACTGAGACTCTTGCTGTAATTTTCTAAGGTTACTCAATTATCTGAGCTGATTAACTAAGCAAAAGCATTCCTATTAGTTTCTCTATTTAAGAACTAAAACCCTGACAAAAATCAGTCCCTTTCACTTGAATAATTTAAAATTTTAAAATACATGCAATAACTTATAAATCTTTTTAAAAGAACTTGGTCCAGCCACTTAGACCACCTGAAGGGCGAGTCTCATCTAATAATTGACTATGAAAACAAGCTGCCGAAATAAACAAGTCAGTGCACATAAATTTTCAAAGTTCTGGTGTAGGTAAAAGTTGTGTAGCGCCCCTACCTTTGAACAATAACGAACCAAAGTGAGCTTAATATGACCATGAAAGGGCAATTTTATAAATTAAGGACTCAGGAATTGCATGGAAAGTCGCTTGTGCTTAACGCTGCTGTACTTTCTGGACCAACATGACATATTACTACAGGAGCACAACTTGCTTTTGGTTTTTTTTTTGTCTCTTCTGAGAAAGTCAGAGCCACCAACCCTCGTTATTAAATGTTGCAACTCTACTTACTATTTAACTCATTATTCAAGACTTTTCATTTGTAATTCAATTAAATATAACGTCAATTAATTGTATGCTCATTGATTGGTATAATATAAATAATTAATGCTTCTTAGGGATTGGTTTAAACGGAAATATAAAAAAAGATTTAATTACTAGACTATTGCTTATCTATAAGGATTTATTCAGTACCAAAGTAAATAAAATTTTTAATAATAAAAAGTATTTTATCGGTTGAATGATGAATACTAAAATTTTAGACTTGAGTTGAGAGGAAAAGGACTTGGGGCTGCAAAGAATATATGGTTCTTTTTTGTTTGGAAGTCCGCTGATTCCAGCTTTCGGGTCGGGTGGTCAATTACCATATACTTCCACTAAGCGTAAGGTAGGCCTCGGCTTTATTCTCTCGTTGAAGGTTTCAAACCCAATTCCATTATAATGGGTTTGAAGACATGTACCCAACTAAATACTCATCCATTTGACGCCTTCAAAAGCTCAGAACTCTTGTCATTTGATAAATATACGCAGCACATCTAATATTGAAATATTTTTCTCGCTGTTGCTGAAGTTTGTTGGCATTTTTTTTTTTTGAAATTAGCTTCTCTAGCTTCTTACTGATTTATTGGTGTGACAATTTTGGCATCACATTTTTTGCCACCAATCTGATCACTAATACTTATATAAAACATATTAAAATTGATATTCACTTTATGATTAAGGCTTTACCTTCCACTTTTCAAAACTTTCGTGACAAATTTACTATGATTATCCATCGTGAATTTAAGAGGGCTGATAAATATATGCAGATATATACAAATCTTCATGTAATCTCACTTGTACAGATTTGCTTTTTTTAAATATATATTTATCTCATTTTATTTTATCTTGTATATATCAATTAATTGTTACTATTTTTTAAATATCACAAATATGTATACACACGATATAAAATTACTCACCAAATATACAAGAAACACAGCACCTTCACACGGCAATTGTTTTCTTTCCTATTCTACCATCCTTCCTGCAACATAAACGAGCCCCAGACCAAGAACCCTTTAGAACAATAACAATACAAAATTTGGAAGACAAAAGGGTGCAGGCACGTTAGGCATGCGCACACAAAAAGAGCACCCGCCAAGTGTAAAATTATACTACAGTAGTGCGAATCCCTTAGGTATTAAGGAAGGAATTGTTGAATCACAGAGGTCAAGGTCGCAAAAGTAGATGGATGGAAACTAGCTGGGCCCCAGAAAATACAGGGCTCATCCTCATCTCATGTCGAAATTAGGAACTAAAATATTCTATTGGCCCACCCCAACTTTATGTACATATTTTTTCATCGTATGTAGAATCGTCTCATGTGTAATTTCTTGTCTCTTTACATATTTAGTATGCTAATTATGTATTTTAGATAAGTTATTCAATAAGTTTGTAAATTCTAATCAAATAATTGATAACAAATTCTAATATAAAATGAACCATCACTTCTATTCTGAGCAGTATTTGGAGGCAGTTTAGAGAATCCCTCTAGCATTTTGTAGGACATCATAATGGAATAAAATATATCAACTTTTAAACAAACCTTTGGACTATCTTATATATATATATATAACAATGGAACCGGATTTGTAACTTTTTGAGTAAGCAAATATTTTAAAATTAAATATCATACTCAATATGATTAATGTTTGCAAATATTTTAAAATTTGTGTTCTTTGCTTCTTTATTGTTTATATATATATATTGCTTCCATTTACGCAACAACTATATCAAACTGAAGGTTAATTTGCTATCAAAATGTCTCTGTATAAGTTCGATATCAAGAGAGCCAATGGATCAAATGACTTCACTTCTTGGAAGGTGAAGACAAGAGTTGTTTTTGTTTAATAGGGCTGCCAAGCAACGTTAAAAGGAGAAAAAAATTTGTTAAAGAATTTAGGAGCATCAAGAAGGAAGATAATTTGTAGAGAGCACATAGCTCAATACTATTGAGTCTAGGAGACTTTGCTAGAGCCCCTTATCGCATAAATGGATAATTGAGATGAAATAGAACAAAATTAGGACAAGAGTAATGGGACAGAGGATCACACCTGTGCTAGAGATAATTGACGAAACTAGTTTTGCGTCCTTGTGGAAACAACCTGAAAACAAGACTTACAAATCATTTATTTCAAAAGTAATGTTTATGATGTTTACACAACACATTGATAATTTTAATTAGATCATTTGAGATCTACAAAGTATTGGAGTTAAAATTGGAGACAAGAATCAAGTCATAACCTTTTTATGCTCCTTACCAAAATTCATATGAGAATTTTGTTGATGCCCTATTATATGATAGAAAGACTATTTACGTCAGTAATGTGAAGGATACCTGACACATATGAATGTATGCCAAATATGAGAGATATGAAAATAAAACATAAGTCACGGTCTAAATTGAATGCGAAAGTTGTTCGATGTTCATGTTGATGCATTTTTCATTAAAAATTTGATGGTGTACGATGAAACGAATTGAAGACACGAACGATTTGCATTGAAACTACGCTTAGATACACCAATTTCTACCAAGCACAAACGATATCAACATGGCTAGTTTCTGCCAAAATCAATGACTAGCACGAAAGCTACATACATAGTGCGCGTTTGATGATAATTTTGGACTCTGTCAGATTAATCATGCCATGCAACTAACTAGCAACTTCTCTTCAAGCCACCTTTGTTTGTTAATCCTAGCAATGAACTCCTCTACTCTTTTGTTTAGTTCATCAGCTGGCAATCCAATCTCTTCTTCTCCAACCTTTTCCTCTTGTTCTTCACAATCTTCTTCAACTTCCCTGTCCTTTTCCTTTTCCTCTTCTGGAACTTGATGTTTGTCTTCCGCTGACAACATTCCTTCTTCTTTTTCATCGTCGAACACGGGTCTATTCTCAACCAAATTCAATTCTAACTTACTCTGCTCTGTGGTTTGTGGACGGCTGGACACTGATGATCTTCTGAAACTTTTACTTCGCTCAACATACTCCTCGTAAATTTCAGCTGATGACGAACAAGAATAGGTGGGTGACCCCAGGAGCTTTGATTCTCCGACAAGATAAACAACAATAACATTAACTACTATAAACAACCATTTGGGGCAGAAGAAGGAAGATAACATTTTTGGGAGAGATAGGAATAGAAGTTGCTTCAGGGAAGAACGTAAAGAGGGCACCCAGTAAGGGTAGGAACATAGTAAAGTGCATGTCAACGCAGTGAGCGAGTGAGAAAATAGGCTGTGAACAAACTGATGAGTCTTGTAACGGTCAATGGTTTGATGCTTTCCAAAATTGGTCATCGCATCCATGGTTGCTGGAACTACAAAGATCTTGAGAGTGGTCAAGATGGATAATAGAATAGTTCTTTAGGAGAAACCTTTGGTTGCATGAAGTGAGGATTCTCATGTGACAGAAAATAGAGCAGTGAAATGGAGGAGTTATATAGAGGGTGAAAAGGAGGAACTAATGGAGGATAGTTTGGTGGGATTCCAGAGATGCTACTTTATTCATGTCTTTGTAAGAGAAGTTGCTTTTGAAAAGCCATGGCAAGTTCAAAATGTGTTTCTTAAGCCTTCATTAGCTTTCCACAGTGCCTGATAATTGTTTTCAGTTTTCTTCCATTAAAAAAAAGTAACATACGTAAATAAAAAGTTTGCATCGATTCAACATCGAATCCAGATCTCCTATATAATATTATAGTGTCTTATTGTGTCCAATAAATCTCAGCTATTTATTTATATGAATCTTATGTAGATCCTGTATAGACTTTACATAAGTCCCGTAAAATAAATGACTGAAATTTTATGAGGCAGGATAATATTAAATAGAGAATCTTAGTTATTCAACATGTGTCTGCAAAATCAATTTTCTATATAAAACAAATCTCGTATTCTAGAACGGGAGAAGAAGTTACGTGCATATTGTAGCAAGTTCGCGCCTTAACATAGTTGAATGAAAATATCATATCAGTTACGTTATTTTGATATATAGTTTTGGGTGACTTGCGTACATGACAGGTTTTACTTTTTAAGTTATTTAATAAGGAAATGGAAAAAGAAACAAACAAAAATTAAAAAGTTTGCAATAGAAAGGAAGGAATTTATTCTTCCTGTTTCTCATGGCTTGAAAGGAGGAGTTCATGTGCCAATTGGCATTGATTTCAAAGCTTTTTCACAATACTTTTCGTTCCATAATTGAAGTGAAAGTTAAAGGACTTGTGATTTGGGTGCTTGATGCAAAAAAAAAGGTCCTTTTCATGTGGCTAATTACTCTCAATTGTATTCTTCGTAATTATTACTTTTATTTCAAAAATTAGATTGATATCTACCTAATTATGATTTCATACTTTTAACTCTTCATTTATACTTAGATTATAAAAAAAAGGGACATGCCAACATGGCTCATCATATATATATATTTTTAAAAATGTTAAAAATGATGTCATTTTTTAAATAATGGTCGGGCTGCCTAGTGCTCAGCTTGTGACTTAGTCGGGTTGACTACTTTTGACCCTTGGCTTAACCAACCTGGGTCAAAATTGTCATCCTTAATTAAAATTAGCTTCTTAAATTTTAAAATTAAATTTTCTTTAATTAAAATTTAAGTCAAATTTAAATTTCTATCCAATCAAATTTTATTTATTTATTTCGAGTCTATATAAGTTCGAATCAAAATTAACGATAATATTTGTGTTTAAACTCAATTTGATATGGTTTGAAATTAATGGATTTGGCCGAGTTAAATGAACTTCAAGCCTTGTTTGAATTTGGATTTATGACTCAATTCGATCTAACTCAAAGCTCAGGTCAAATATAAATAATGTTTTTTGTTTGAGGGAATAAATAATGTTATTTTTTAAAACAACAATGGAATGATCCTTGTTACCGGGAGATGCTGATTTTTTTGTATAGTCACCCATTGTAGAGGGTTTTGAATATTTACATGTGAATGACTTTAATGCTAGAAGATGAAAAGCAACGGGATCTACAATTAATGTGGAGAAAATAATGTTAATTCCTTTGCATACGATAAACAGTCAAGATCAGTTGATTTGTCATTTTACTAAAAATGACTTCTACTCAGTTCGGTTTGGTTATAGAGCAACCCTTAAATTTTTAAGCACCACAATTTTTGAAGAGATTGACGGCCCTCAGAAGAAGTTGTGGCATCTACCAATTCCACCTAAAATGAAGGAATTTCTTTGGAGAGCATGTAGAGGGATTATTCCGATAAGAGAGACCTTAAAAAGAAGAGGAATGACAATTGAGGAAAACTATCCTTATTGTGATGAGGCTGAAACAAGTTCTCATGCATTGCTAGAATGTGATCAAACTCGTGCATATTGGGCTTTATTCAATTTGTATCCTGTTGTTCTAAATTTTAATAATTTTTTGTAGGATCTCTTGATTGACCAGATAGATGTGGTGAGTCGGGCTTGTGTACTTGTGTGACGTTTGTGGAATGCTTGAAATTTCTTAATATGACATAATAAAAGATTAGATCCTAAAGTTATTGTTGCCTCTTCAACCAGATTTCTTGAAGAGTGGCACCATGCCCAATATAAGACTAGAAATTCTGGTCCAACAACAAGTGTTGATGGACCTGATGTCTGTTGATTAGGTTCTGTGAAGTGCAATTTTGATGCTGTAATTCAATATGATAAGAGGATTATGTCATATGGCTTAGTAATAAGAGGAGAGAGATGTCAGTTTGTTAAATGTCTCTAAAGTTTTTTTTATATCAAATTTTAATCCTCCTATAATCCTATTGCTGAAGCTATCGCATTCAAAGAAGCCTTATCTTTGTTGATACTTGGGATGGAAACAGATTGTCTTCAGTTAGTGCAGAGGTTTCATGAATCAAGAACTGACATCAATGAGTTGGGAGTGACACTGAAAGAATGCAAAGTAACACGTGTTTTTCAATTCTTTACGTTTAAGTGGATTCCAAGGCATGTAAGAACAAGTCCACTTGTTCTCTAAATCAGTTACTAGATATCCCAATAGGTTTAGTTGAGATATACTTTTTTTTTTTGGTTAGATACTCTAAATTGTGATGCTATTTCTTCTCAATAAATAAATACTTTTTTTTTAAAAAAAAAAGAATCCCGACCTATTCCAATGCTATCCCTAAATTTAAAATAACAAATCTGCATATCACCGTTTCGTAAAGGGAAAACGAAACAAATCTGTATATCATCACTTCGTAAAGGGAAATCGAAGCTTGTAATTGTAAGTTTGAAGTTTGGAGCCATTCGTGAGGGAAAGAGATAACCGTGTAAAGAGAAACTGCAAGGATAAGCTAATCAAGTCAAGCATGCGTGGCTACTACTCGATTTGGGTTGGTTGTACAAATACTTCAGGCTACGTTACCTGTGTTGTTGCAGCTTCTTGCTATTGGCAAGACTCCTTTTTTTTTTTTTTTTTGACAAATTGGCAAGACTCCTTAAAGACACAAATAAATGTCATTGAATTTTGAATTAATAATTTATTTTAATTACATAATTGATAAATAATATACACAAATAATAACTGTCATTTAAAATATAGTTTAAGAAATAACCATGATAATGCTTTTGCAAGATTGAAACTTTAGATTCCTTGTAGATACTTGGTCCTTGGAGATGGATGACGGGTCATTCGTGGAAGGGTCTTTAGTGAGCTTGTAAAAGGATGTACAGTTTCGTCGAGGTAGAGTTTTGTGAAGCCTGGAGATAGAAGCCTAAAGACGAGTACCTCTCCAAAACTACAACAGAAGCTTCCAAAGTTCATTTTTGCCTTTAATGAGGCAATGTGCACATCAAATGATTTGAACCACCTCCAAAATGATTTCGCAATCAAATTCGTAAATTCCTTTTCACGAGACGTTTTTTTTTTATATATATAAAAGGAAAGCCGGAGCTAATTACATAATAATACAAGACGTAAATTTTGATGAATATGCTTATGTGTGGATAATGTTCCACAATTATTAACTGGGTTGGACAGTTAATCACAACTTCATCTATTTCCTAACCCACAAAACTTATGAACGGCAACTTTACAGTGCTAAACAGCCAAAAGAATTGACCTGGAAGCTGAGAAGTTATTGGTCAACAGTGGCCATCTCAAGCAAAATAATGAACAGAGAAACTATGCCATAATTTATGGAAAGATGGCTAACCAAAAAACTTCACCTCTCAATCTATCATTGAACGGACTAAAATACAACAAAATGGTTTTTATCCAGCTTAAACAGTCAGAACTCAGAACACTCAAGAACAATAAAGAGATGCCGGCAAAGCTACTACAAAAACTGTGGTTGTTAAAGCAGGCAGTAAACCTGCGGACTAAAGAAGAATAAGGTTCCAAGTCTAGACGATCTAAAGAACAAAAAATTGGGTTCAATGCAATCAAAGCCTCCTCATAGGAGAGAATCAGTGCACCACAAAACTGTAGGCAGGGGGTAAAAAACTAAAAATTGCTACTTCTGGTCAAACTCATAAGCCACAAAACTATTTCTTTTCACAGTACTAAAGCAACTTTCTCATGGGAGACGACTGCAGACGGGTAGGCAAGCAAAGGTTCATAATGGTCAGCTCCGGCACCACACCATCCTGTCACATAGCACAAGTATACACGCAATTTGTTAGCAAATCAAGAGTTTAGCTGGATTGTTAAAAAGAAATAAAAAGAATGTAGCTGCATTATAGGGATAAGATGTAGGGATGACAATTGTACCCGAACCCGATGGGTACCCTATAAAATTACCCGAACGGGGACGGGTATGGGGAGTAAATTTTTACCCGTGAGGCGGGTATGGGGGGTTAGCAAAAATATCCGTCGGGTATCGGAGCGGGTATGGGGATACCACCCCCCATACCCATTTACCCGTTATATAGTAATTATAATTTTGCCATTATATATATATACATACAAACCCAGCAATTAAATAAAGATAAG
>JAOTIZ010000003.1:8699252-8718619 GCA_027123425.1 Erythroxylum panamense
TCAAGTACATCATAGAAGGTTGCCAAACGATGGATCCAAACGGCAACGTACCGTTCGGCCAGATTCCGGCTGAACCAGAATGGAATACTTCATTTTACATCCACGGTTCGTTCTAGTTGCTATGTTTCTGAAGCTTTCGTGCGAAAGAGAAACAAACACTCGAAGAGGAAACTGGCACTTCTTGAAGCCCAAAGGCATAACTGCTGTAAATGGAACAACAACAAAATATGGTTTTTGCCAATCTTCTTTTTCACAATGAATTCGCAACTGTAATAGTATACAAAATATGTAATTTAGCTAGATTATTTTGATAAATTATTAATAATTAACATTCAACTTAATTAATTAATGACGAGTTTTCATATTAAAAGTCAATTTACTCTATATACAATACGTTAATGAATTTTTTTTGAAAAATCATACTCCAAGCTATTATATTATTAGAAATCACTAACTAGGCACGTTTCGCGGGGCAATTTTTCAACCACTTAGTCTCATTTGCAGATGTGAATATGCTACTTCGACCTCTCAAGTGTGGCTTTCTTTCGGAAAAGGCATGTTTTATGTGGACTCCAAGCTTTCTAGTTATCAATATAAAGGAATCTTGAAATGTCTAAAATTCTGGACTAGTAATCAGCACAACTTCATCCCTTCTCAGAACCAAGAATTGAATTTAGAAACTTTGAAATGTGAGCACATAGAGATTTGAGGAATAGTTGTAGCTCCCAGACGAAGTAAAAATATGGAAGAATAAGCAACGAGACGAGAGAATAGGAATTGGTAGGGGTATCCATTTTAGGTGTTGAAGTACTCAAAAATAAGCAGTGTTCAGCCCGTGACAGACAGGCAAAGCTGAAATATGAACTACTTGCTGTCCCCCCATGGGGAAGTACTTGCAAGGCCCAATGCAGTTTACCTACAACTCCAATAATGGACAAAAGTTGTCCTTTGTGATTCAATTGGTCTGCATTTTCGGACTCCTTGAATGAATTAAGGATATTTTAAACTTATTAAAAGATTGGTGTGTCTCTATATGGGCTCTTCCTTTTAGGGTCAAAAGTGGGAAACAGTGAAAAGTGAGGAGGATTTTGATTTTTGCTTTTTTTGTTTGACCAATCTACTAGGCCATGGTTCTCCTCTTTTGCAAATTTGATGCCATTGCCATTCTATTTCTGGGTGGCCTGGTCGGCTGCCTTCGTCCAGGTCCAGGACCAGGATTAGGGATTTCTGGAAAGAGGACTGTAAAGAAATGACCTTAATTAAAAAGAATACGTACACGTAGTCCTTAGTACAGTGGGATGCGTGTGTGTTGTACGACGTGTCGTGTGTCTGTGGCCTGTGAGACCTGGAGATGGGCAGTAACAGACGAAACGGAGGCAGCTCATGTTACACGTTAATTATGTCAATACTAAAACCACGCGCGTCCGCGAACGGAGTGTTTATTTTTGCTGCTTTTTTTTAGATTTAATAATTTGATGTTTATTTAAATTTGTTATTTTAAATATAGTTTTGATTTTATCATAAATTAATTTATTATTAATAATTTAATATTAATAATTTATGATGTAATAAATTTTTTTAATAAATATCATATAATATATAAAAATAAAATTATTTGATTAATTAATTCATAAAAATATAACTATTATATTAGCAATGAAAGAATTTTTTATTTCAAAAAATAGGAAATAAAATGAAACAAAATGGTGATGAAGGATAACAGATTTGGATATTTTAGTTTGTGCTTTTCTAAAATACATTTTTATACTTTAAGAGGATTAAAATATTGTAAAGATCATATTTATATTATTCAATACAAATTGCTTTGTGATTTATTGTTTTGTGTATAATAAAGTTTATATAATTATTTTAATTTAATTAAAATTAAAGAATAATAAAATAATTTGACAAAACTTAATAAAATATCTTATTTAGGATTTTAATATTAGAAAATATTTTTATAACAATTATGAAATATAAAATTGAGTTTTAGAATATTGTAAATCATAGGAAAATTTTTTATATCTTTTATTAAAAATAATAATAAAAGAAGAGAAATGAGTGTTTTAGTGTTTGACATATATATATTTTGATAATAATTAAGTTAAAATATTCAACTTTCTTTACATTGATAAACATTTAACTTTAGAGCTCGTCTAAAATTTGATGAATAAGAACAATAAGATTGATGTATTAGCACGTCGATCATATATTAAATACTATAATATATTTAAATTAATAAAAATTTTAAGTTAATTTAATAAAACATATTATATTTCATGATAAACTTTCTATTAGACTTTTTATCAAATAATTTTACTCTCATTTAAATTCTAACTTTATGTCATGAACTCTATATTATTATGTTCACATGAATTTTTGCTCTTCATGTACAAAAATGCCTTCACGAATAAATATAAGATAGATATTTGAATGCTCTTTCGAATTAATGAGAGTGATAATAATATCAAATTTAATTAAAAAATATTTTTTTAGAGGTGAGAGAATTGAAGATTTTATTGCTCCATTGTATATTAAAAAATTATTTAATAATAACTTGATATATAATTAAAAAGACAATTGGAGTAATTACTTATTAGATTTTAGTATCAATAAAAGTACTTAAAAACATATTTATAAAGTAGATGAGTACACTTAATTAAGCAAAATAATCATTGCTTTTTATTGGTTCAATGGAACAAGATCTTTTTTATTGGTTCAATGAAAATCTGATTCATTACCACACAAACCAAAAGCTCTAAGCTTTTTATTTTTTCCTCGTTCTCTTCTTCTGTGTACACGTAACCATGAAGATAAAGAACAAAGGCAAAGTTTTTCCCTCTCCTTCTTCAGCTTCTGCAACTTCTTCCGCTGTTGTCAATGGAGAAAGAGACTTCTTCTACATCTTGAAGCTACTCCCAGCTGCCATTCTCGCTCTTGCTTCAGTTCTCCCCTTTGAGGACCGTGAAGTCCTTGCTTATATGATCACCCGGTCAATGAAAACTACCACCACCCCAAACCCTTCTTCTCTTGTCCATGACTCCAAGAGAAAACCACCCAAGAAACAACATCAGCAACCAAATACTAACATCAGCAACCACAGCCACACCCACAAGACGACCCCTGTTTTCGACTGTGACTGTTTTGATTGCTACAGAAGCTACTGGCTCAAGTGGGACTCTTCTCCTAACCGTGAGCTTATCCACCAAGTCATCGAAGCCTTTGAAGAACACTTGAGTAACGGCGAGAGGATAATTAAGAATGGCCGAGGTAAGAAGAAATCAGGCCGTAGGCTTGGTGATAAAGCTCCAGACTTTGATATTTCAGGTCCGTCCAAAATGTTGTCTGAGCTCCAACCCACTGTCTTGGAGACAGAACATAAAGCTTTTGATGTCTCTGTTTCTGTTTCTCCTAATGATGACGTGTCTCCGGCGAACTCGCCGAAGAAAGCGGCGGATGGGGTGGCAGAGGTGGAGGAGCTCGACGAGGAGACGACGCCGGCGGGGGAGAGCTCGGGGGTTGTCCTCTTGTCAGCGCCGGTGGTTGGCCACCGCGGTTTGGCAAGGAAGGTATTGCCGGACGTGTTGGGTTTACTAAATTCTCGTTTATGGGGGCTTTTGGGTTCCAATGTGTAGTGACTCGAGAAAAGAAAAATAAATAATATTTTTGTTGCAATTTTCAAGCTCTTCAATCAAGGAAAAACTTTAACAATTTTTTAACTATGATGTAGTTCAAGGATTGATAAGTGGGTCAGCTTTATTATCCGGTGATTATTTTATATTGACACTTTTCCAAGCAATTGCTGGCTGAGAGTCATTTTCTTGGGGAGGAGAAGTCTGTTGGTTGGTTTCCGGGAAAATTTTCATTATCTTTTTAGTGATGTTGACACTTCAAGTAGTCTGCTTAGGAGCTAAGAATTTCTTGATTAGGTGAAGCTGATCTTTTTTCGGTGGGCCAAAGGCAATGTGTTTCTTTTCTTAGCTTCTTTGTTTAATGGAGGATATAGCTTTTAATTAAATGAACTGCTTTATTATATTCGGTGCTTCTTTTATGAATGTCAATGGATGCTAGTTTCCTTGCTTTGTTTTGATTCCTTTTGGATCGAGTCTTTCCAAGTTTTTGTCTGTCCTTTGTATTAGTTTATCGTGCGTAGTGCACTAAATGTGGTTTAGGTACAATATTCATCATGATTAGGTTCTAGTGAAACCTCTAATTGCTCTCTTTATAAGGGATTTTGTCTCGAGAGATTCTAAAAGTTGGTGGATTGTAGATTTTGGGGTTGTGAGAAGGATGGATTACCAAGTTTGAGTGTTTGAGAATGTGATAAGAGGGTTTGAATTTTTATGATGATGGCTACCTTCCATTTATTGCTGCATTGATTGGGTTGGGTCCTATGAGAATTTTTGTTTCTTTTATACTCCCTTCTATTCAAGATAAATGCACACATATTAAGAAAGTTAGTGAAATATTTGATATACTCTTATTAATTGTCTTATTAATTGTATTTTGAAATTGTATTTTGAATTGTCTTGAAAATGTAATATGTATAATTAAGATTTTAAAAAAATTAAAAGGTAATTTTAAAAATAAAATTATAAATATGCATGAAAAGTCGTAAACGATATTTATTTTAAATAATTAAAATTTTTTAAAAATGACACTTATTTCGAATAGAAGGGATTAATTATTAGGTTCTTAAGATAAAAATAAATGCAAGGCCTTGAAACAATACCCCGCGAGATTCGCCCTTACTAATTAAAAACTGAAAAATGATTTGAGGAACTTCTACAAGAAGTAAGCAGGATATCCGTATGTTTGTCATCCTGATCTGTTTTTGGAGAGTTTACTTATATTCCTCGGGGTAATTAATTATTAGGTGCGGTAGTCTTGCAAATCAAGGTGGGCAGTAGAGGTCAATATGAGTAAGATATAAGCCTGGCCTTGGTTTATTGAGTATGTTTTACTTATGCTGGATGACATGTTATATTCTCTTCACTCTTGACTCGGTAAATTCAACTTGTTTCCAACATAGTCCATTCCATGAAGTTTGGAGAAATGTTAAAGATTTAAGTCGTAAATCATTTCAATGTTAGAATTCTCCAATCTTAAAAGTTAAAACGTGAACAGCTGACTTATGACCATGTCATGTCCAGCCACTCTACAGTCAGACATCATTGCATGAGAGTTGTCTAAAACCGGGGACATGGGAAACAAGAAAGCGCAATAGCCAAGAAGCAAGGGTCCAAATTTTGGTACCACTACAAACGAATCAGGATTGGGAGGGACCTGATCATCGTTGCCTTAGCCTGAAATTGCGAGATGACCCTTTTAAGATTTTTGCACCTGCTCCTCGTCACTATCGGTGAATTGGGCTCTGATTGTTTTCTTTTTCCTATACTTTTTAGTATAAATTGAATACAAAATTAAATTATGAAATTATTTAATAAATTAATACATTTATAACACATTTTCTAATATTTAGAGGTACTTCTAAAGTTGGGAAGACTTGGATAGAAGACCACTAATAATAATTGAAGGCTTTGTTGGATCATTCTCGATAGGGTGTTCCAATCTTGTGATGCCTATACTTAATCTGATTTTTATATTTGTGTGAGTTATATATAAACGTGATGAGATTTAATGAAACAAGTTAAAAACTAATTAATCAAAAGAGGGAATGAGATTTAATGAAATAGACTAAAAATTGGTTAAGCGATTACGATGATGGTATAAATGGTCTTGGGTTGGTTCATCTTCAGTATATGGTAGTGTCAGAGCAACATTTACATTGTGACAAGCTGGTCCAGCACCTTATCAGATGTCAGTTGGATTGGCTCCGGAGACCGTCCATTTATTGTAATCCTGCTGGCGTTTTAAAATCCAAGGAGAATAAACGTCTGATTTAAGAAAACCAGAACTGATTGGATCAGATCCCTTATAGTTGAAACTTGAAACTATCGTTCTGTTGGTGCAGTGTCAATGTTCTGAAACCAAAGAAAGGTCGGGACACATTAGATGGGCAATAACTGAAAGGTGAAAAAAGAACTTGGTTAACCTTCATATATCTTTTGTGTTAGAACTTGTTCTATTTCGTGTATTTACTATTTAGCTTATGAATATAGAATCTAGGTTTTAATTGCCACAACTTATTAAACTGACCTCTTTCGCTATATAAATTAATGTTCTGTCTGTTTATCGACTATTAACATTGCACTCTAGACTAATGCGTATTTTAGATTTGAAGGGCGAACAGTTACTTGAAACCTTCAATCCTTATCCGTCATTCTTGATAATTATATCAGTCAACCTTACCAGTTATTAATTATAAGAAAAACTACAGAAAGCTGACCACGAAATAAACTGTTCTGGAACTATGCCTTTGTTTTGTTCTCTGTCTACTTTGGGGAATCCATGGCCCAACTCATTGTAAGTTGGAAAGAAAAAAGAGCAAAATGGTTACTTTGGGTACTCCCTAACTTGATGTCAAATTAAACCTAGTCTCAGCTCTTTGAACTGTGGCTCCAATAAAATAACTTTATGACGAGTGATTATCTTATTAAAATATAACTTTCCCTTCATGTAGGACAGTCGATTTAGACTGCTTGTGGGGAAGCTTGTTTGAATATTTGCATGAGCTGAAAACCTGTTAGAAGCTGCATGAAAAAAATCCATGCATGAACCTTGACTTCCATGACAAAAGATTAGGTAATTTTAGATGAGGCTGGAATGATTAAGATAGATGATATTTGTTTACTACAAAGCTAATTGTGCTTGGAATGGAACTACGTCTACATTACTCGTCTAATCTCAAACTCAAATCATAGCTACAACCACTCAGAAAACAACAAAAGAAAATGTTAAACTTGATTTCCTGTCAGATACCCCATTAACCTCAATAATACATAATAGCTTTTCATGTCAAAGGCTGTTGTTACTACTTAAGAGCAATAAGTTCTATATCCACTTCTCTAAATTAAATTATGTAAGAGTTTCACATCTTTTGTTCCCACTTTTTCCTCCAACAGGAGCATTTAAATGTATAAAAATGAGCAAAAATTTGTAAAATCACCAAAGTAAATACTAAAGTCAATCCTCTCATAGTTCCTTTAACACTAACGTAGGAATCACTTTCTGTTAACAAGGAACGGGAGAAGATGATACAATCTTTACAGAGAAGTCAATAAATTAAATGTCTGAGATAAAATAGACCATCAAATAGCCTATCATAATTATCGATGGTAGTAATGATAGTGCTGCCTTCGGTGCCGTGTGGTGTGAACGGAAGATGGTTTCAGCAGAATGTTGGTGCCAAAGAGAGTAGACAAAGGAGATCCACAATGAGCAGACATCTCGTCCCTCTTCTAGTTGTCGTAAATTCAATTAACTAGTAATGTTGGTGATATTATAATGATGCCAAATACTTGTGTAGCTAGTTGATAGTGTTGCTCCTTTTCAGCGAATCAGAAGAAGAAAGATAAGGAAGACACTGTAAAAATCGTCTTTCTTAATTCCTTGGAAGTTTTTGTTACAAGGGATCGAAAGTGATCGGTGACATGGGGATGGTTGTCTTCCCCACTTGGATCTGTTGTAGCACTTGTTGGCTTGTTGCTGATGGGCATTAAAAAAACTCATCATTAATTGTAAACTTGACAATGATTTTACCATTTGGTTTATAATTCAATCACAGATCAGTTTCAGTTGGGAGTTTCTGGCTTGGAGTACTGAAGCTGAAGCTGACTTGACAAGAAGGCTAATCCGAACGTGCATTGCTAGCTTTTGTCGATAAACAACGTTATTAGTGTTTGAGAAGCATAACCTTTGTTTACATTGAACAATTGCAAAATGTTTCTTGTCCATTGGACTTAAACAATTGTACCAGATTAAGTATTGGACATTGCAGAAACTAGTTTCAAGGGATTTCCAAGAAAAATTTTTCAGAAAGGCAAAGCCTGGACGGCCCGTTTTTATCTTTGCAATCAAAGAGCAGAATTATAGGACTCTTCCCGCATTCTTCCTCTTAGAAATATATGAATGCAAAAACATTCCGTTTGGCACAGATTGGACTACTTGGAAGATCGAAACCACATTTCGCATTCCAATGACTACATAAGCAGGCCCTGAGCATAAAGCATATAGAACTTTGTCCAGAGTTCGGTAGGGGCTTCCATGCATGATCGGAATTACTAGCGAGTACTATATGTATACAATCCAAGACCATGCAAGTGTAAGGCTTGAGATTACAATTTGAAATATCATCCACAACAATCTTAGTGGTAAAGATCACTCGTTGAGACAAGTTTGATCGTTTGGGATTAATCAACCGTCTGTAGAATCAGCACGTACGGATCTTTAAGTTTGCAAGAGGAGTAGGAACATTGACACTGACAAGCAACCACTTAAGCTTGACCCTATCTACTTGCTTGATATTGTTACCAGCTCAAGTGAAGTCCTCTTCTCAACAGAGGTATGAAGAGGATAGTCCTACCATCTTCAAAGTAGGTTCGAAAACGAGAGTTTACCCAGCACAAAGACATATAAGCACCATAACTGTGCGTCCAAATTACCTTGTACCACAGTGGGTATCTGCGTCTAGGCTTGAATAAAAAGGTTCAGGTGGGGATCAACATGCCTTATTTGATGTTTCCTGAGGTCGGCTCCTTTCATGTTTGTGCGAAATTTGTCATCCCAACTTCGTATTTTAGCATCCTGTTGCGTACCTAAAAGAGAATAGCACAAAACTTCACCCGGCCCCACAGTTATGGCATATCATCTAACTACAACTTGGATGCCTAAGCACATGGTTTGGTTTTGGTCTGCGCAGCTTTCAGGCTTTTCCAGGGCGTTTCGCTTCTTTGGAAAGTTTCCTTTAGTTCGTTGATGTACATTTCTCATCAGGAGGTTCATTAGCTTCGAGTAATATACTAAATTCAGTGATGCAACAAAAATAGACAGCAGAAAGCAGAATCGAGATATCGAATTGGCATGGTGCTTCTTTATCTGCTCTTAACAGTTTCTACAATAAATAGGCTTGGAAATCATTATAGTTAATGTTTATTTAAATTGTTACACGTTAAGGCAAAGCAGGAACTGCTAAACCTAATTGATAGATAAAGCTCACCGGCTTAAAGTGTAAGCGTTTAACCATATCTGCATATTGCAAAATAAAAAGCTTATACAATGCAGGATAATATACGTTACGAGATTAAGTTCAAATAAAAGCTTTTCATGATGTAATGTAGTTTTCTGGTTTTATTAATTATAATGAGTAGAAACAGAGATATTTGCTCTGATCAAGGATGACATTATTGCATTTTGTCTCAGAGCTAAAAGCCCTTTTCTTAGTTATCACCTCATGACTCTTATTCATAAAGGTGCAGGCGGGGCACCCCGAATTTTCCAAGCCAGGAGACCTGGTCCGGATAAGCTAGACAAAGAGAAAACACGTATCAGAAGTTGGTATAGGTGCTATAGTGATAATCATTATAGTCGTGGCAAGTTCACCACCCCACAGAGAAAATGGTAACCGAAAAGTTTTTGGAGTCGTCACAAGCTTCTCTAAGACTTTCAGAAGAATCAGAAGACAACAACTAGTTTACCTTATGCAACTAACCAGCCTAGAACACCATCCTATGAAACAACTGAATCATTTCGTTTTAAGGCTTAGCTATAAGATACCAGATGCCGATAATTATTACACTTTGTATCGAATAGGCATAGGCGTTTCTGAGTGATCATGATTCAGGATATTTAAGGGTATATTGAATAATCTTCTGTTTTCAATGCACCTATTGCTTAGTCATTTAATAACAACTTTTACAGGAATAGTCTGCAATTGATGTGAACCAATCAAGAACCATATATATTTGCACTTCTGTTTACTATTTTCTAATGAAGAAAGATGTTCTTTGTGGCTTGTTCTTCTTCATCTCTTCAAATTCCGACATCAAAGTCCCTATCTTTGTGCGTGGAGTTTTTACCACCTAGTTAGTGGCAGAATATTAGCAGAATTAACCATTACAATTGCAGATTGAAGCTAGACATACCTGGGATTAGGGGGACTAATATCGTTAATGACATCTCCTAATATGTATATGCAACATAACGGGTGTATGTAACCATTCCAAAAGGATTGTTCTATGGTCATTCAGTACAGGACTGTTTGCGTGCCATGATCTAGAGCAAATGTTGCAGTAGAATTCATCAGTTTCGCGACAAAACTGAGTATATGTTTACAACGAATCTCATAAGATCTGGACACACAGTCCATTTGGCCACATGCATTGATCTTGAAAATGAATAGCCAACCTAAATCTTGTAACTTTCTTATTGTTTTTGCCCAGCCACCTACAACTCGGATCCTTGGAGGTTTGCGGGAAACATTGGCCATCTTAGTCACAAACAGTTATATCTTCTGATTATGTAAAGTCCCTCCTCTTCTCATCACGGAAGCATTTATCAAAGTACGCGCATTCTGAAGGACGAAAAAGATGAAGGTATAGAACACTGTAGTATTTGTTATTGGAAAGAAATTAGGACTTACTCTTCGATTCTTCATCATCTAAGTATCGCATTCGCATTCATTGCAGCTCCTTGGTTGGATGCACCGTAAGCTATGGAATCATAGTAGTGAACCACTAAAGGAATTCGCCATTGGTGAGTTCTGTTCCTCCTGATTATTCTTACTGATTCTTCTAAATATTTCCATTTCCATTGGCATAATAAAAAAACCTGTTTCGTGTTTTATGATTGTTGAGACACTATCCACAAACGAACAAGCAAAGATGCAGAATTAAAAGTTTGTCATGTCTAGGCTAGATGGTATACTGGTGTGAAATACTGATCTAGTTTGCTGTCTCTTTTCAATCTGCCAGTACACTTAAATAACTTACCCGTTTCCTAATGTGGGATGACACTCTCTGGGGAAGGAAAAAGATATGACAAGGCAATTATAAGATTAGTTAACCAAAAAAACCGATCTTGTGTTGGTTGAACATAAATTGTGGCCAGACAGGCACATACTGAAATTCCATAACGCAATGGTGGAATATCTATATATCTTGGTTTGTCTAACATTTCTTGCGTCAGGCCATGCTTGCAACTGTCTTACAGGACAGCCATCACTTGATGATCAACAACACTACCTAAAGCCGAACACACCTTTCAAGCAAGCTCAGAAAGACCATTTCCGAAAATCTTTTGCTGGTTTAGAAGCAGCCAGAGAGGAAGAAGAGGAAGAATATGAGGAAGAATCATCGGCAGCAATGTCTGAGCTGTTCCATGGTTTTCTTGCAATTGGAACACTCGGTTCCGAACCAGTCAATACTGATCCATCAACACCAACATTCCCAATATCTGTTGAGAATATCACCGAAAAAGAGACTGAAGTTACAGAGAATGACCTGAAGCTCATAAATGATGAGCTGGAGAAAGTTCTGGTGGCTGAAGCTAGAGAAGATTGCTGCAATGATTCATCAGGAAGGAACAGTTATGTTAGTGTTGGGAGGAGCAGTCACTGTAGCACCATAACGCTTAGCGGCAAGCCCATGGAAGGTCAAGACAACAATGGTAATGGAAATACAATTTGTCCACTTCAGGGATATCTTTTTGGTTCAGCAATTGAACTATCAGAGACAACAACTGTGGCAAAGAAGGAACATAGAACATCCCTTGGTGAGCTGTTTCAGAGGACTAAACTAGCAGAGGACAATCCTGGGGGAAAATTTGATCGGGACGAGAAGCGCACCGAGAAAGAAGCTGATAAGTCTGCTGTGCATCTCGTGAAAAAGATACTGAAGAAGAAAATGTTAAATGCTTCTTCTAGGAGTTCTACTGCAGCTGGTGGTGGAACTGTTGATTCTGCTTCAGCAGACACAAAACTGAATAAGGTATATTGACAAGAGACATTTCAAGTCAAATATTTGCCAACGAACACCCACGAGAACGTTCACAATAGCTGTCAAACAACAAATCTGAAGATTTGTTAATTATTTTCCATTTGTTCCATATTGATCATATGCCAATTCCACTGTCCTCTTTATCTGTCTGGCTATGCATAATACCCATGTCCTGCAGATCCTGCAGATGTTTCACAAGAAAGTTCATCCTGAAAGCTCAGTATCTAGGCGGAAGATGGATAAGCCCCAGAAGAATGATAATAGGAAGAGCACATCCAACGGAGCACCCAACAATGGAGCTCATATGGTTCCTGATGAAGACATGACTATACCTTCCTATAGAGCTTTACCAAAAAGAAGTTTAAGGCGCTACAAGAGTCAGTCTAATCCCCCCCAATGTCTGCTAATTGGCAATGACTCGAATGGAACCGGGGAATGCTGGATTAAGACAGACGCAGAATGTAAGTACTCGCTGTGTTTCACGATACTGAAGTGATCAATCTTCCCTAAAAACTGCGATCAGCTTGACGTTAATTTGTATAGATTGATGGGAACAATCTTCAGGAAAACACTATTCATAACTAGAAAAGCTTGGAACTTTGGTCCAACACACTCCATCCATAAGATTATATATCACACCTAAGCAATTTGTGCCATAAAAAATGTGTTTTGGCTCTAACCTCTGCATGAAGCTATCCTAACCCGGTTGCATGCTTTGCATTGTAGACCTCGTATTGGAGCTCTAATGGCAGACGAAGCTGGAATCAACAATGGTATCACGTTGCCATTTTTTATTATCCAGAAGTACTATATGGTGCTCGTCATAGAACTGTACTCTTATGCGTGATTATGGCGGTGATAATGTGAGTGTGTAAGTGCTACAAATAAAAAGAGAGGTAGTTCAATCCTCCCTGAAATTTGCCGTATTTGATGAATAGCTGTTAATCTATTTTGTAGTCAATGTACTTCACCTATTATTGATTATCAATTATCATATCCCACTTCACAAATGTTATGCGACTTCCCTTTTGAGCTGGATGTTCACTGACACTAAACCGAATTGCTCAAACTTGATTGTTTTATTTAAACGACTGTTAATATATTCGAACTCTCGTCTCCAATTTAAAATATAATATACTCTTATATTAATACGGATAAAGGAAGTCTTAATTGAACTTTTAGATGATTTATTTATACAAGTAAATGAGTTTTACTACATTCAAATTTGAGGATTTAATACACAAGTCTAAAATTAAGAAAATTTCATTTATATATTTTAATAAAAGAGTTTATGCCAAATTCTTAATGAATGCCTTGCTTCATCTACACTACAGCCTTAATTATGTAATGCCAATTCTAGTTCTAGATGAGATGCTTCATAGTTTTTTTTACATATAAAAAGGGAGAACAACAAAAATTACATGGTAATTATCGAATGACAGACCCTGACACATCCTTTAAAAAGATACGTGTGCATTCGCTGGGTGAATGCTCAAGATTGGTGATCTCGAAGGAAAACTGGAAAGTAGAATAAGCAAACCAATCCATACAATGATTATCCTCTCGATAGCCGTAGTGAATGATTACAACCCAATTTTAGGAGAATAGGTTAACTATGCATTAGTTAATATGTCCGACTACAATGAATTTTGACCCAAGAAGAAAGCGCTAGACGCTTTGTAGGGAATATAATTGCCACCAATGATTAACTGGATGGACACTTTATTATATATTATCAAGGTTAATCAACTTTGTCCTACGATAAAAACTCACAGTCCGTACAGTTTTCCTTAAATCTTGCAGGAAGTTATCAGCAACCGGAACAATATGTGTTGACCATGCGATCATATTAGCAGAATTCAGCATATCTTTTGGCAACGTATACTGTTTTTTGAAATTATTGTATCAAGAAGATTAGGAAATAAGAAATATTATAAAGAAAGTAGAGAAAAGAAAGAATAAAAAAAAGAAAATACAATTTTTATGATTAATAACTCTTCAAACATTAGTGTACATTTTTATATCAGATTAATAGTATTTGAACTAATATCAAAATCTTGGGTGGCCCTACAAGAAATATGTAGTTTACCTACAGACAAAACCAATGATAAACGCAAGTATTCCGTCGGGAATAATAATTACCGACGGAATAAAACGATGAACAACGACAATTTAATAAATTTAACGACGGACATTTTGTGTCCTTTCGTCGGTAAAGTATATCGACGGACAGACGTAACCGTCAATAAATTTTACTGACGGAAGGCTTTTCCCGTCGGTACATTTGTCGATGGAAAAAGAAAAACGGTCAGTAAATATCATACAGTTTACCGATGATTTAAGGTGTTCCGTTGGTAAATATAGTGCTTTTTGCGACATTATTTTATATTCCATCGGTAGATAAAAGTAAGAATTTTTTTAAGCAAAACCCCGCATTAAAATTTGTTTCATATTCTTATAATAAATGCATAATTTCAACAGTTATGAATTATCTCTGCATAATAATTTTATTTGCTTATATATTCAATTTGTTTAAACAGAAAGTTGATTAATGATATAAAGTTAAAATTATCTTAATTGATAATAAAAAAATTACAGTGTACATAATAAGTCTTTGTACTTCAAAGCAAATGACTACAACAATTCTAATGTCCTATGATCGCCGGTGTTCTACGGTGCTACCCCTTGCCTTCAACTCATTCATCTCTTGTCTTCGCTGAGCTATGATGTCTATGAATGTGTCCATTGTTGTCTGAAGCCGATTGACTTGATCAATTTACGACCATCTACTAGATGTTGTTGTATTGGACGTGGAGGATTGTGAATAACATGTGTTCGCAAATGAATCTAACTCGAAGATCCTTCCACGACAGTCCTACCACTCATAGCATCAAGATACATCTAAGTCTCATCAACAGGTTGTTCCTATTGAGACTGTCGCTAAATGGTTTCTTATATTTGGTCCTATTAGGAAGCAATGTTTATTAGTAAGTGACAATTATTAAAAAATAATAATAAAACAATAATTACATATATATTCAGTTCTCTACATCGACTGTTGACGAATGTCACACCGTCATACTTCTTCGTGTGAGTGTGCAAAAATACCTAAGTAGGTGTAGGCCTCATGCCCATAGACTTTTCCTGCATATTTAACCTAAAATGTTAGATGTTAATTAGATTTTATAAAAATTTCGACAGATTTTTCTTTATTTTTATAATATTTTCTCTTGTTGAACAAATAAAATAACTTAACACAGTTATATATGGCATCAGACATTTCTACCATTATCATTATCTATAATACACATGTTTTCATTTCAACATTCACTCATCAATTTAAATTGAAATACAACAAAGTAAAATATTTACAATATAAGTGTTAAGTTTAGATACTTACAAGTCTCTGTGCATGCTCGTGGCAGTAATTGATCATCCCGTATGTACTGGAAGACTCTCTCCCCCCGTGCCTCCTCGTCTGTTGGTGGAGTTAAGCCCTGAGATGGACATTGCCTCAGGCTTGTTCAACACTCCTGCCAACGACTCCATATTTGCTCTGAAATATAAGGCGATCGTACACTAGCCTTGTGTAGCACACCAATAAAGTCACTATAATGTGCATGAGCTCACCTCTCCCATACTTTATGTATGATCGTGTCGAAACCAGAATCTCAAAAAAATTCTTTCTGAAAAAATGAAAAAATTAAACTACTATAATGTAATAATATTTATCTAATTAATGTATACAAATCAATATAAAAAGAAAAAATGTATTGTACCTCAAACTCCTAAAAGTAAAATCCCTTTATGGCCTGAGAGATATTCTTCTACACATAACCCTCAGGATCAATCCTCCCCTTAAATGTAGATTTCATATTTTTGAAACACAGTCCAAACAGAATCAACCTAATATAAGAAGTAATTTTATATCATGAAAAAACCGGTAAACCTATAACTTAATTAAAAACATAAAGTGTTTTATGTGATTTCACTTACAAATTATTGACAATTGTTATGTACTTTCTTCCATCAGGTCCCTCTGCTCCAAGATGACGGTTGTCTCCTCCATACGATAAAGGGTTAGTGGATGATGTATAAGTTGGGGATGGTGTAGCATGACCAGCAGTAGGTGATGCCTCATCTGCAACTGTAAGCCTTGGAGGGGGAGGAGGTGATGCAGTGCTAGATGTAGACAGTGATGGTCTACTTTCACAATAAGTACCTTTGAACATGTGTCTGAATCTGGGCTGTATAACCTCACGTTGTTTCTTTAGTCCTATATTTCTACCTAAAATTCAATGTTTATTGAATTTGCTACAAAAATAAGAATTTGAATTCAATATTTTACACGATATATGGACAAGGAAATCAGGCGATTTGTTAAATATCATATTCAAGTACAAACGACGTAATAAAAGGTTAATAATTGTTAAAGTCGTAGAATAAGAACAATAACAACCCACACTCAATAGGACGCAAGTTAACCTCTAACTAGTAGGAAGGTTGTTGGACAAATTCTTACAGATAAAACAATAAATCAACTTTAAAGATGAGTCTAGTATATTGCATCAATAAATCACAATGATATAACTATTTTCTTGGATTCCATATGACATGAGAGTCGGTAAAGGTAAATGAGTCCCCGATATTTGGATTCTCGAGAAGGGTCCTAGCATGTTCAAACGCACCAATTGAAACAGTGATACTTCTTCCCTCAGGTGTAGGCTTTTTAACACCTTCTAGCAATAGCGTTTCTGCTATAGCTAAACTTGTAGAGGAAATAATGAATGAGTCTCCATATTTAGTATGGAAGACTAACTCTCCAAATGAACTACTAGTACGAGCAGGTTTACCTAAAACATAATCAGTATATAACTTAGATAATGTCATATTAGAAAACCGTTAAACGAACCAAAACAGGATATTAATGCATACGTGAATGTGCAAACGAGGTTTGTGGAATTGACAAATTTTCAAAAGAACCAATCTCCCTAATCCTTTATAGACCGTTGTAACATCGCTCCCGCCTCTATTGGTATACATGTCATCTTCGAGATTTAAGGAAACTTAAAACAACATGTAAAATATACCATCAAATGTGAATATATATATATAATAGCTTCATCAAAAGAAATAAGATGTACATAATAAGGAAAGTGACGTTGTCCAAATCATACTAAACACCTTGAAGTAGAAGATCGGCCATGGAAGGAAAACGATCGTTAGTGTACGAAGTGGATATTTTTCCTGCATTATTTATTCCTCTGGTTGGGACAATTTTGCCACATTCTTCCCAACAGAATGAATTACTAATATCCTGAACCAATTGCCATGTCGACATTCCTTGATTAAGATTTTGAATTAAATACTTTACATAATATACTAAAAAGGAAATCATTGATTTGAAAAACAAATTATTCAATTACAAACACAAATTAATCGCTATCATAACTTAATTGTAAATTACAATCATCTTCTTCTTCAGAAGAATAAGAATCAAACTCCAGCTCCTCTCCATATCTCTGACCCTCGTCATCCTCTTCAGATGAAATTTCAACATATTTATTAGATCAATCGATCAAAGTTTCATTATCGTCATATGAGACAGATGTATTTATAAAATGAACATCTTCTTGAAAAGTTTCACTTTTAATTCTCTGCTCTCCTTTTCCATATGATTCAAAACACCCCTATGTTTAACTTTGCAAACCGCTAACCCATCTGACTTATCTCGTCGTAAGCTTGGAAAAGGGACATAAAACATTTGTTTCGCTTGCATTGCCTACATGAAAGGTTCAAATTATCTCAATCGTTTTCGGTTGTTGATTTTAACTAGATTGTATCGGTTATGCACTTTTATTCTAACATTTGGAGTTAGGTCATATCGTCACATTTAAATATCATACATCGCTTTATTGGAAATGCAAGGTACTCAGATTTAAGTATCTCAATAATTTTATCATAGTAATCTATTAATTCTCCATGTATGGAAACTCCACTATTTATTGTTGCCATGCTATGACCATGATATTCTGTGTAACATCCCGTTCCTAGATTGAGGGTTAGAACCCTAAAATATGGTAGATGAAAGATCAATGAGAGATTTAGAGAAATGCATCTCATGCTCATGCATATTGTTAGCATATACGCACGTGAATTTGAATTTTTGCACACATAAAAATGACTGTACATGCATTCATTGACAATTTTTAGGTATAATTGAATTGCAATGTGATATTATTGAGAAATGTGGTTTTTATATGTTGAAAACTGATTTGGAGAGAGTGTATTTAGCGATTTAGAATTTTTGATAAATTTTAGGAGAATTTTCTGTAATTATGGGTATTATTGGACTAAAAAAAATGCCATGTGGCCAGTTAATTGATGGATGGTAGTAAAAATAAGAGTCAAATAATGTTGAAGAATTTTGGAGATGACTTTAGAATTTTTGAGAAAATGATATTAAAAATTTAAGGATAATTCGAGTAAAATTTAGAGAAGATTGAACTAGTTAAATGAGACACTACTGAAAGTTTTAGAAATTGGACAAGTGTCTAAGTCTTAAGCCACAGTTCTTTTAATTTGAAAGACCAAGACATTGTTCTTGTCTTAAAATATCTTTTCCGTGACTTTCTTCATCTTCTGAAAGTTTCATTACTTTCTATCTCATTTTGTTTTCTTCTTCACTGTCACTGAAATATCTAACCCTACCACCTTGGGTTGTGGATGATCATGTGATATTGGAAAGCTTAGGTCCAAGTGATTTTGAAGGGTTGGAGTTTAAACAAGATAAACGCTCGCATGTAGACGTTTCCAAATCATGGAAGCTAATGCTAATTTAGAGCGTACTGTGAGTAGACCTAGATGGTCTTACTTTATTGTTTGTTTTGATTATGTTATGAATTGAGTAATTATGAATATTTATAAATGTGATTTGATTGTCGAAATCCAGACAATGAAGGTCCGAAGATTATGATATATGAATGAGATATTGAAGTGCTAATTGTATGTGAATGTGATGAACTAAATGCTTCATAATATGAATGCATGATCACAAAGTGTTCTCAGCATAAATGTTGAATGCCGGGCTAAGGTCCGATGATATATGATAGTGAATAAGTGATCATATGTAATTGATGCATTTCACTACATGAATGCATGAAAGATAAAGGCAGCTATGACCAGAGTATCCAACATGAAAAGAGCTTTAAGCTCAGTTATGCGCATCAAAGCCTCAGGCTCAACGTTTAATGAAAAGGCTCAACGGATACGGGACATGCAACATCCCACTACCATAAGGCAAATACCCACTCGAAGGACATTCAAGTACATACTTTATTATAATGGTATGTTGGAGCAAAACGTATCCGACTTACACATGACAATCCAACCTACGCATGGCATCATCTAACACATTCAAAGTCACTAAATTTTAAAAACCATTCAAATCCATTCATTCATAAAGCTTACACT
>JAOTIZ010000003.1:8718719-8741804 GCA_027123425.1 Erythroxylum panamense
AAACGTCAAACCAGCTTAGTTTTTGTCCCTCCCCAATATTGACTTCTCTTCTCCCACTAAGTTTTGAAATTTCTATTATATTTATTGCTTGTTTTCCTCTGTTATATATGCATATTGTTGTTATAAATTCTAATATGCATCATCTTAGACTCTCGCAAAAAATGATGAATAAGAAATAAAGCTGCCTATTAATAACATGTGCGCCAAACGATACAAGCACTTTAAATCTCACAAAAAACTCAAATGTTAATATGAAACAAGTTTTCCAATTTGTAGCATGCACACTGAATAAGATGAGAACTTTAAAGCTCACAAACATCTCAAATATGGAGAAGACTAGCATTTTAAAACTTGCAAATCACTCAGATTTTGATATGACAAAAGTTCTCCAATTTGTAGCATACACACTAAATAAGATGAAAACTTTAAAGCTCACAAACTACTCAATACAACATGCATTTTAAGATACATGCCTGTCTTATTAACATCACATAAAAAAATGACAAAAGTTTGCAATTTGTTCATAGGCATACTCATAGTTATTAAATGATAAAGTACAGAGTTGTTTAATTTTAATTGCTCAAACTTGGAATATCGATTCAAAGTAGTCAAACTTATGTCAAAATTGAGGCCTAACAAGCAGATAACCCAAGTTAACAACAACAGAGCTTTTACTAAAATAATTACAACTACAATTAATATGATAAATTTTAACAAAAAAATCTAGAATCTACAACATGAAAATCTTCCTTTCGTACTTTCACACATGAAAAACATAAAGACAAAGAGGGAGAGACAAAAAACTACATAATGTAAATATTGAAAAGAAACAGAGAAAAATGAAACATTACTATGTGCACCTGAGTAACAATTGAGCTCGAAGCAATTTTCCTAGAACAAGCAATCTTCCTAAAACAAGGTTGCATATAAATAGTAAGGTAAGAAAAATAAAAGCAACATTTTCAAACAAACATGAACAATAAGAGAACAAAACTAGCCAAGAACAAAAAAAAAAGAAAAAACCCAAAAATGGTAAGCTCAAAATGCAAGCTTAGAGAGTTTAGAAGACAAATACGAAGTCTTTAAGTAGAGTTAAAAATAGTTGTCAACCTTGACAGTCAAGCATCTAAATAGATAATATGCATGCCCTACCATATATATAATTCCATATCATATTTGTTATAGTTTCCTTATGTATTTGGCACTTCCTTATATCCTAATATTCATATTAAGAGAAAAAGAAAGTAGCTTATGCTACTAAAGGAAACTACCATCTCACTAACCTATAATGAAGATCTTAGTCGTCTGAATTGGCATATATAAAAGGACTAGACAGAGTAGTTATCGCACCAGAAAGGAAAAGTTAGCGATAGAATGGATAAAACATAAATTGAACTTGGAAAATATATATTCCATATCCTAAGTTCAAAGTTAAAAAAATCTTAATGGTCCAATGATTAGATAATATGCAACAAAAATGCACTGGATCATTAATTGTGAATTAAAAGCATACAAATAAAAGTACAAAAAGAGATATGAATTTACAATATGAAACATCCAACACAAAGCCTGTCTTACACATCAACTGCTTGCCATGTTTAAGCATAGAAAAAATGGAATGGACCTTATGCTAGAATGGTGGAGATTGTGAACCTATGTTTAGATAATGACACTCTCATTTATACTGCCACAACATTGAAAAGTTTCAGGTTGTTAACATCCCTATGTTTCAAAATTAGGCTCCTTTAAGTTTCTTAAAAACCTTTAACTTTAAAACTTTAACCATGTATTGCAGCTTCAAATTATGTCATCCTTTACGATATCATCATCCTAGACATTAGGAAAAGGAAATATAGTTTGTAATTCTGGTTAGGAACAAATGACATCTTGTTTATTGGGTCATTTTCAGCATGGGAGAAATTAACTAAGCATTCAAAAATCATCTTTATAATTTTAACTAAGCATTTAAAAGGATACACATCTTCATATATTTCTCACTACTTTATAGTGGTGTAGGTCAATGGTACAAAGTCTTGAGAAGGTGGATATAAGGAATATGAGAAGGGAAGGGAAACTTGCAATTTGGATTAACATCCATAATGCCTTAGTCATGCATATAGTTATTTTAAATACTTAAATATCCTTGTAATTTGCTCTATGGATAATTAATAATACCAGGAAAGAAGATTAGTTTATATGGCATAAATATATTCTTAATCATTGTATCAAGAAAATTGTTATAGATGATACAAACTATACATTACAAATGTAGATGGTGAGAGAGGAAGACAATTGCATGAGAACCAAATTTCGATGTGAGAAGAACACTCATGAATAGGTGAAACATACATCGTTTAAGGGGAAAACACAAAGACACAACAGGAGGAGCACCAACAATGAAGTAATTAAGTGGCTAGAACACAAACATAGAAGAACGAAAACCACAAAGAGAGAAGATAAGACATTGTTAAAGTAGCTAGAACACAAAGACAGAACATGAAAAACTAGAGGAGATTAGTGTTTATAGGTTATCAGTATGAAAAAAACGGTCGTTTTCTTGTTTTTGGATTCTTCTTTTTTTTCACTATGAAAATATTTTTAAAGCCAAAAATTTTTGCCTACAAAATTTGTTTCATAGCTTTAAAATGTAGCTGATAGCTAAGGGATCTAGAACATATTTGAGTTTTAATTACAAAAAACATTTCAAAGCTAAAAACTTTTTGCTACAAAACTAAGTTCACGGTTAAAAAACATCTCCAAAATTTATGATCTATAAAAATAATTTTGTAGCTAAAAATTTCTGCTACAAAATGTTTTTCACAGTTAAAAAATGTCTTCAAAAGTTATTAGCTACAGACATCAAACGTGGTCGATTCTAAACGTAAGAATAGTTTAAAAAATCTGCAAAATTTTTATTTATAGATATGCTGCTTCAATAGGCTATGATTTTGAAGTTTTATAGCCATACAGTAACTTTTATATACAAATTTCAAGTTGTAGCAAAAGAAAATGTAGTCAAGAGTTCAATTTGTAGTAGTAACAAAAGGTCAAAACTTACATCATTTAAACGTTAACAATGCGTTTCTGCAGTATAATTTCAAAGAAGAGGTCTATATGTGGTTACCTTGGGCTGCTTCGCGAATAAAGAAAACAAGGTGTGCAGGCTCAGAAAGTCCATTTACAAACTTTGATAGGCTTTAAGAAATTGGTTTAAAAAACTTTCTTGTTCTAAACTTTAGTTTCATCCAATCACACATAGATTACTCGTTTGTTTACCTATCAAAAAGGAGGAGTCTTCAAAAGCTTGCTATTATGGGTAGATGATTTGATTTTAGTAAGGAATGATTTGAAGGTATGTACAAAGTTCAAGTCGTACTTGAACAATTATTTTCTTATCAAAGATTTAGGTCCTCAAAAATACTTCTTAGATGTAGAAGTTGAAGTAAAACCAGTCAATTTTGCTATGGACCGATCACAAGTTGGCGTCAGCAGAGGGAGCAAAACTTGGAGACCAAAGAATGTATAAGAGCTTGATAGGGCGCCTAATATATCTCACAAAAGCATTAGCAAGGCAACAATCTCAATATCTTCTTAACAAATTAGACACTCATAACTGTTATGCATTAATTTGATAGTCTGTTAAAATATTAATTAAGAAAATAATTTAGTATATATCATGCATATTAGAGATAAATAGGAAAAAGTTTATGAATTTAATAGAAATAAGATAGAAGAAAATTTAGGGATATGATAAATACGAGATACGAAAAAGTTAAGAAATTAATTAAATTTGGTATGATAGAATTTTTCTAGGTGTTTGACTCCTTAGATTATAAAAGTAACATTGTGATTGTGAATACAGAGTAAGAAAATTTTCTTTCCTCAAATCCAAAGTTACATTTCTCTTCTTTTACTACTCTTCAGTTACTGATTTTCGATGGTTTAGAATAAGATATGTTTAGTCAAAGAAATTGAATAACTAAATCGAAAATTATACTTTTTCTAAGAAAAGTACAATAAATTATTTTTTTTGAAACCCTGACTGCTTGGCTGCTGTATGCAAAATTTGACTAGGAAGCATGCCTGCTGAGGCTGACCATTGATTGAAAACCTACGAGTCAGGAAACCTCCAAGTAGTTTCTGCATATTCATACCATTACTATTAATGGTTAATGTTTTCGTACTCTTTTCTCATTGGTCTTATTATATGATAACTCTACAAAATATTGGTATGTGACGATAATGATATGACCTGACATACATTTCACTAAAGCTTGAGAGTTCACATTTCTAAACATTGACCCGTTACAGCCATCTCTATCATCTAGACGTAAACATGTTTAACATTTTCAGGAATCCGACTGTTGAGTAATTTGACTGCTTCCAACCCGTCAAATGCTTATATTCCTCTAGAAGAGAAGAGCTTATCGAAAAAATGCCAACAATTTTTATCGAAAAAATACCTTTTTATCTCATTTGTTCATTATGAAATTTGTGAATAATAGTTGTTGGCACCGGATAGGACTTAGTAAACGGAACAGATAATTTCATCCGCTATTCCTCTAAGCACTAATTATAAGTCACAACTGCACATTGAAATTTAAGTCATTAAAATTTGTAAAAATTGATATAGTGTTTTTTAATATTAAAAACTTTAGTAATTTAAAATTATAAATATATTTTAAAATAATTCAAATAAAAAAGGGCTATGACTTTTTTACTTAAAATAATATTAAAAATCGAATAATAGAATTGCAAACCCAAACTTTAAATCTGAAGATGGAGTTTAAAAGTCTGATGAGCCTTTTATCTTTATGTCGTGCTTTTCCTGCCTGGAAGGGTAAGGCTGCGTGAGAAAGTTGTATAAAAGGAGCGTTCATAATCATTCTTAAAAGACCTGATTCAGCAGCTTGAAACTTTGAATCAAAAGGCAAGTATGTTTTATCGCCTGATCCAACCTAAACGGTGACTGACAACCCACTGAATGGGGTAAGGCAACTTTGAAAATTTTAGGATCACGTAAACATCAGATAGGTATGATTTGACAAGTCCTGGTCCTTGAGATGTAAGCATTTGTGAGACTTATCTCACGCATGTCCTTACCGATTTGATGCTTTGATCCATGTTATAGCATACCTATAATTCATAGATGTGTCATCTGGCATGATAGTATTTCCGGCACTCCAAATTTGACTCAAAGAATTGCTTCATTTCAGTTTCTTCCCTAGTACTGGATGCATTTGTTTGCGAGAAAGTATAGAGAGCTCAATCGAGACGAAGTTTTTGTTACCACCGTATTAGCATAACTCAAGCTTACGAGGTATTTGTTAAGTAAATCGGGTAATTTTTTACTCAAATTACGACTAGCGAATTTTACTAATTTGGTAATTTTTAGGAAAGATTGTTAAACAAACTCCTAAGATAGAATTATCATTCTAAATAAATTTTCAATAAAGCCTGAAGGGGCCACAATGGTTCTACTTAAAACTCAAACTATTAGACATAATTTACTTGCACAGTATATTATCACAACTTAGACCCGTATACAAATCAACAATGTACAAGATAATAGAATTATACACTCAAAATAATCGTGCAAGTAAACCCGATAAATAAATATTGAATACTATAAATGTGAAAAAAAAAGAGATAAAGAAATATCACATTCGAAAATTGATAACAGAGTTTGACCAATTGTGTCTAGTCTTCGAGCACCACTTATGGTAACCTGTTTTATTAGAAAGAGAATACTAAATTTGATATGTGTACAAATTTTGAAGATATATTAAATTTTTAGAGTGACTTAGAATAGAAGGGGAAGAGTTATATTATAACTTAAAAAACTCCTCTCATTCTCATCTCTTCCCAATATGAGATATAAATTGAGTCATCAAAGCTACCAAAACTAACAAATCTCCATCTTAACACAATTTCGGATCCCACCAAATGTAAGCATCATTCATCCTCTCAATTAAACAAAACTGTCTTTGCAGTGCTTCCAATTTGTGCCCTCAGGCGCCAACTTAAAAGTGCAAGATGTTGACAATGTTTAAACTTAGTTTTTGTCACCATCTTGGTCATCATCTCTGCAGGATTTTCTATAGTCCATATCTTCTAGAGAAGTGTCTCCTCTTCTTCAAGAATCTTCCACACAAAGTGATAGTAAACGTCAATGTGCTTCGTCCTTGCATAAAAACATAGTTCTTTGCTAAATGAATAGCACTTTGACTGTTACAATACACCAAAAGGTATTTCAGACCAACTTTCAAGTCTTTTAGCAATCTATGAAGCCAATTTACCTCCTTCACAACCTCTATAATTGCCATATACTCTGCCTATATTGTTAAAAAAGTCACTGTTGACTGTAAAGTGGACTTTCAACTAACTGGCGCCTTCGCATAAATGAATAAGTAGTCAGTTATAAATCGTCGCTTATCCAAATCACCTGCATAGTAAGAATCACAATATCCAACTATGTATTGACCAAGTGATTTATCCCGCTCAAATAATAAGCCAACATTTATAGTACTTTAAATATACCGTAGAATCCATTTCACAACTTGCCAATAAGCCTTGCCAGGATCATGCATATATCTGCTCACAACACTAACTTCCTGTGAAAAATCGGGTCTCGTACACACCATTGCATACATCAAGCTTCCTACTGCATTAGCATAAGAGACTTTTTCATGTATTCTCATTCTTTATCCGTCTTTGGAGATAACTGGTTGCTAAGCTTCAAATGAGAAGCAAGCGGAGTACTTACAGGTTTTATATCTTTATTCATACCAAAATGTTATGTACTTTCTTCAAATACTGCTTCTGAATCAGCCAAAGCTTGCCTCTCTGTCTATCCCTGCTTATCTCCATGTCGAGAATCTTATTGACTTCTCCCAAATCCTTCATCTCGAACTCTACATTCAACTAAGCCTTCATTTTGTTAATTTCATCTTGGCTCTTGGATGCTATTAACATACCATCAACAAACAAGAGTAAGTAGATGTAGGACTCATCTTAAAGTCTGTGCAAATACACATAGTGATCGTATTTACTTCTTGTGTACTTCTGGCTCATCATAAACTTGTCAAATTGTTTGTACCATTGCCTCGTTGATTGCTTCAATCCGTACAATGATTTATTTAGTTATAAACCCAATTTTCTTTACCAATGACTTTGAATCCATCTGGCTGAGGCATATAGATTTTCTCCTCCAAATCACTATGTAGGAATGCGGTTTTCACATCAAGTTGAGCTAGCTCCAAATTCATCTGCATTACCAATGCTAACAAAATTCTAATGGAGGAATGTTTAACAATTGGAGAAAATATCTCATTATAATCAACTCCCTCCTTCTGAGCATAGCCTTTAGCTACCAACCTTGCCTTGTAACAAAAATCATTCTTGTTAGGAAATCCTTCTTTCTTTGCAAATATTCATTTGCATCCAATTGTCTTCTTTCTTTTTGGTAGTTTTGTCAACTTCCACGTCTTGTTTTTCTTAAGGGATTTCATCTCTTCTTCGACTGCTCCTTTCCATCTACCATTTTCTGTACTTTGGATGGCTTCTGAAAAATTGGATGGAACATCATCAACACTTGGAAGTGCATAGGCCACCATGTCAGTAAAACGAGCAGATTTCTGAATCTCTCATCTTGTCCTTTTAATGGCAATTGATTATAGCTGCTGTTAAGATTCTTAGGTTGGAAACTCTTCTTATCTTACTCTTCTTCTACCATAGAAGAGTCACTGATATTACTTTTTACTGGGCTCACCATCAACTGTTCAAACTCCACCTGCTCAGCGTACACTCCATTTGCTTTGACTTACACTCCTCCTGCTTCAATGTACCATCAATCTCTTCTTGTGTCACTTTATTCAATATGGCTTATTCATCAAAGGTAACATCTCTGCTGATGATAGTTTTCTTTACCTTTAAATACCAGAGACGGTATCCTTTAACTCCAGCATTGAGGCTCATAAAAAGTGCCTTTTTTGCTCTTGGATCCAACTTTGATTTATTAACACAATAATATGCAGTAGAATAAAAAATATGCAAATAATCATAATCTATTACAGGTTTTCCATACCATACCTCTAGTAGAGTCTTGCCACCAATTGCAGATGATGACAAATTATTAACGAGATGTTGAGCGTATATCACTGCCTCAGCCCAAAACTTTCTACCTAACCTAGCATTAGACAACATACAACGGACTTTCTCTACCAGTGTCCTATTCATATGCTCCGACATCCTATTCTGCTGTGGTATTTTTCTAACTATAAAGTGCCGAACTATGCCAGACTTTTGACATATTTCTAAGAAATGATCACTCTTGTATTCTCCACCATTGTTTGTTCAAAAAACTTTGATCTTTCTTCCCATCTGGTTTTCAACTTGAGCTTTCCACTTAAGAAAAACTCCAAGCATATCATCTTTGTTCTTCATAGTAAACACCCATACTCTTCTGAAAAAATCATCAATAAAAGTGAAAAAATAATGTCTACCTCCAAGAGATGGAGTCTTAGCAGGTCCCAACACATCTGAGCACACATAATCCAAAATACCTTTAGTGTCATAGATGACAATGCCAATTTTCACTTTTCTTTGTTTTCCCCACAACACAATGCTCATAAAATTCTAATTTTCAAGTTTTTGTACCTTTCAATAATCCTTGCTTGGCAAGAATTTGCAAGAATTTTTCACCAACATGTCCTAAATGCATATGCCATAACTTTGTTACCTTTACATCCTTCTTGCTACTAGAAGTTGTTGCCGCTACTGTCCCAATAACTATACTTCCTTGGTAGTAATATAGATTATTTTTTCTTATGCCTTTCAACATCACAAGTGCTCTCGAAGTTGCCTTAAGAACTTCATCTCGTATCATCACAACTAGACCTTTTGATTCTAAAGTCCCCAAGGATATGAGATTCTTTTTCAAATTCGGCACGTACCAAACATCCTTCAAATTTTTGGTGGATCCATCATGACCCTGCAGCTTGATTGAACCTATCCCAGTCGTTTTACATGGACTGTCATTGCCCATATAAACAACTCCACCTTCAATTTCATCAAAATCAAAGAACCACTCCCGAATGGGAGACATATGATAGGTACAACCTGAATCCAAAATTCACTCGTCTGAATGGAATGTTAAATGTGATACCACCAAAGAGACATTTGACTCTGCGTCACTTTTACATTTGCATCTTACGGAGCCTTCCCTTTCTTCTTCAACTTTGGATAGTGTTTCTTCCAGTGCCCTTTCTCATGACATAAAGCACACTCATCTTTGACAACTCTACTTTTTGATTTGGATCTTTCTCTTCTCCCTTTCGACTGGCTCTGCTGACAGCCTTTTGCCACAAATGCTTCATCTTCTGTAACAGCTTTACTTTTCTTTTTATCTTTTTTTGCAATTCATGACTATACAAAGCAGAACACACAGTATCTAAAGATAAATTCTCCTTTCCATGAAGTAAAGTAGTTTCTAAGTGTTCAAATTCATCCGAAAGGGATGATAACAACATCAAAGCCAAGTCTTCATCTTCAAATTGTACATCTAAATTTAACAGGTCTACTACTAATTGATTAAATAGAGTGATGTGTTCATTCATAGTAGTACCTGGTCGGTATTCAAATTGGAACAACCTTTTCTTCATAAGGAGCTTATTCTAATAACTTTTTTTTCAGAAATTTGTCCTCCAATGTCTTCCACAATTTGTGCTCAGAAGTCTCGTTTTTGAAAGCATATTTTTGCTCTCTAGACAAACATGATCAAATTGTTCCGCATGCCAACCGATTTATGATACTCCAATATTTATCTTCTACATATTTTGGTTTCTTTTCTTCAATAACTATATCAAGGCCCTGTTGGAAAAGATAATCTATAACCTCGCCTTGCCACATGCCAAAATGACTAGTATCGTCAAATATTTTCACCGCCAATTTCATACTTGACATTGGAATCCTCTGCCATATGGATGAAGAAGTCGATGCCGCTTATTTCATATTTGTTATGTCCGTAGTTGTTAGTGAATTTACAAACGTCATTATAGTCTCAAATAATAGATTTCAATGTTACAAATATTATTACAAACAAACCAAGCATGAACCTTCGGCTCTGATATCACTTGTTAGGGAAACCGAGTAATTTTTCACTCAAATTACGACTAGTGAATTTTACTGATTTGATAATTCCTAGAAAAATTATTAAACATACTCCTAAGACAGAATTATCATTCCAAATAAATTCCCAGTAAAACCTGGAGGGATCACAGTGATCCTACTTAGAACCCAAACTATTAGACAGAATTTACTTGCACAGTATATTATTACAACCTGGATCCGTGTACAAATCAACAACGTACAAGAGACTAGAATTATACACTCAAACTAATCGTACAAATAAACCCGACAAATAAATATTGAATACTATAAATACGAAATAAATAAAAGGGATAAGGAAAAAACACACCCGAAAATTGATAACGGAGTTCGGCCAATTGTGCCCAGTCTCCGAACACTACTTATAGCAACATGCTCTTATTAGGAAGAAAATACTAAATTGAGATATGTACAAATTTTAAGGACATATCAAATTTTTGGGGTAATTTAGAATAGGAGGGAAGAAGTTATTTTATAACTTGAAAAACTCTTCTTATTCTTATCTCTTCCTAATATGGAATATAAATTGGGTTATCAAAGCTACTAAAATCAACAGTGTTTACGTTGAAAAATACCACATTATTTCAATTTCGTAGTGTTCTTTACATTGTCAGATGCAAACTGAAAGTTGGGTAGAACTTTTTGCCAATAAAGAAAAAACATCGTTCATAAATGGGCACATATATATAACAACTAAATTTATTATCAACTTCACACGTTAGGTAAAAGAACAAGGTGTCTGAATATTTTTAATAATTCCCTTGAAAAACTATAACCCTAATGCCTACAAATTTTATGCTGGTCGTGACAGAACAGATCAACATGTTAGATGCGATTGGTGCAATCGAATATTAATAAATACGATAACAAGTCATTTTCTGAGTATAAAATTATTCTAATTGTGTTACTTTCTAGGGACCATAAAACTTTGACTATTCTTTTGTCTTTAAAGGATACTAATATTCTTTTCTATGATAGAATCCCAGTGATTTCGTCTATTCAAAAGGGATACACACATCCATTCCTAATTTTATTACAAAGAAGCAAAACATGTACGTATTAGCATATAAGGTAGAGGTTTTAATTAATTCTATGCTTGCTTAGCCTTCATGTCTGTCATTATTCACTCGGTAATAGTAAGTCTAGTACGTTAACATAAGAAACTGATCAAACTGGACATAAATTATATAATCGAGGCAAAGGCAAAGGCAAAGCTGGATGTGAAAAAAATAAATAAAAATATTTTGTAAGAGATTTTAATTTTAATTTTAACTTTAATATAAAAAAATATCCCCTTACTATCCTTGTTTCTAGTTCCAACCCTCGATAGAAGAGAAATATGAGACGTTATTGAATTATGAGATATCATTTCATATAACCTTACCTCGCTGAACCACGTGTCATTCAAATGCTACCGTGGAAGTTTCTATCGAGTTTCCTACCATCAATTGGACCATATAGAGAGGGTCAATTCGCCCAAAATAGTTTAATTAAATTTGTATAATGGTCCATCAAATTTGCTATATGATAACGATAACAATATTTTTGCTATGGATTTACCATTTGCCTCTAAGTTGTATCAATCCCACAAGAAATCCTAGGTCAAACGACCTGAAGTTAATAGCCCTAAATACGCAAAGTCAAGCCTTTTTACTACTTCTTACATGCAGGATTGGTGCTAAAACTTCAACATCCTTTTGGTCATTTCCACAACAGCTCCAATTTAAAATTACGTGTATATCTCTTGCCCTGAAGGTTGGCACTTCTTTCATTCTCATGCAAGACAATTAACATTCTCACCCTCTCATTTTAGATCTTATCGATTTAACATTTCTGTTTCTTTAGGCGATATTAAGCTCCGCCCAGTAATTTTAACAGTTTCTCATAATATCGTTTTATTCTTATGCGTCAAATTTGATAATCAATGTTTAGTAATTACTGCGGGAGAGAAAATCAGAAGTTAGATTCTGAAATTTATAAAGCTCAGAATCAAAGTGTCAAAAGAGATCGATTAATTATAACTTCATTAAAAATAATTTATATTTTCCATTCACTTAAATTTTTTAGGTTTAATATTATTATAATAAAAGTATTTTCTACTTAGTATATAATATAATTAAAAATGAAAAATTAGAATAAAAATAGAAAATAAGAATATCATACAAGAGTTAATCCGTATCAATAATAGAAACTTGCGGAGAAGTCTCTGATGTTGCATTCCTCGTCCTCTTTTTTATACTGTATAGAATTTTCATCTTTGGCTTCCATAAACAAAACCTAAAAATCTCATCATCTTTGACCGATAAATAGGACAAGGAGTCGTTGGGTAATGGATGACAGCGCCACCTTGTGGGCTGCGGCCTGTACCGACCGACAACATTTTAGAAAAACGGATGCTAACGTAACTTCCTACTCCTTATGTGAATAGGATTATAAAAAGCATTCAAACACACGTGCTCGCTCCAAGACCTCTCAACGTTCAATTCAACTTTGGAGAAATTAACGGATAAAACGAAATAAATGATTTCACTTTGGCTCTCTAGTCAAGGTCCCTATTTTCCATGGTAAAACGACCATGACCACTATGGTTTCATCTCATATCACACACACAAGAAGACAACGCATTCGCATGCTACTGTTGACAATAATTCAGATTAGACCATGCCTGATGTGAGAGTATTATGAGTGTCTACTGTAGGGATGATCTCCAGTCCTAGAGATGAGTTCGACTCCTGTTCGTTGAATTCTTAAATTCTTTAGGAATTCACTCGTAAGTTTTTTCATTAGTTAATGAAAAAATAATCTGCATTAATTTATTAATAATTAGTTGGATAAATCTTGTTGTTTTTAGTTGTTGATTTATTAAAAAGTAAATTATATTCAAATTTTTTAATTTTGTTTAATTTTATAATAATAGCCAAAAAGTTTGAAATATTAATAAAATACTTAAACTTTTATTTTATTATAAAACTAATATATTATTAATTTTATAATTAAAGCTGTTGACATAACATAACCGGTGTTTATAATTAATGGTGCTAACATGATTCACCAAGTTAGTATAATCTTGTATATGTTAACATTTATTATATGCATGTAAGTATCTTTTAAAACTTAAAAAAAATTATTTATAAGGCATGAATTTTGTTTAATCTGCCTGTAAGTGTACAACATATTCCTCCTCCACATTGTATATATAATGCAGGTGCCCAAATATGAGTTTTAGAGGACTGTCCCTGCAGGCTTTGATTATCACTTTTGAGGGCCCCATGAGCAACAGTGGAGTTGTGAAAGTTACGAAAAAAGAACCTTTTACTGGTCCCGTTTAATTTTAAAGCGAACAATGATGGATATATATCCAATGGCGTGGATTCCGCATTCTAATATTGAGAAGCCTAGAAAAGTGGAGTTGGAGACTTTAAAGCCATACAAACACTTTCAAGTCATTTGCACCAAAAGAATGGAAACGGATGGTTTCAAATAAATTTAAGGAATCTGAGTGGTTAAAATAGAGATAAAAATGAAGCATTTTCGTCTCCTTAAATTTGGAATAAAAACTTGTTTTCTTATGAATATTCACTTAATAAAACATGCATGAGCAGTATTCATAATTTATAATTATTTTATCTTTTCATTTTTTTTAAAATTATTTGGTTGTGAAACTATCTTTTAACTTCTGACACCGTTAATTCAATATATTTATTTTATAACAATTTTAAATTTTGAATATTTTATTATTACCTTAAATAATTTTGATTAGTACTGTAAAAAACACTAAGCTGGGATATCCCAGGTGGATTTAGTGACGACTTTTGTCCGGAGGAGTGATGCCTGCCTAGCATGTTTACCAAGCAAACATATTTAATTCGGTTAGTCATGGTTTAGGAAAAAGATTTAATCGATCTATTGTCAACAAGGCTTGGATTGTTAACAGTGTAGAGTTGCATTTTCCAAGTCTTTCCATATCGTATACGTTAGGTGAAGAGAAATATCGGAGTAACCAATAGAACAACTGTCTGGCGTTAGGTTAACTTTCAGCTCCTTCATTTACTTCTAGAAAATCATCGTATGACGTTTTTAACACAATTACTACTTATATTACTAATACATTAATTGATGGTTAAGTAATCTTTTTTCTGCATTTTAACTGTTTTGCTTAAAAAAAATTTCTATAAACAACAATTAATATAATTTTTTCGGAACTATTTAATATTTACTTTCTTTTTACAAAAAACACAATCATTATGTGCTCTAATCCAAGTTTTTATTTTAAATTAGTTTGTGCTATTTGTTGATAAGTAAATAGATCAATTTTTAGTATTTTAGATTGGATATTAACAAAACTCATTCAATCTATTAACAAAAGTCGACTTAAATCATGAGAATTTTAAATAAGATCTTAAATTTGAATATTGTGAATGAAATGAGTAAGATTTGCACCTTTCAAAGGTTCATTCAATTTACCTTAAGTTCAGTTATAACTTTCAAAGCAGGAAAATAATTGAATTAGAATTTTACGATTAACCATGAGTCATGGATGACTTAAACACCAAAAAAGAGTAAGCAATGACCTTGAATTTTCTTTTCCAATATATTTTTTTAAAAAAAGTTTTACCTAATTGGATACGAGAAAAAAAAAGATATTTCATAAAACAAACCAAATCATGTAATATCTTATTACTGTGATATTAGTAGGTTTTCAAAAGCATTCTATTTAAGTGTTGGTTTCATTTCTCAATAAACCCAGAGACTTGGTGGAAATGGATTTTTGTTGCACACAACGTTCTCACACGTATTTTAGATCTATCCAGCGTTGAATTAACAATAATCTGAAACAATCCATTAAGAAATAAGAACAGAACACATATTTTGACCTCTCGCCGAGCAGCTGATTCTATAGAACCTACTGTTTGACCAAGTTCGATAGAAGACATAAACAACTCGATCGGCAAATTGGTTCTTGTAGCACACGTACATATGCTGGTATCTAAACCATATATCGATCCCCATTGCCCCCTGAAAGAAATCAAAAGATTGGTTTAAAACCATCGTAATTAGACAATATATGCCTACTAAATTTAAAACATAAATTATACAATGCAATTTATCTAATTCTATTTTTTATATAAAGATAATCATAAAACACTTTAAATAATTCTGCCTAATTAATGCCTGAATATAAGTGTTTGTGTGATAAATAATTATCAACAACTACTGAAAATCTCAGTATTTAATTACGTGCCGTTTACGCCATTACGCATGTGACGAGAATGGTGGATACTTCTATAGCCATCGAGCCGCCTTGCACTAATCATATAAACAATTTCTGCTTCTTCCAACTTTAGCAGCCACAAAAATCTCATTCTTCTACAAAACCACACCTCTTCTATCCGAACCCAACCCGTGTCCTCCAATTACATCTCTAAAATGGAGAACTACACCTCGTTTCTTCAATTCTCCTCTCCGACAACATCAGGCAATTCTTCCATGTCACTTACCATTCGCAATAATTCCCATGGTTTTAGTGACTTGGAAAATACCAAGACAAATGGGTTCTTGGGATTGATGCCTGGAGACGACATGGATGTTCAGACAGGTTTGAGCGTGAACAAGATTTCTGAGGACAAAAGCTTTGTTGGGTCTGAAACTGAAGCCAAGTTTAGTAAGAAAAAGGGAGAGAAGAAGGTAAGAAAGCCTAGATATGCTTTCCAAACACGGAGCCAAGTTGACATACTTGATGATGGGTATAGATGGAGAAAGTATGGCCAAAAGGCAGTGAAGAATAACAAGTTTCCCAGGTCAGTAAGGTTTCCTATATGATATTAACTTACTATCCTTCGATTAAATGGAAAAATCTAATGCCATACATACTGCGTGCAACACTTGTTGGAAAGAAAGACTTTATCTATACAACACTAGTCGGATAAGGAAGCCAACTAAAAACTTACAGTCAGAGATTAATTCAATTCTATCTTCTTTTCTCGACTCCATATCGCTGTGTGATGCCTTAAATATTGACTAGTTCCACATTGCGGAACACAAGCATCATGCCTGCTTGATGTTATTGGAGGGCCGTCAGGCATGATTGGGAAGTTATCCTTAACCCATAGCTAGTTTCGTCCATTACTCTCATCAAATTAGTAACCAAATCACCTCTTGGTCTAATAGTTGTCTTCATGATTTATGAACATCTTCCTATTCTTCCATATACATATCTTCTTATATTCTGGTCAAGATTCAATACCTTAATCGCCATAAGATCGAAGAACGTTAGAGAAGTGACAAATCAAAATAGTTGTCTTATCGGCAAGCCAGTGGGGAAATATAGTTTATACACAGTATGCGGTTGGATTGGCTGTTTCCTTTTACCAAGTTATTCGCTCCTCAAGTGCAATTCTTTCTGTTTTTTATTTTTTATTGGTCATAGACATGCATGCGTGCCACATTGATGCTAGACAGATTTTCAGAATTTTTTTTTACTTTTTCTTCACTGAAATATATGATAATAAGTTTGTGGTATGGCTTACCAGTGCCTTCTCTAAGAGTCAGCTATGTATGTTAATGCACTTGGTCACTGATTATGTACTGAGGAAGCTTATACCGACTTTGGATCTAATTGTTTACCAGTTAGTGGAGCTTGCGAGGTCTCTTTTTCTTTACCCTTTTGATTGCATTTTCTGTTCTTCATGACTATCATCAGTATTCCCTAGTCATTATCCCGACACTGTATACCTCGAGTCTCTTTCTCCTCTATCTTCCAGGAGGATAGATCATGTTACAATTATCCATAGGTGTCTCTCGCGTCCACTAAGAGTTAATATGTAGATCAAACATACCGAGAGGAGTTTATATCTCTAATGTTTACCAATTGTCAGAAACATTCAAATGCATAATATGCAGTATACTTGGCATCCACTTGCAGCATGGCAGACTCTGGATTTGTCACATTTGCTTTAAAAGCTCTACTTCCAATTCTTGAATTCTCTTCCTGTGTATTTTAAGAAACAGTGCAAGTGTGTTGCAAAGGAAAATGGAGCTATATATCATCCGATCACTTGCAGTGCTTCAACGTACTTAAAATTGAGTTTTGGATGGACATTTACTTTGAAAGTTTCCAATTTAGCTGTCATTATCTCGAAACATACTCATTAGGAGCTAAGCCAGACAGTGGACAGTCTACTTGGATGCCTTTTATTGTTTAACATAGCCAATTAGTTGGAGGTAATCTATGCGATTACGAAGTGCAGAGTGGAGAACAAATATTTGACTACATGAAGGTGAAAGGTTAATTAATTTTACATTATTGTTTCACCATTGAAATCAATCCTCTCTCCTTATTTAAGCATTGCTTAAAGAGGAGGGTGGCTGACAGAACTGAAACAACTTGAGAAATACTCGTACGAGACAATATTGGAAACACTTCAAGTTTATCCTACTAACCCTACATAGGTATCATTTGTTGGATTACCTTAAACTTCAAAAACCAGGGACCCCATGATGGAGATGGCTTGACTTTTAAACACAAAACACCGGTAGCTTGTACTTCACTGAGTTATTACTAATGACTTTATGATATATGTATTGCAGAAGCTATTATCGGTGTACTCATCAAGGATGCAATGTGAAAAAGCAAGTTCAACGTTTAACTAAAGATGAAGGAGTGGTAGTAACAACCTACGAGGGAATGCACTCTCATGCAATTGAGAAGTCTACAGATAACTTCGAGCATATATTGAGCCAGATGCAAATCTACACTGCTTTTTAATTAATCAATTAATTAATTAAAGTAGCTATATTTGTAGGATAAACACACCGCTGATCAAGTATTCTGTACATTATATACACACATATATATATTTGCTTCCCAGCTGAGCCCCACAAAATAAGGTGGGCAATTAAGCCTATCAAGCACAGAATGCATGGGACCTAATACTTTTGAAGTAATTGATTGGCTCTTGCTTTGATCCATGTGAATTGCGAAGCAATTAACATTATCGAGTGGCTTGATTTATAATTAATGGATGAAGCAAGTGTGCTAAATGATTAGTATCAACGGTATTATTTTGATTTATTTAGTTCATTGTGAATAGTTTAGTTTTAAATGAACTATCAACGGCATTATTTTGTTTCATTTAGTTCATTGTTTTTCTTTCTGATAAATTAAAAAATATTTTAAAAATTATTATGTGTTTTAAAAAGGAATATGGGAAGAGAATATTGGGTAGTAGTAAAAATAGTCCTCACATATTTACAAAATAATAAGGATTATATGCCCACATCTAAAAGGTAGGACAAACTTGAGATCATTAGGTTTTCTAATTCTGACTTTCTAGTTGCCAAAAAAATCATAAATTGACTTCTGGTTATATATTTTTGTTAGTTAGAGGTACAATTTTTTGGAATAGTGCTAACCAAACAATCATTACATCTTTCACTGTAGAGGTTGAATTTGTTGTAGATTATGAGGCATTCATTCATCCTTTATGCCTATGCAATTTCATTACAAAACCACAAGTAGTCAGTGGTCTTGAGAGGCCACTCAAATTATACCATGACAATAGAGTAGTAGTCTTGTACTCAAATAGCAACAGTAGCTCTTCTATATCTAAACATATAGACATTAAGTTCGTTGTTGTGAAAGAATACCACATAATGGGTTTGTTAGTATTGAGCTTATAAGAACAAACTCCATGATTATGGATCTAGTTACTAAGGTATTGATGCCCAAAGCCTTTGATGAGCATGTTACTCATATGGTCATTGATACACTTGATGCCAGTTGAATTATTAGTGAGAGTTCATATTATGTTCTTTGTGCTTCATACTATACTTGATATCATGGCATTAATTGAGTATTCAGTTATTTTTCTATATTCTATGGTTTATTATTCGGTTTAAAGATGGACCAGTTAGAAATAGATCACTTCAGATGTAATTTCTATGCTACACATCCACACTTGATCTACATTATTCGATTCAGTTGATGCACGAGATCATTGAGGGTTTAGTTGTAAAAATGTCTATGACTGCCCGTTTAGTCCTTGTGTCAATAAAGCTAGTGGATGAGATAAGTTTAGATAACTTATCATCATATTTGTACTTCTAAAGATTAGTCATAGAGATTTGCATATGATTGGTGGTTTTGTTGTGTGAGCATATGGTTATACAATCTATGAGCATACATAATTACAAATGCATATGGACATATGGACTTATATGTATTAAAGTAAATAATCGTATATATATATCTCTATTATAAAGTTTAAGGACCTAATTAAAGTAATCTAATTCTCTTTGGGAGTCCATGTCATCTAATATAAAATTGTATATATATATATATATATAATTCATAAGGTGTAATTAACAAGTTAATGATAGGGCAAATTGGTAATTATACATATTTAAATGGGTATGATTCCTGACTAACATATTTAAATAATTTTTATTCAATTTTACATCAATTTTCATTTACCATTTTCTAGAATAATACATTCAATCATAATATTACATTCCTGGAACTCTTTCATTATTTACCAAAACTTTCTTTTCGCTCGTAGATTCAAGTACGCTTCTGTTATATTTATTCTTCTTAAATGATCTCCTAGGTAAGACTTATTTTAGATTTCTTATCAATTGTGGCATTACTAAGCTAAAGTTTGCCTTTTCCACGTTAAGTTTTCTATCTGGTTAAATATATAGAAACATATTTCTATACTTGACAACTGGATCAAAAGAGATAGAGGAAATAATCTCAGATGATATTTTTCTAGATCAAGAGAGATAAAGGAAATAATCTCAAATGATATTTATATATGGAGGGAAACAATTGTTGTCGTTTATTCACCAAATTAACATTTAAACGAAAATGTAAAATTTCAATAACTAAATTTAATCACATAAATCGACTTTGCTAATCTAACAGATAATATTTATCTAAATTAATGATAAGGCTACAAAATTTAAGCAAAGATATGGCCTATAAATATTGTTTTATTTCTAACACTTTTTTAACAAAAAGATTTATAACACCAATTATTTGCCTAAGTATTCAAATTTTGCTAAAAGAAAAGTTTTATAAATGTTATTATGTGTTGATAATATATATGTTTGCTTCTTTGAACTTCAAAATAATAAACTTAATCGTAGCTTTAAAATATTTTAATTGATAATCATAAAATATTTTCCTTTCAAGTGTCCCAACACTTATTAATTGTTATATCCAATAAATATTTCATCTAATATTTTATAAGTTGCTCGTTTCTTGTCTAGATTCGTATAAAAATTGATAAGTGTTGGAACACTTGAAAGGAAAATATTTTATGATTATCAATTAAAAATATTTTAAAGCTAAGATTAAGTGCATTTCTTTGAAGTTCAAAGAATAGCAATTCCATAATCACTTTAATGGATTACTAATCTCCAAATGTAACTCATCATATCCAAATCATTATATCAAACTTGTTTATAATAAGCTCCTTGTAGTCATTTATTAAAAAAGAACTACTACTAGTATAAACCAGATCATTTGATAAAAACGCACAATGAGTACTTCATCAACATTGACATCTCATATCTTTATATATAAAGTTGGTCTACTAGCACTTTTTGAAAACTTATTTTTGCGTAAATACTCAGTAATCCTCCGTACTAAACATTAAGACTTTGATTTAGGCTATATAAAGTCTTCTTTAACTTGCACACCTTCTTCTCGTACCCTTTTATTTCATAACATGTTATTCTAAAAACCCATCTTTAACCAAAATATCAAATAGAAAAATACTAATTTGACATTAAATTGTTAACCATTTCATTTATAATAAGCAATTACAAAAAATAGATTTTATTGTGTTAAATCAAGGTATAAGGAAAAAAGTTTCATATAACGTTACATATAATTATGTGTAATTAACTATGCTTTATATTTCCGGGTTAGTTATTATGTTTGCATTTCATGTAATACATCTATTTTAATCTAACTACATTTTCACCTTTCGGCAAATCAATAAACTTCTTTGGGTTTTGTTGCGTTTTGAGGTCTTTATTTCCTTTTTTTTTGTTTTATATCTTTCATTTGAGCTTGCAACTTGGCATTGTTCTATTTTCTGATAAATCTCCTTAAATGTCCATTTTTTTTTTGGAGGTGTATCACGTGAGCTAGAACTTAAAGATGTAGAACTTAATGGGTTAGTTAGATTTTAAGGGTCTAAATCATCATCATTATCTTCTATATAATGTGTGATAGCATTAGAAACTTCATCACCAACAATGCAAAATTTGGTCAACCTTATTTCTCATTCCAATTTTATCTTATTTTGCACTAAACCCATCAAAAATAAGCTTTTTAATATTAAGGTCGAAACACTGATAGTTGTTAGCTTAATTACTATAACCCAAAATAATATAAATTTAGCGATATTTTCATCGAGTTTGAGTTTATTTTAGGAAGGAATATGCACATAGAAAATGCAACTAAAGACTTTGAAGTGGTTTAGCTTCCACCTATTCCAAGTTTCGAATGAGATTTAATAATATATGCAATTTTGTGAATTGTCTAGCTTTACCCATTAAAATTTGGAAGACCTTTTGCGTTCTATATGCTCTTTCATTTCTAAAAGGCTTCCGTTATTTCTTTACATGACAATGTTTTGTTGAGTAGTGCACAACATTAATTATCTCACAATATCATGATCTTCACAAAATTATTAAATTCCTTCAAAAGAAATTCATTTCCTAGATTTGTTCTCAAAATTCTCAAATAATTGTTGTTTGCTTCTTAACATGATTCTTAAACTTTGATGTCGTTTTACACCCATGATAAGTCTAAACGGCATCTTGGAAGAATAACCACTAATGGTGGTTATTCATCGCTGATATATAAAGGCAAAGCTATGACAGTTTATAAGAGATAGAACTTACTGTATGAAGTTGGATCTGTGAAGACGCTGGCCATTTTTGGTTTTGCAGAAAAAAAACAAAACACTCATTCTACGTTCTTTAATCGGTGGTAAACAACAACTCATCAAGTATGTATGACTTGTTTTTCCACGCATATACAATGATCCTATAATTTATGATCTGTTCATATATCCCTTTAACCGTTACCAACTTTACTTCCTCTCTTCTAAGATGTCATGATAATCAAAGAATCATTCAACATTTGTGATCCAATCAAGACCTCCTTCTATACTAAAATCATTATTGAAGATAGGAATATCTACTCAAAACTTGAAATCACCTTAAATGTTTCTTTGGTTTTTCCGTCCATCATACGGTAGCTTCTCATATGATTCTTATTCCCTATCTTAGGTAAGCTACCTGTAGCATTGAGCAGGAAAGAGTCTCTGAATTGGGAGCGTTAGGGCCTGTTTAGTTAGATGTTAATTAATGGAATAAAATTTAATGTAATAGAATAGAACGAAACGATTTATAATGAAATGAAATGTAATTTAGTGAAAAGTTATTTGGCAAGAATGGAAGAATTCATAATGTAACGTAGTGAAATATTGTTTGAAAAATGGATGGAATGGAATGTAATATATAATAAATGAATATTATACCCCTTATATTAAAATAGTTGTTACAGGAAATTTATTATTTTATTATTAATTATATACATTTTATTATTAATTATATAAAAATATTATTCTTATGTTTATTTTATTTTATTCTATGTGACTTATATTTAAAAATAATTATTTTTATTTTTATTTATATAGAAATGTATAGAAACAATTAAAGAATAATTTTTATATATTTTCTATTTTGCATTAACAAAAATTTTTATTTAAATTTTTATTTTATTATTAATTATATAAAAATATTACGATTAATTATTCATTAAATTTTATTTAATTTTATTTTATTCAAATCTATGTGATTTATATTTAAAAATAATTTATTTATATTATATATATATAT
>JAOTIZ010000003.1:8796301-8806562 GCA_027123425.1 Erythroxylum panamense
ATAATCTGCTTATGGTATCAGAGCCTACCTCTTGAATATGTGTTTTTTTCTACTTACCCCTGTTTAAACTTAATATCGTTTTTTTTCTTTGATGTTTCATCATGGCAACAAATGATGAAGTTGTTGACCCTACAAATAGAACTATAAACTTGATTCAAAATGTAGACGGTCCTTTATTTTTGCAAGGATCTGACAATCCTGAAATGGCCCTCGTGACTGTACTGCTCAATGACAACAATTTTCTGACATGGAACAGATCCATGAAGAGAGCTCTAGCGGCCAAAAACAAACTGGGCTTTATTAATGGCAACCTAGTGGAGCCAACAGATGAAGCTACTCGTTCGAAATGGAGAAGGGTGGATGAAATGGTTAGCTCATGGATAATTAGTTCTATGAAAAAAGAAATAGCAGAAACTTTCATCTACTCTACCTCTGCTAGAACACTTTGGCAAGAACTGGAGGAACAATTTGGTGAAAACAATGGTCCACAAATTTATCATATTCAAAGACAGATTTCTTCTATGGAGCAAGGTAACTCTTCTGTTGTTATGTATTACAGTAAAATGAAGAAATTGTGGGAAGAACTGAATGTTCTACAGCCTATTCCCCAATGTTCTTATGGTGCTATGAGAGGTTGTACTTGTAATGCTGCTAGAGATTTTTTAGACATTATGTCTCAGACTAAACTCATACAATTTCTTATGGGTTTAAATGAAAGTTATGATAATGTTAGGAATCAGATTTTGGTCCAAGAACCTATGTCGTCAATTAATAAGGCTTACTTAATGATTTCGAGAGTAGAAAAATAGAAGAATGTATAAACAAACTTTTCGGATAATGTTGAAATGAGTGCTATAGTAGTTAAAGGAGTGCGATATGGAGCTAATATTAATAGAAGTACTTCTTATAAGAAAAGGAACTACAGAAGAAGGATGATAGAAGCTGTGACTACTGCAAAAGAGGAGGACATACCAAGGATACATGTTTCAAACTTCATGAATATCTAGACTGGTATAAACAATTGAAGAAAGACAGAGCTGCAGCTGCAAAGGGAAGAATCAACATGGTTAACAGTCTTTTTGAGGATAATGCCAGTGATGACGTAAAAGATTAAGTGAAATAGTAGTCACCTGTTGTCGCATAGATACTTCAGTAAGAGATTGCCAAGATTCTGAAGGGGAAGCAGGTGACAACAACAGAACAAATGAATTGTACCCAAATCTCAGATTTTACAGGTAACTATGTCTTAAAACCTGTATCTAATGAACTTAAGGATGAATGGATTGTGGATACTGGTGCAACTAACCATATATGTGCATTTAAACACTTGTTCACCTCACAAAAAACCTTATGAAGAAAAATTCTTGTTCACTTACTTGAGGGGAATGTTAAACAGGTCAAGTCATGCGGTAATGTGGTTCTACATGATAGTGTCACGTTGAAAAAATGTCTTATACATTCCCGGTTTTAAACACGACCTTCTATCAGTAAGTAAATTGGTTGAAACAGAATCATTGTGCTGTAGTGTTTACCCGAAGTTTTGCATTTTTCAGGATCTAAAGACTAATAGAGTCCTTGGAGTGGGGAAGTTTGGGGGAAACCTATACATACTTGATCCCAGTTCATACACACCAGAAGTTATCCATAGATACTGCAATTTCCTCAATCTTATACCCAGTAGAGCAAATGTTTGTTGGCTGAATAATATAATTGATGTCAGTATTCCTACATGGCATCAAAGGTTGGGACGTCCTTCAAACATTGTACTTAAACATTTGCCTTTCATGAAAGAGGTTGATATTTCAGTTGATTGCAACATCTGTCCTCTTGCTAAACAAACCAGATTGCCCTTTTCACAAAGCAATGGTAATGCCAACGACATTCTTGAATTAATTCATGTTGACATATGGGGACCATATAAACATCCTAGCATGACAGGAGCACATTATTTCCTCAATGTGGTAGATGATCTAAGTAAATGTACATGGACATTTTTTATGAAAAGTAAGAGTCAAACTACGTCTGTTTTAAAGAATTTTGTCATCATGGCTAAGAACCAATTTGAGAAGTCAGTAAAGAAAGTTAGAACTGATAATGGTTTGGAGTTTATAGGAGAAAATGTCAATAGATTCTCAAGGAGTTTGGGGTTATGCATGAAAAAACCTGTATCTACACATCTCAGCAAAATGGGAAAGTAGAAAGAAGACATAGATCTATACTCCAACTAGCAAGATCCTTAATGTTTCAATCTAAAATTCCAATAAAATTCTGGGGGGAGGCTATTCTACATGCCACTTTTCTGTTGAATAGACTACCTACAGCTACACTACATTGGAAGACTCCTTATGAGATTCTGCACACAAAAAAACCTTCTTATGATAGTCTTAAATGCTTTGGGTGTTTATGTTTTGCAACGAATACCTTACCACACAAGGATAAGTTTTCTCCGAGAGCTTTTAGGAGTGTTTTCTTGGGGTATTCACTAGGGCAAAAGGGCTTCAAGCTTTATGATCTAGATAATAATAAGATGATTATTTCCCGAGATGTTACTTTTCATGAAGATATTTATCCTTTCACTACTAAAGAAGATTATGTTGTTATGGTTCCAAATAGCCAGATTCCTTTGCCCATCATAACTGATACCTCAAATGGCCATATGGAGGAGGAGGTTGTAGGTGATAATCCCCTTGAACATACAAATGCAGAACGTGAAATTGATGATAGTCAGTTGCAAACCAGTGTCTCTCCCTTACCTTCGCCCACACCCGAAATAATACCTATTAGACATAGCACAAGATTTAGAAAACCTCCAACTTGGATGAATGACTATGTGTCAAGCGTTGCACATGATATATCAAGCTATCAAAAACCCCTACACATCAGTAACTTAACCAATTACACTCCATCTACCTACCCCTACATTGTACCGAAACATTTGTCAAATGCACATATATGTTTTGTTGCCAATTTATCTGAAGTGCAGGAGCCAAAAACGTACCAGGAGGCAAGGGTCAACCCAGAATGGGTGAAAGCTATGCATGAAGAGATTGAGGCTTTAGAGAGGAACGAACCATGGGAAATCACTGAATTACCAGTGGGAAAGAAGCCTATAGGATGCAAGTGGGTATTCAAAGTGAAATTGAAGGAAGATGGGAAAGTTGACAGATTCAAGGCAAGGTTGGTAGCAAAGGGTTACAGTCAAGTTGAAGGAGTAGATTTTCATGATAGTTTCTCACCCGTGGCTAAGGTAGTGACTATCAGGATTTTTTTGCTGTTGTCGCATCCAAGTCATGGAATCTACACCAACTTGACATTAACAATGCATTCTTGCATGGTTATTTGGATGAGGAGGTTTTTATGGAATTACCTGAAGGATATGATAAGGCTAAACCAACTCAAGTTTGCAAACTAAAAAGGTCATTGTATGGACTTCGACAAGCCTCTAGGCAATGGAACACAGAAATGACGTCAAAATTGCAGGAATATGGTTTCAAACAGTCATATCATGATCATTGCCTTTTTACTCTCTCTAAGTCAAATATATTTCTGGCTTTGCTAGTATATGTCGATGATGTACTGATTACAGGAAATTCCGAAGAGGAGATTGCAGCAGTGAAGTATTTCTTGAATGATAAGTTCACTATCAAGGATCTTCATCAAGCAAAATATTTCCTTGGCTTAGAAATCACAAGATCAAAGGATGGTATTTATGTCAATCAAAGGAAATATGCTTTAGATTTAATTCAAGATGCAGGGCTGATGGGAAGCAAGCCTACTGCTACACCGTTAATGAAAGGACACAAGATGAGCATTGATGATGGTCCAAAATTAGAAGATCCTCATTCATACCGACAATTAGTGGGAAGGTTACTCTATTTGGGATACACAAGACCCGATTTAGCTCACGCTACACAGCAACTTAGCCAATACGTACATGACCCTAGACAGCTTCATTTGAAAAATGCTCTGCATGTTTTGCGATACCTCAAGAACAGCCCCTCTTTAGGACTGTATTTTCCAGCAAACAATTCATTAAAATTGGAAGCCTTTTGTGATGCAGATTGGGGCTCCTGTATTGATAGCAGAAAGTCATTAACGGGCTACTGCATTTTTCTAGGAAATTCCCTTGTTAGCTGGAAAACGAAGAAGCAAACAACAGTGTCGAAGTCATCAGCCGAAGCAGAATACCGGTCCATGGCATCGACAGTATATGAATTGCAGTGGATCTCATATATTCTAAGAGACTTCCAGATCCCATAATCCACTCCTATACCTCTCTACTGTGACAATCAGGCTGCGTTGCACATCACAGCCAATCCAGTTTTTCATGAAAGAACAAAACATCTGGATATAGACTGTCACATTATGAGGGAACAGTTTAAGGTAGGATTCATTTCGCCAGAAAAGATTTCATCCTCTCAACAACTGGCCGACTCTTTCACGAAAATTCTTAGCGCTCCGTTGTTCAACAAGCTAATCTCCAAGTTAGGCCTTTGTGATTGTTACCAGGCCTTAACTTGAGGAGGGGATGTTGAAATATGTAGCTTTTGTCTATTTGTGAAACGTTAGTATGTGTCTGTCGTTTCCTCCTGTGTTAGTTACGTTTCCTATTCTTTATTCTTAGGTGTACATATTCTAGATGGTTCTCTTGATGAGGTGTAAATACCGATAGTTTTTTGGTTTTCTTTTTTCCTCCCTAAGACACAGGTATCTCGTGCTCGTTTGTATATATTGAATCATTGTATTCTTTTATCAATGAGAAGAAAACTTTTCCAACCTACTGTTCTATTCGTTACTCTGTTTTCTTCTACAATGACAGAGATATAAATCTGTCCATCATCTCTATTTGCGTAATCTGCTCATGGTATCAGAGCCAGGTTCTTGAATCTGCGTTTTCCTTACTTAACCCTATTCTTCTCTTACTATTTCACCATGGCGACAAATGATGAAGTTGTTGACCCTGTAAATAGAACTACAAACTTAATTCAAAATGCAGATGACCCTCTGTTCTTACAAGGATCTGACAATCCTGGAATGGCCCTCGTAACTGTACTGCTCAATGACAACAATTTTCTGACATGGAACAGATCCATGAAGAGAGCTCTGGCGGCTAAAAACAAACTGGGTTTTATTAATGGGAGCCTAGTGGAGCCAACAGATGAAGCTGCTCGATTGAAATGGAGAAGGGTGGATGAAATGGTTACCTCGTGGATAATTAGTTCTATGCAAAAAGAAATAGCAGAAACCTTCATCTACTCTACCTCTGCTAGAACACTTTGGCAAGAACTGGAGGAACAGTTTGGTGAAAGCAATGGTCCTCAGATTTATCAGATTCAAAGACAGATTTCTTCAATGGAGCAAGGTAACTCCTCAGTTGCTATATATTACAGTAAAATGAAGAAATTATGGGAAGAACTGAATGTTCTACAGCCTATTCCCCAATGTTCTTGTGGTGCTATGAGAGGTTGCACTTGTAACGCTGCTGGAGATGTTGTAGACATTATGTCTCAGACTAAACTCATACAATTTCTTATGGGTTTAAATGAAAGTTATGATAACGTAAGGAATCAGATTTTGGTCTTGGAACCTATGCCGTCAGTTAATAAGGCTTACTCAATGATTCTGAGAGTTGAAAAACAGAAGAATGTTCAAACAAGTTTTGCAGATAATGCGGAAATGAGTGCTATGGTAATTAAAGGAGTGAGATCTGGAGCTGATATAAATAGAAATACTACGTATAAGAAAAGGGAACTACAGAAAAAGGAAGACAGAAGTTGTGACTACTGCAAAGGAGGGGGACATACCAAGGATACATGTTTCAAACTTCACGGATATCCAGACTGGTATAAACAATTAAAGAAGGATAGAGCTGCAGCTGCAAAGGGAAGAATCAACATGGTTAACAGTCCTTTTGAGGATAACAGCAGTGATGACGTAAAGGATTCAATGAAACAGTGGTCACCTGCTGTTGCAGAGATAATTCAGCAGGAGATTGCCAAGATTCTGAAAGGGAAGCAGGTTACTACAACAGAACAAATGAATTTTGCCCAAATCTCAGATTTTGCAGGTAACTATATTCTGAAACCTGCATTCAATGAACTTGAGGATGAATGGATTGTGGATACTGGTGCAACTAACCATATATGTGCATTTAAACATTTGTTCACCTCACAAAAGGCCTTAACCCAAAACATTCTTGTTCACTTACCTGAGGGGACTGTAAAAAAAGTTAAGTTGTGTGGTAATGTGGTTCTGCACGATAGTATCACATTGAAGAATGTCTTATACATTCCTGGTTTTAAACACAACCTTTTATCAGTAAGTAAACTGGTTGAAACAGAATCCTTGTGCTGTAGTGTTTACCCAAAGTTTTGCATTTTTCAGGACCTGAAGACTAATAGAGTCCTTGGAGTTGGGAAGTTGAGGGGAAACCTATACATACTTGATCCAAGTTCATACACACCAGAAGTTATCCATAGATATTGCAATTTTCTCAATCTTATACCTAGTAGAGCAAATGTTTGTTGGCTGAATAATGTAATTGATGTCAGCGTTCCTACATGGCATCAAAGATTGGGACATCCTTCAAACATTGTACTTAAACATTTGCCTTTCATGAAAAAGATTGATATTTCAGTTGATTGCCACATCTGTCCACTTGCTAAACAAACCAGATTGCCCTTTTCACAAAGCATGAGTAATGCTAACGACATTCTTGAATTAATTCATGTTGACATATGGGGACCATATAAACATCCTAGTATGACAGGAGCACACTATTTCCTCACTGTGGTAGATGATTTAAGTAGATGTACATGGACATTCTTGATGAAAAATAAGAGTCAAACTGCATCTGTTTTGAGGAATTTTGTTCTGATGACTAAGAACCAATTTGAGAAGTCAGTAAAGAAAGTTAGAACTGATAATGGTTTGGAGTTTATGGGGGAAAAATGTCAACAGATTTTCAAGGAGTTTGGGATTATACATGAAAAAACCTGCATCTACACACCTCAGCAAAATGGGAAAGTAGAAAGAAGACATAGATCTATACTCCAACTAGCAAGATCCTTAATGTTTCAATCAAAAATTCCAATAAAATTCTGGGGGGAGGCTATTTTACATGCCACTTTTCTGTTGAACAGACTACCTACGGCTACACTACATTGGAAGACTCCTTATGAGATTCTGCATAAAAAGGAACCTTCTTATGATAGTCTTAAATGTTTTGGGTGTTTATGTTTTGCAACAAATACCTTACCACACAAGGATAAGTTTTCTCCAAGAGCTTTTAGGAGTGTCTTCTTGGGGTATTCAGTAGGGCAAAAGGGCTTCAAGCTTTTTGATCTAGATAATAATAAGATGATTGTTTCCCGAGATGTTATTTTTCATGAAGATGTTTATCCTTTCACTACTAAAGAAGATTATGTTGTTACGGTTCCAAATAGCCAAATTCCCTTGCCCATCATAACTGATACCTCAAATGGCCACATGGAGGAGGAGGTTGTAGGTGATAATCCCATTGAACATACAGATGCAGAACGTGAAATTGATGATAGTCAGTTGCAAACCAGTGTCTCTCCCTTACCTTCGCCCACACCCGAAACAATGCCTATTAGACATAGCACAAGATTAAGAAAACCTCCAACTTGGATGAATGATTATGTGTCAAGCGTTGCACATGATATACCAAGCTATCAAAAACCCAACATCAGTAACTTAACCAATTACACTCCTTCTACCTACCCCTACACTGTACCGAAACATTTGTCAAATGCACATATATGTTTTGTTGCCAATTTATCTGAAGTGCAGGAGCCAAAAACATACCAGGAGGCAAGGGTCAACCCAGAATGGGTGAAAGCTATGCATGAAGAGATTGAGGCTTTAGAGAGGAACGAAACATGGGAAATCACTGAACTACCAGCGGGTGAGAAGCCTATAGGATGCAAGTGCGTATTCAAAGTGAAATTGAAGGAAGATGGGAAAGTTGACATATTCAAGGCAAGGTTGGTAGCAAAGGGTTACAATCAAGTTGAAGGAGTAGATTTTCATGAGAGTTTTTCGCTTGTGGCTAAGGTAGTGACTGTCATAATTTCTTTTGCTATTGTCGTATCCAAGTCATGGAATCTACACCAACTTGATATTAACAATGCATTCTTGCATGGTTATTTAGATTAGGAAGTTTTTATGGAATTACCTGAAGGATTTGACAAGGCTAAACCAACTCAAGTTTGCAAACTAAGAAAGTCATTATATGGACTTAGACAAGCCTCTAGACAATGGAACACAGAAATGACGTCAAAATTGTATGAGTATGGTTTTAAACAGTCATATCATGATAATTGCCTTTTTATTCTCTCTAAGCCCAATATATTTATAGCTTTGCTAGTATATGTCAATGATGTGCTGATTACAGGAAATTCCAAAGAGGAGATTGCAGAAATGAAGTCTTTTCTGAATGATAAGTTTACTATCAAGGATCTTCACCATGCAAAATATTTCCTTGGCTTAGAAATCACAAGATCAAAGGATGGTATTTAATTCAACGAAAGGAAATATGCTTTAGATTTGATTCAAGATGCAGGGCTGATGGGAAGTAAGCCTACTGCTACATCGTTAATGAAAGGACACAAGATGAGCATTGATGATGGTCCAAAATTAGAAGATCCTTATTCATACCGACAGTTTGGGATACACAAGACTTGATTTGGCTCATGCTACACAGCAACTTAGCCAATACATACATGATCCTAGACAACTTCATTTGAAAAATGCTCTACATGTTTTGAGATACATCAAGAACAATCCCTCCTTATGACTGTATTTTCCAACAAACAATTCATTGAAATTAGAAGCCTTTTGTGATGCAGATTGGGGCTCCTGTATTGATAGCAGAAAGTCATTAACATGGTATTGCATTTTTCTAGGAAATTCACTTGTTAGCTGGAAAATGAAGAAGCAAACAATGGTGTCAAAGTCCTCAGCCAAAGCAGAGTACAGGTCTATGGCGTTGACAGTATGTGAATTGCAATGGATCTCATCTATCCTGAGAGATTTCCAAATCCCAGAATCCACTCCTGTAGCTCTTCACTGTGACAATCAGGCTACGTTGCACATCACAACCAATCCAGTTTTCCATGGAAGAACAAAACATCTGGATATAAACTGTCACATTGTGAGGGAACAGTTCAAGGTAGGCTTCATTTCACCGAAAAAGATTTCATCATCTCAGCAATTGGCAGACTCTTTCACGAAGATTCTTAGTGCTCCATTGTTTAACAAGCTAATCTCCAAGTTAGGCCTTTGTGATTGTTACCAGGCCTTAACTTGAGGAGGGGATGTTGAAATATGAAGCCTTCGTCCATTCTTTCAATGTTAGCTTTTTTTTGCAGTTTTCTCTCACATGATAGTTACAATTGCTATTATTTGTTTTAGGTGTACATATTCTAGATTGTTCTCTTGATGAGGTGTAAATAATAAGTTTTTTTTCTTTTCTTAACAAGGCACAGAAACCTCATGCTCGTTTTGTATATATCGAATCTTTGTATTCTTTTACAGAATGAAGAAAACTTTTCCTAACCTACTGTTCTATTCTTCTACTCTGTTCTCTTCTACAATGACAGAAAGCCAAATCTGTCCATTATCTTCCTATACGTAATCTGATCAGAGGGCTAATTAAAGTTTCTCTTTTTGTGGAATAACTGGCGTAAATCTTTTCTTTTTTTTTTGCCCACGAGGTGTCCTAAGAGGGTCTTAATTATAAGAAGATATCGTTAAGTCATCCAGACCTAGACTAATCCTTGCTCGAGCCGGATAGGTCTCTTGCGGGAGGCAAAGCTCTGGCTCTAAGTGTTAAACGGCTACATACATGAGAGCGGTTCGAACCCGCGACCTTACTTAAGCCAGGAGAACCTCTTACCAACTCACCTGCGCCCTGGGGTTAAAACTTGTTGTTACAATAAAAGTTGTTGATAAAATAGAAGCTCCAGGTGAGTGCCAAAGATGCAAGTTTCAGTGCAAATAGAATGAGTCTAAAAGTCTTTCAAGCGGCTAATAAAACAAGTTAGTAAGGCAGCTAAGTTCTTTCAAAGGAAGAATCTAACACAAGACAAGTAATATTTACACCTTACATACTTTGTAACGGAGACATTAAAAAGGATTAGTTTGGAGATTAAAAGACTACGGACCTTTTTGTTTTCCAATTTGAGTTTTGATTTTTTGCTTTCGTTTTAAATTTAGTAAAAATAATATGCTTATTTAA
>JAOTIZ010000003.1:8815519-8831380 GCA_027123425.1 Erythroxylum panamense
TGATGAAGATACGAATGAGGTAATTTTTTCTATGGACACTTTCTTATTTTACTTTATATTAAAATTTTAATTTGATGTCTTTTATCTAAAAAAATCAAATGATTATTTTTTATTTTTTTTACAGGGAGGTGCTTAAATAAATTCTTGTTGCGAAGATCAATAGTTTTATGGATGGCTTTGAAGACTTTTTGTTTTTTTTATTTGCATTAGACAATGCTATTTTTTTTCTACAATGGTTAACAATTTATTTCTATTTTATGTTTGTGTTATACATTATAATATTTTTTAAAAATTGCAGTTCTTTCTTCGTTTCAAGCGTAGCAATATAAATATGTTATATATAAAATAATATTTTTTAAGCTAATAACATCCCCAACGGGGAAATGGGTCGGGTATGGAGATGTTATTCCCCGATGGGGATGGGGATGGAGGTTGAAAAAAAAACCCGATGGGGATGGTGCGGGGATGAGGAACGAAATTATAAATGGGGATGGGGGCGGGGATCGCATAATCCGCCCCAATCCCGCCCCATTGCCATTCCTAATCGTTACAGGCAGGGTATATTCGTTAAGGAAGAAGGGCATAATTGATATTAACAACAGCTGAAAGGGGCATCCCCCAGATAGGGTTAAGCTCGAGTGGGACTTTTCTTGTAGTTCCAATTTCATTCCTTGTTCGCCAATCTTGCCAAATATTTCACTGCCTCTTTCTCCATCGTTATGTATTCGGGCACTCTATAGTCTCTAACTGACATAAAGTTCCAAATCTCGTGTTTACAGTTTCTGACTCTTAGCTATGGCTATGGGTCTGGGTAAAATAGCAATCCTCGCCGGTGCAGGTTATTTATTTATTTATTTATTAGTATCTTAGTTAATCTTGGTTATTACTTTCTTCCTTGGTGGATTTAAATTGAGTGCGCGTGATTTTTGAGTAGCTGGGAATCGTGAATTGCATTTGATTTTATTTTGTTGATGTGTTAGGGTTTTTGGGTAAACCCCTAGATTATGAATTGCATGATTCGACCCTTTTTATTAATAGATTTGGTGCTTATATTTTCACGGGTTACTTGGTTTCTAGTGGCTATGAATGAAACAGAAAAGAGGGACGTTAATGGGTTTGACTTACTGTGATTTTGGCCAAAATAGTCTAATTTAGTGTTATATGATCAGAGTACGGCTATGTTGGTGGTTCTATTAGATGCTAATGCCTTTGGTTTTGCGTTATGAATAAGATGAGATTGGGTTTAGGAGTAAGGTTATGGGGAATTTACAATTGGGTGTGCCTTTTTAATACTTTCACTCATTTTCTGTGAAAAAGGATCAACCAAGCTCATTCAGACCGTTTAAATGAGTTCTGAAGAGTACCTTACAAAACCAAACAAACTTGCTCTTTATACGGATGGTAAACGAAACTTTTTTAATTTTTATGATGTGGCCTACATTTTTCATCTAATTACTGACTACAATTTTCTGCCTTTTTGACATTAGGGGCTTAATGTAATGTTGGGTACCATTAGGGGTTATGTTCAGTTTCAGACTTAAATTTGGGGGCTTACTGAAACCTTCTGCTTTTTCCTTTTCCTAGCTGTAACCACATAAATTGTGACTGCAGCACTATGTTTGTTCAATTATGCTGAAACATATAGCCTATTTCATGCTATTATAATGACTCAGCTATGTGCAATCTGAAACCTTGTTCCAAAAATTGTCTGCAGGCAGGTTTAATGCATCACAAAACTGTTACTCTTAACCTACATTGACTCCTTGTTAGATGCTAATCGGGAATAGTTTTTTCCTCACTTAATCAGTTTGATCTATTCATTTTAGGTATTATAGGCTCAGTTCTTGCAGGCGAGGGGCGCATGTCAAATGTTTCTGATTTTATATCGGGCACTCTAAAGGTGTATATATATGACTTAATATTATGAATGTGTTGACACATGAAATTTAGCCGCTATTCTTTTATTAGTTCTTTTTGTAGTGTGTTAAACTGCCTACTAAGATATTTATTTTGTAACATAGATTGCTTTCAAAACTCTTCAAGGGGGTGATTCTAAATCTACTTCATCAGCTAGGAAGCCACATGACTCTATCAAAGATCAGGTTTTCATAACTTATATTTTCTCTAGATGTTCCTTTGTTGAATGAATTTATGCTGAAGTATGGCATATGGATTATGGCCCACCCAATTGCTTCTGGCAGAAATATTTTGGAGCCAAAGCCACCCCTTCTCCCTCTCATTACTGTTGAATAGAAAACTAAAAAATGAACAGAAAAGAAAAAACTGAGTCTGCCTGTTCAATGAACACAATGTCTTCAGTCAGATATTGTTCAATTGAATTAAAATGTTGTCACTCTACTTTTTGGATACTGTCAAAACTACTTAGTTATCATCAGAACTAATACGGGATAAGCGTCGTGTTGAATTGCTCAATGTTTGTGAATCCATGGAAAACATGGTGAGGATGATCACAACAATTTATGCTTTGATTTCCAAGCAGTAGTGAAATTATGTGAAGAGAAGTTATTGAAAAGAATATTTCACCTTGAACACTAAAAGATGCTGATAAATATTTGAGTTTGCTTAGGTTATTCATTACAATTGCATTTTGAATAGTTTAAGATTGAATTTTTTAATTCTTCTTTTTTCTCCTTTCTTCTTGCAAAATATGTAGTTTGATTATGTTGAATTTGATCTGTTTTAACTTCTTTCTATATTTGTTGCAAAGCATGCCTTTATGTTTTGTTAATAAGAATGCCATTTGCTCACTGGTTTATGCCAACATTTTCTTATAGCTTCGGTATTTTATCTTTTATAGGTTGATATAATAAAGCGGGAGCTTCAAACAATGAGATCCTCTGGGCCAATCACGATTGTATCTGGAAGTGGAAAAGGTTTGAATTTGAACATTATCTTATGCATTGATCGACAGAATCATTTGGTTTGTGATATTATAACTTTAGTTTTTGTGGTTTATTTGGGTAAATTGTATATGCTGTTAACTGTTTCTGTTTGTTTAGATTCTTTTGATATATTTTATTTCTTGCTTGATGCTTTTTCCCAAATATTCTTTGATGTGCTTGTAATGTGCAGGTTCTAGCAGATATGTCATAGTTATTGTTATTGGAGTTGTTGGATATGGCTATCTCTGGTGGAAGGTAATGCTCTGGTTTTAGTAGATTGATAGCTGCACTCTTTTTTTTCCCCTTTTTTCTGTTGAATCTGAGTTTAATTTATATCCTATCTGATTGTATTCTTAATGAATGCATTTTTATCTTTATGGTTTTCCTTGAAGTTGACTGTATCCCTGTGTATATTCAGGGCTGGAAGCTTCCTGACATGATGTTTGCAACAAGGCGTAGCTTGTCTGAAGCATGCACTTCTATAGCCCAGCAACTTGAGAATGTTTATTCATCAATTCGGGCAAGTTTCTTTTCCCCTAAATTTTGCCATAAGTGCTTGGACCTGGATCAAAACTGTAAATTGCAGAAAGACAATGATCAATCTAGTCTTAGTGCATGTTACCTTGATTAATTTTAGGAAAGAAGTGGTTAAAAATTGATGACTTCAGTATTTTATGCTGAGGATGCATCATGACCAATACTTGGTTTGGTGTTTTTGACATGTTACTTGTGCTATTTTTCACATTGAGATTTCTTACCCTCTTGTAAATTTTATGTTTAATAGACAACCAGGAGGGAATTGTCTTCAAGCATAGATAATGTTGATACCAATTTGAATGAGGTTGCACAACTGACTGCTAATACACAAGGCAGGGTAGGTCTGGTTTACATATTGGCTAGGATTTTTTTTTGGGGTTGATTCTTCATTCTTATGCAAAGCCTTTAATTTGTTCAGGTTACTGATCTTCTCCAAGAATCAGAAAGGATTGGTCATGATGTTCGTTATGTCCTTGATGTGGTTGAAACATTGGTAAGATCTCTTTCAGTTGAATATCTGTGATGCTGGTGTAATTTGTGAAAAGACTTTTCTACATGTGAAGTTGATACCTTTTTTAAAAAATGTTTTAGGAACTTAAAATAAGTGAGATCGAAGGAAAACAGGTAATTTTCTTTTACAATCCTACAAAATTTGATTTGTTGATGCTTCTTGATGGTCATTAATAATTTCCTTCAATTTTATATTCAGAATCTGACTGTTCAAGGAGTACAGGCATTGTGTGAAGTTGCTGATGAATTGCAGAATAATGCACGTAAAGAGAATATTCAGGCATGTGTACAAAGACATGATCTTGGATGTTGTCATTCTCCATATTATTATCATTTTAGCTAATTTATTTTCAAATTGGTGTATTAATGTGGAAGCGAACCTAAATATTTTGTCTATAAATTATATTCTGTTCAACCAAAAAACTACCAGAATCTCAGTACTCCATTTATTAATCACGTTTCTCAAATTCTGTAGGTTTTGCAATCGAGTTCACAAATTACATTCTCACCTAAGGTAATAGTTCTCTTCTAGACGACGGCGTCTGAACAATAGTCATAGCCTTTGCTTAAGTTGATGCATATGCACATATAATCTTACATTTCTTATACTGTTCCTTCGGCCCTAACCTTAATCTGCTTTTACTGAGGTGCTTGATATGTTTCACATCTAGTGTGATTGTGATCATCACACTTATTTTCTTCATGTGTATTTAGGTTGCCTCCTTGCCGCCTCCATCACCTGAACCGTCAACACCTAGTGTTTCTAATGGATCTCTCGAGGTTTGTTGATATGCCCTCTTTTGTGGATAGAAGAGGGTTCCATGAAAGCGATTGATATTATTAATCTTCAATCTTTTACCTTAATAGCTTGAACTTCGCTTCTGTTGATTGTTGTTCAGTTATAGCATCTGGTGTTTTAATAATTCGTTTCTATTCCAGACGAGTAATGGCATCTCTGGAGTGGTAGAGGCTTCAAGCAATCCTGGGACTTCCCATGGTTTCCATATTCCTGAAGTAGCAAGCAATGGGTCATCCACTGTGCAGCGACCACCATTTCTGCAGAGGGCACGCAGTGTAACAAGTTCTGTACTCCATCGAGTGGGTTCAAACAGGCAATATGCCCAGAGATGATATACTTGTCAGCATAAATTTATACAACCTCGGGAGTTCCTTGAAGACTGGTTGTACTACCCAAGCCTTGTCAGATGAAGGTTGTGCCAAGGTTGGTACTAAATTTTTGTAGAGACAATCTGAGAAAGGTTTCAAACATGCAAATATTTGGCATTCCTTGTATGTGTTACGTTGGTTAAAAAATTATGACCAGTGGCAGTAGGGCTTTAGGTGAAGGATGAGATAATAATACATCTTTATATATATAATGTCAGAAATTTTCTACAAACTATATTTCTAAGAAGTTCATGGCCATTATTGCGGCCTCCAATTCTTGGCAATTCGTTTAAATGTCCCTGGTAACCATTCCGGCGCTTCATTCTACTATGTTACTGTACATTGGCATTTCTGTAGTTTTGAATCCTCAGATTCGATGCATGAAGGCATGCGAATTGTGTAGTTATTGACCAGATCCTGTGTAATGAGAAAAACTGGAGAATGTCCCAAAGAATGAGATTAGATTGAGCAATGCCATCGGTACTGTAATCTTTCTCGTACTCCTTGTAAAAGTTGAAGTGCAATGAATATGAAGCTTTTTTCGCTTAATCTTAAAAATATTAATATAAATATAAAAAATATAAATATTGTAAGATAAATTTTAAATAACTTATAAAAAATTACAGAAGAGTTTTGATATCTTTTTTTACTAAAAAGGAAAAGAACCAAGGCAGCCGTTTTGTTTGAATCTTGACTAGTCCAATTATCATTTCATTTTTGTCTATACTTCTCAGCCTAGAGATATTTCCGAATAATAGTATTATACTGCTACAAATACTATTATTATATTTGTACCCGAGCAAAATATAATCTAGAGAAGGTCCAGAAGACAAGAAAATTGGGCCTAGCATCCATTTCATTTGCAGGTTGGTTCTTTTCCCGCCAATTCAAATCAGTTCCGGCTCTTGGCGCGCGTAAAAAGAAAAGGAAGAAAAATCCTAATGTCAGAATTTTTTTAAAATAAAAATTATCCAACTAGGCTTCCTTTTCTTTCTCTGGTCTCTGCTCCTCTCCTGCTCAAGAATCGGAAATAGGCACAAGAGGCACAAAACTAAAAGAAGCTCTAAAGATGGACATGCTTAGACCTCAGTCGAAGCCTCCCTCGAACGACGACTTCACCACCCTCCCCCTCTACCGGTCCGCCCCGTCTCTCGAAGTCAGACTCGAAGATTTCGAGCTCTACGCCATCGATCGCCTCCGAGGTCTCCTCTTCCTGCATTTATGTTTCTTGTTTGTTTAATTCTCTAGTCCTTCACCTAGTGCTGTTTTTTGCAGTTCTTAAAGCCATATCCGATGGATTATCTCGCGGAAAGAAACCTGAAGAAATGGACAAACTGGTGACGATCTTTGATTTTTCTCGATCAGAACTACAGGTTTCTAGAAATTTCTGAACCCGTAGAATTTTTGAACAGGTATTTGATCTTTGGAAAGCGAACATGAGGCATCCACTGGCATCTGAAGTTATCAATAAGGATATTATATCGCACTTTGTCCTGCGTTTGGTTTATTGCAGAACGTAAGCTTTTGAGCTTTTATTTTTTGTTACTTGTTTTGACTTTTTCAACTTCGAGATCGATTTTATGTTGCGTGTTCTTTTGGTTCTTTAGTGAGGATCTGAGGAAATGGTTCCTTTCTATGGAGACAGCTTTGTTTCGCTACCGATTTCAGCGGAAGACTGCTGAAGTTCAGGTGAGACATTCATAGATTGGCTAAATATCTGATGAAGCTTTTTAGAGTCTGTGTCAATCATCATTCTGTATGCAGAAAGCGCTAATGGCTGAGCTTGACCTTCCTTACAAGGCAGTTAGAACTGCAGAGTTCGAGGTTATAAGTTGTACCAATTTCTTCAATGTTCACAGTTGAAATCCTTGATTCAATGCTTGATTGCATAGCTATTTTGATTTGATTATGTGCAGAGTATAAAAGATAAATTGGGTCAGGTTGCACGTTTACTTGGACAGTCTTTACCCACTGGTGAGAACGGATCAACTTTTTGTTTCGTTGTTTTTATTTTGCAATTTTAATAGTGTTTGCTACATGCATAATTCATACCTTACCGGCAGTAATCTTACTGTAGACAATGACAAATTGAACTCTTTCTTTTGGATCTGAAATGAAAGCATTGTGTATTAACATTGTTCAAAGACTCTTGATTGGATTTTTTTTTTCTTTTTTCCCTTCTATCGATGTCCTGACGCCTGACTCTAGTTTTATATTTTCTTTTTTCTTCTCATCCGACAGCTGGCGACATATTCTACAAGGTCTGTTTACCTTTAATTGATTACATATTTCGTTTAAAAGTTTGATTACAATGTTTATTCTGTTCGTGAATTCAATTATCTTAGCTAATAGTTGCCTGTTGGTTTTATTTAATATGGGAGAATGGTGCTTAAGACATATCCAAAGTTGAATATGCCGTTGCTGTTTGCCGAAGTGCTTGTTGTCTCCACTCTTGCTGCCTTTTCTGTTATTGCTTCTTTTGCATGGTTGAGGGGTGAGGGGCGAGTCAAGTCTCTTTTTCCTCTATCCCTGCCCTTTTGATGATCTCTTCTGGGGGAGAAAGTTTGTTATCAAATTAGTCCAAATTCGTACCGTTTCGCCATAAACCGAATATCTTAGAGACGTCATTTTTCTCTGGGTTGGAAGTATCTGCTGATCACTTAAACGTCAATAATTTTTTGTTAGGGATGTGATTGATATATACCTAATGTGTGTGTGCCACACCATTTTTCTTTAGTTTTAAGAATTTGACATGCTTCGGTCAAAGGACTTTTGTACTTTTATGACTTTGAATGTGGTTCTATCCCACATTGGCTACGTTACTGTCTTAACACCAGGTACCATTTGAAGAAGTTCCAGAACTGGTAGCTGGTCGCAGAGTTTTTATCCACAAAGGGCATGCTTATGTGGCCAAGAATCAGGCAATATTGACGCTTCCTTTTCAACTTTTTGTGGGGATAGCCAGAAATATGATTAACGTTAGCGTGCTTTAAATTTCAGGTTGTTTCCCTTGTTGCTACGCGTTTTCGCAGTCTACTATCAAAAGCGCTAATTTTAACAAACAGGTTGTTCTTCTTTGGGAAGCTACAAAAGTTATTTTTTTGTTTGTTCAGGGCTAAATTGAATAGAATATTAGTTGTTGCGAGAGTGGAAGTTTTTGTTTAGACCACATTTTGGCTGATATAACACTGAGAATTCCAATCAATTCATATTTGTTACGAGTTTTCAACTGTTAAAGTTATAAATTGTAAAAAGGATTATTTTGCAGGAAGTGGACGTCTACCATCAGAGAAGATGAGAAGGATCGACTTACACCGGTCAGCATTTAGTACGAATATTGCAATTTAATTGACTTTACTTCGGTTTCGTTTGTGTTACATGACATTTTCTTTATGCATTTAGATCGTTGAGGCCTTATGTACAAGTTATCTGGGTCCTGACTATTCTCAGGTACTTTCTCGTGCCTATTGTCATCCCAGTTACCTTAAGCCTTAAGGTTGTTTATTCAAGTTACAAACTTGGTTAATTGCCTCACAGTCGAAAGAGTTCGCTGAAATATCCATTAAAGACATCGACCAAGTAGCGAAAAGCTCATTTCCGCTGTGCATGAGACACCTGTTTGAAAAAGTAAGAGAAGTTGGTGCTTTTCCTTTTGTTTAACTAAGCATGTGGTTATTCTTTCCAGCTTCTTTAGACTCTTGATATAAGGTCTTTCCGTTCCTTAACGAAGTACATATATTTTTCATCATTTCTTTTCACTTGTTTGCTCAATTCAAATGAAATATTGTGCAGCTTAGAGAGGATCATCATTTGAAGCATGGAGGGAGGATGCAATTGGGTCTCTTTTTGAAGGTTGTATATCTGTTTCTTCTTTATGAGGACCAGGAACTGCTTCCCATATTTATTCTTATGGATGCTTAACGAGTATTATGGCTCTACTTCTTGACCAGAGCCTCTCTCTCTCCCCCTTTCTTATTTACGTGACCAAATGCTTAGGTGGTCTAAAACATGACTAAATTAGAGATATTTATGTCCCTGGTACTTAAACCGCTCTCTCTGATTGTGTACCTTTTGTTTCCACCACGTAATGTGTGGCAATCCAAAAGACGAAGAGCTTCATTATGGCAGTTATTAGTATATTACTATCTGTTAAGCATGGAAATTTTAGATTAAAATTTTGTTCTGCATTTTTAGGGCGTAGGGTTGAATCTAGATGATGCACTGACGTTCTGGAAGGCAGAATTCTCCCACAAGGTGAGTAGGACAAAATATGGACCTAGTTCCTGCTTAATACTAGTTTTATTTGTGTCGTAATTGCTTATATAACAAAAGAAAATCTGAGTTTACTGGTATATGCTCTCTTATTCTGTAATCAGAGCATGCATGGCATCATGTAAATGGCTTAGAAAAGAGTATTGAAGGCACCTCTTCTACGTTGGTTTGCTCGCAAAATGAGCTTTTCCAATGTTGATACGCACCCAAATCATTGATTTCTCTGCCCTTAAATCTTTTTTATCGTAGGTTGGGGCAGAAAGGTTCGACAAAGAATATGCATACAGTATACGCCATAATTATGGAAGAGAAGGGAAGAGAACGGTAAGATGTTGGACTTAATCAACTTAGATATTTATGTATCAATCATCGCTTTAGATTGCTATCTAGAAATGCATCATTGGTTAGATCAGTAACACAAGACACGTGTGGAGCCAAAGGTATCGTCATGTCACATACTTCAAAATCCGTGATGAATAGTTTCCTTTGAGATTGTTCGGTGCAAGTAGTTCGTTCAGCGGTTGACAATCTAAATAATTTTGGTTTTTGCAGGATTACACACCTTATTCTTGTCAAAAGATAATCTCATCTACTCCTGGTGTAGGAGATCATCACGGCTGTCCTTATCGACATTTCAGGTTAGTTTCTCCGTAGCACCATTATGAGCGTGCAATTGGGTAAAGAAGAATAACGACACACTTGCAAAGCGTTTGTGGTCACAGTTGTTCTTATTACCAACTCGACCAAAGCTGTCATTAGGGTTACAGTTGGGGGTTGGCTTAGAAGGAAGCGAATATTGATTACGAGAAAAAATGTTGGCAATTTTCATTTTTTTAGGGGCTGGCCAATGGGTCACCTTGTGCCAATCTCTATTCGGTTGTGGCAACCAGGTCAATGTGTCATAGGTTTTTAATTGTGTGGTTGAAAAAACAAAATTCCAATTGTCGTGAGTACATATTCCTAAATCCTAGAGCTTATCTTTCGGCGAGACAAACCATGTCTTATTAAGGTTTTTAAAATCCTTGATGAATGAAGGCAAAATTAGGCTAAATTGATACGTGCTAATCTAATATATTTTTAAGGAGCAGCCGCGTGGTCATTGTCATTCATTTAGTAGTTTTTATAACGGATTATTATGATTAATATAAATTAAGTTATTTTTATAAATTATCAAATAACCTTTATAATATTAATGGTTCTTATCAATTTCTATATTTTTATCAAGTCGATTCAGTAGTAGCATGTCTCTTGAATTGCGATAGTTCGAAGGCATTGCCTTCTCTACCTGGATGTGATATTTTGACTATATTAGAGACAAGTGATCAACCTTTGGCTTTCCTGTTTACAGCGAGGAAAACTTGAGGGCCGCACTTTTTAGAATGGGGGTCAATGGTAGCGCGGTAGAGGATGTAATGGAGAAAGTGCGAAATAGACATTATCAGGTTCAGCAACTCAGCAATTTGCTGTTTGATTTTTCTTTCCAGTGTGACCTGTATATTTCTACCATAGCCATTTAAGTGAACATGGAAACGCGCAGTTGGCCTGCACACTGACATTTGAAGCTATTCATGGCTCAACATACGATGTTGGAGTTAACCATCCTAACCAGTACTTCACTGACAGCCAAACGATCCTGAAGGCCAAGGTAAACGCCTAGATATGACTTGCTTATCTTGATTCAATTTTTGACCTCTAAGAATTTATCTGACGTACTAAGACCTGAGGAGAACTTCAACGTGATCGAGATTCCATTAAAAGATGAGGCCATGAATTTATAAGCTTGAAGATGAATAAATGGCGCCTGGTTGACTGAAAGCCTTAGCATATTTCTTGTAATGGATTCTCGCCATGATGCGTTTCTCTCCGCTCTACAGTTCAAGGCATTGCAATTTATTTGTAGTTAGTTACCACCGCAATAAAAATGTGACTATACAATTTAAAGCTATTAACTTTGAACTGCGTCTAGATAATTAACAACATTGTGTGGAGAATTTGGAATCAAATGTTTAGCTGCGTAAACAATACAGTGAGTTTCAAAATCTCATATTTAGCTGTATAAACAAGCTTAACGTGTTTTTCACCATTTGCGCCTTGCAGGGTCATTCCTCGGCGTGAGCAGCGATTCCTGGTTTCAGGTTTGTGACTTTAAAAGTATTTTCTCCTCATAAGGAATTTTTAATATGTTTTGTAGTTGAATGTTGTAAGGAGCACAAATGCTTAATTACTCAAGAGACGTGTTAATATTACCTGATTTACATGAATGTGATCTACAACTTCCACCAGAGCAATCTTAAGCGTTTTGAAACTCGTCGTTCTCTCAAGTAAAAGATGGAAGTTTTCAACTAGTGGATAGTGCTAAAGCTTCTTCCTTTTTCTTATTACTATATTGAGACAGCCATTATTTCATCTCACTCAGTAGTTGAGTTTGCTTGGGCTTTAAAGGGTAATTAGTACTATAGCTGAGTTGATATTTAGGGTGTCAACATTGAAGAACCCGCCGTTTGGCCCACCTAAAAGGTTGACCCTTCAATTTGGTAGGTTGCAGGAAATTGTTCTACCACTTGGTTCGTAGCTAGAGTTTGATCAAGAGAAGAGGGGGTATGAAATATCTATCAATGAGCCCTGATTCGCCAAAACTGTATTGGTGTTTGCCCGTACGCTAAGAGAAGCATTGAAAGAGCTTCTTACATAAAAGAGCTTCGTACATATTGTGGGTCATCAACATTTGTAAATTCCAGGTTTTAGTTCCAATCTTCTCTTTTCACATAAAAAGTAATTACAGTACGAACTATAGGTAATGTAAAGAATTAAGATGTAACCGTTTCGATTGTTGGTGGGCCATTCTATTAAAGCACCAACTGGTTTTTCTCTTTATTGTCCGTGTCCATGCACACACTTGGTTTGGTCTGACGCACTCTAGGCACTTCTATTATTACCGTTGAAATATCTCGTTGGGTCCTGATGGATAGAAAAATTCTGCTTTCTTACCCTACGGCACTGGGGTAACATCCTGTCCGTTCTATGTGAAAGATCGTACGTGCGAGCATTTATCTAGATCTATTTAACTGGAAAGACGAAACGTTCATTTAACAAATTAACGAAAACAATATAAATCAAGATAAAATCTTTTTTCATAAGTTATAAAAGAATATAAAAATATAAGCCAAATTATATATGAATAAAATCGCACTCAAAATTTCAGAAAATTTTGGAATGATATTTATTAACTGTTATAAATATTCTATGATATCTATTTATGTGATGTTAGTTGAGTGCTAAGTGTAAAGTTCAATTTAGTCCTTTTAACTTTGAACTTATGTCCAAAATAGTTTTTAATTTTTAATTTTTATCAAATAAAGTTTAAATTTTTTTAAATTTTGATCTGTTTGGCAAACAGCGGATTGTATTAGTTGATAGTTAATTATATCAGTTGATTTGATCAGCGGATAATATCAACTGTTTATTAATGATATTTGATAAAATTAGTTATTTAATATTTACGGTTAATGTGTAAAATGAATTGTTAGGGCATGATTTAAAGAAAAATTATAAGAGCATGAATATTATATTTCTTAGTATTTTGTTGAATATTTTTATAATAATTTAGATTTAGATATTTAATTTTACAAAATTAAGTTTATAATAATAATAATAATAATCTAACGTTAAATTCTTTATTAATATGAATGATGCAGCGAGCTACATCGTATTAGTATTTTTTATATAATATGTATGAATTTTATTATTTAATAAATTAAAAAATATATAATTATAGCATGATACAAATACGATATATAGTAGTTATATATTAAAAATATTAATTTGATGTAACTCTTTTTGTTCAAAAACTCAATATTATAGTATTTTTAAATGTAAAATAATATTATAAAATTAAATAAAGATTAAAAAGTTTAATTAATCCCTTTATTATATTCTGCTAAACTTTACAACATAATTGTACGATAAAAAAAAACTAACTTTGAAAACACACAGAGCAAAAGTAGAGAGTAAAGTGGTGGACAATACTATCATTAGGTAAACAACTAATTCTAAAAGCTCATCTTATGAAGCTTTTACAAATCAGCTTATTGAGGTTGAATAAGTTAACCAATAAGTTATTCATCAAACACATTAATAACTTTTTAAGATAGTTAGAAAGCTAACTTTTAGTCAATAAACTAAAAAAACAATTAATAAGTTGTTTGCCAAACACCTCAATTCTCTTTTAATTTTCATTTCACAGGTATAAAACTTTTGTGCTACATGCTCCGCTCTTGTGATAATGTGTCAAGCAGCGGTGAATTTTTAAGTTTAATTATAGTGCTATCCTTTATGCTTAAATTTTGTGTTCAATAAATAAAAACAAAATGAAAATATAAATCTAAGGGATGGTTTGATTCTACTCCTGTTTTTCTGTTGTAGTTTTTAATTTTAGTTTCTTGTTTTTTTGTTGTTATTTTTATTTTAAAAATAGATTTTTAATATAAAAATTGAAAACAAAAATTTATTTGATTAAGATTTTTATAAAAATTAAAAACAAAAACATATTTAATTTTATCATCTTGTTTCTATTTTTTTAAAATTCTATAAATTAGTAAATTACATTAATCACTCATCCAGGAAATTACATTACTTGACAGGCTAACTCTCCTACTATAACAACATTAGAGCAGCTTATTTGTAACATCGCGTACTCATATTAAGGGTTAGGACCAAAATTTTAGTACATGTGAGCTCAAAGAGAGATTAAGGAAATTCATTTTTCTTGCTCATGAATAATGTTAGCATATATGCACATAAATATTGAATCTTTGCAAAAAAAAGGGGTATATGCCTTCATTGACAACTTCTAGGTATAATTGATGTTAAATGTGATTTTAATAAAAATGAGAAGTAGAGGGAGTAGAGAGAGTGATCTAGGTATGAGTTGTGATAAGGAAAGAGTTGGAAACAAAATTGGTAGTGATCTGGAAAATGTTCAATTAGTGTGCTTCAGTCTTTTAGCCACAATTTTTTCTTTAGTCATCCAAACGAGATGATTCTTCATTTGGATTAAACTAGAAACATATGGCCACATTTTTTATGAAGACATCAAATTTAAATTCTATCTTTAAGAGTCTCAAAATTTGTCATGAAACGAGAATTGAGTGTAGCACATTGGTGGATGAATGTAAAATTCATCTTCGGACTTTAAGGAAAAATTTGGGATTGATTTAGATAGATTTTGGCAAAGTTGCTTTCTTGAGAGTTGTAGATATTTCTGTTATCTATCCAACGGTATATAGTATGAGAATTTTGGACATTGGAGTAGAAAGTCGTGCCTAAAACTTCTTATGTGTTACTGTTCATAAACTTCTTCTGGGTTACTGTTCATCTTTCATCTTCTGTTCAATTTTTGATCCTTCAGAATATGGAATTTGTCTTTGAGGTCTTCATGAAATTTTTAGCTCTTGAAGAACACCTAAATCCGATATTTGTAGAGGAAATTATGACAATTGAAAGCTTCTTCTGTGTTACTGTTCATAAACTTCTTCTAGGTTACTGTTTACCTTACATCTTCTATTCCATTTTTGATCCTTCAGAAGATGGAATTTGTCTTTAAGGTCTGCATAAAATTTGTAGCTCTTTAAGTCTTCTTTCTAACCATATAAAGAACACCTAAATCCGACATCTCTAGAGAAAGTTATACTAATTGTCCCACGATAGGTTCAATTTAATTAAGGATAAAACCATATTGGATTCTTTTGGCCGTAACTTCTTCTCTAGACACTCAAATGACTTGATTCATGAACCATTGGACTTTTAGGACATTGCTCTACATCTACACCAAAAATTGTAGCCATCTGAAATGAAGTGAGAGAGATTGAGTGAAAACGTGGGACGGGTACAGTGTGTGTGTTTTTAAATACTATGAACTGGTGTTATTCCACTGAACATACTTCAGTATTTTGATGATTTCTGGGTCGGTAGAGCTCCAAATGATATGATTTCTAATTTGTGGTGAAATAGAGATATGGAGCTACAAATGGTATGAAGAAATTGGAATCTAATTCAATTTCTAATATGTTTAAATTTTAGATAGAATTTGTGCATAATATACTTATTTGGACAAGAACAGTCCAAAAAAATCTTTGAAGTATATCTTTCGAATCACTAATCGAATTGAATGATTTTGGTGTCATTAGAAACGTAAGATAATGGAGGATATCTTTTGGAAGAAAGTGTTATGTTAGTGTGTTCAAGGGTAAATGTTGGCAAAATACTTAAGTATAAAAGACATAAGGCATAATTAGAAGGGCAAATGGGACAATTCTCAATCATTAAGGGCATAATTGAAAGAAAAAGTGTTGTCTTGCTTATAAATGAAGAAGAAAAACGTGAATGGGAGGATAAGAAGAAGAGAACAATGAAAATGAGAGAGAAAGAGAAAGAGAGTTTGGTGGTTTGAGAGAAAAGAAGAGAGTGGGTTAGG
>JAOTIZ010000003.1:8852425-8863706 GCA_027123425.1 Erythroxylum panamense
CACAAAAATACATATGCCGGGAAATGTCATGAATGCATGTACAAATCATGTGCATGTGCAAAAATTACCATTCATATAAATATAGAGGCTATATGATGTATGTTCATGCCGAGATATAATTCAATACTCCTAACCCGTCCCAATTTACCAAACTACCCTTCCCGTCGGAGATGGGATGTTACATAATCTATAGTACTAAAACTCTCTAGAATAAACCTAGATCTAATTCTGGATGAATGATATCGAAGTTTGAGATTGAAAATGATAACCTGATACTAACCATTTGTTGAAACAAATTGTGATATTTGGTACATTTATCATGATTTAGAAGTTAAAATGACATGATTTTTGATCTAGAGATTTAGGGGAACAAATGTTTATAAGACCTCAAAGCTAATTTGAACGTTTGCTATGTGAAAAGTAAGAAACAAAAGGAGATATGGATTCTAGACATAGGTCATAACTGTGACTCATCATGTATGATCATGATATGGTGAATTCAATTGAATGAGAAAGTGTTTTGAAGAAATTGATAAGTTAGAATGGGTAAAATATGGTTTTAAGTGACTTTTGAAGTGAGAATTAGAAATAGAGAACCATAAGTTAGCTTACGGTAGTAAATAGAATTACCATTAGCATACGTGTTACGTGATTAAATACTAATCTTGAATTTGGTTAGACCGAAATAGTGTTAATGTCTTATTTCTAAATTTGGAAATAAATGCCTAAGTGAAATTTGCTTGTGTAGATAAAACAAAAGAACAGAATGCATGAGTGTGCTTGGCAATAAAGTTACTTAATGGTGAGTGCATTTTAAATGTATTTTATAAAAATGATTTATATCCTATCGTGAAGTGAATGTGGATTATGAGTTTTATGCAAATGATGCAATATTAGTTAATATTGCTAGTATAATTTTATGTTTTAGCAATATATGAATTGAGTTTGAAAGTTAAATCTTATATAATTTGAGTTTAATTTGAGATGATGTTATTGGTTGATAGAAAGGAAATGGTTTTTTTAGCTTATGGTGTACTGATAAAACATATTATTATATCGATATATAATGGTTGACTTAGTACGGATAAGTGATGTAGAACCAGCTTCGTAACTAGTGGCTAACTAATTGTGGGTAAGCAATGGAGAATCAGCTTTATAACTACTGGTATATAATAGTTAACCTAGTACGGCTAAGTGATGTAAAACCAGCTCTATAACTAGTGGTTAACCAGTTGTAGATAAGTGATGCAGAACCAACTCCGTAACTACCGATGTATAGTGGTTATCTTAGTGTGGATAAGTGATGTAGAACTAGTTCCGTAACTAGCAGGTAACTAGTCACAAGTAAGCGTTACAGAGCCAACTTCATGACTTTATGCCTGAAGGTACCTGGTCGAAACGTTCTGCAAGTGCATAGAGTCGTTCCTAGTACCTACAAATATCGAGTATTCTAAAGTTGTCTCCCACAAGGACTAATATACTTACTACTAAATTAATCCTAATTACTTGAACAAAAGTGACAATAAACTTAAAAGATGATTGGAATTGGGTAGACAGTAAATTGTAAATAACGGAAATAATAAACAAGGGTAATTTGATGATTTAGACTTAGGGCTTTGGGGTTCACCAATTTAAAAGATTGATCAATAAATTATGAAATTGATTGAATGACAGGTTATGATAACAATTGCACAACTTTGCTCATATTCTCTCTCAAGACATATAAGAATACTTAACTGGTTGATTATCATAATACTTAACTAGTTGATTACCATCTCTCATTGTGAAACCTAACTAGTCAAATTTATTAAGAATAAGCAACCACAAGTTATCATAATGGTTTAGAACATTTTTATCTCTAAATCTAATGTGTTTATCTTCCTAATGCATAAATCATACTTCACCTCTGAGTTCAGCATATGATTCCTAAGACTACATCTATGGTGGTCAAGCATAGAGACAATAGTGAAATGAAAGAAAGATAAACATAACCTAAGAACTTTCATTCAACATCAATCAATCCATAAAATATGAATCCATCCCCCAAATAGGCTATATCCCTCACCCTAAATGGGTTTAGTTCCAGAACATGATAACATAATCCATACATATAAAAACCATCATCATCCAAGAAAGGGTAAAGAGAGAAGGTAGAGAGAACACAAAACAAGATTGCTTGAAATGCTTGATTCCTTCCTCCTTTCTCCTTTTCTTTTCCTCTTTTGGGTGCCTTTTTATGTTTTTACCTCATTTTCAATGTCCAACTCTCTTTTTTGGTCTTCAAAATGAGTATTATAGTGTCTTAGGCTTAAAGAAACCTAGTTTTTGCTAAACAGGAGAAGACAGATTGTCCTTAGGTTGACAAAGTCCGTTAAGTAGACTGTATGTCCATTTAGCGGACCTTCTCGAGTTTCTAGAGTGGAAACGGACATTATGTCACCTTAATGGACATTCTCAGGTCTTTGGAGTGGAATTGGCCAGTCAATGTCCTTTAAGCGGACATTATATACATTTAGCAGACATACCATGGTTCTCTACAAAAAGTGCAATATTGACCCTTTAGACAACAAAATCTCTCCTCGGAGTCCGTATGGAAGTTGTAGAACTCGGAGTCCTCTTTGAAAGCATACTTGAATGACCTTAATCTGACATCCATAGTAAAAGTTATGCCTCTTGCCCAAAATCTATCCATTTGCACCTATTAAGCCATAAAGTTAAAATGTATGAGAAATAACCAAAGAAAGCTCTAAATTCACATAAAGATAAGTCAAATGAGTTCCAATTCATCCTAAAATCATATAAGAAAATTTTGAGTTATCAAAATTCCCCCACACTTAAACTAATGCTTGTACATAAGCAAAAACAGAAGAGACTAATTACTAAATCCTTAACCAAGTTATTGATTTCACTTTCGTAGGTGTACGGTGGCATTTACACAAGCCTTTAAACCACTATGCATCGATAATGGAGGAGTTATAGTCTCTTGAGGGTTTACTTAAAAACCAATGATACCCACAAACATTTCCTTTCCATCATTCCACACCTAATCATCATCATAGCTCAATCCAATAAGTTGAAAGCATTATAAGTAAGAATTGAAACATAGGTATAAGGCCACATAATACTTCATAAATTAGATCACAATTAGGCAACAAAAAGACATCATAATGCTTCAATTAATCAAAATCACATGCTATGAATGCAGTCTCTCATAAAGCATTCACTTTCACACAAGTGTTTAAAGGTTCCTCTCAATCATCTTCTCATGCATGTCTCTTACCATAAGCTTGCATCTTATCTATTTCTCCACTACTCCTATCTATGGCATATCCATGAACCAAAAAGGACTTTGTTCCTTTGGTTGTAATGGGGCCAAGGGATAAAGTAGGCTATGAAAGAAAGGATAGAAATTCAAATATTCAATAATTAGTAGAGCAGAAACCACAAATCTTCCAATTATTATTGGCAAAATTTACTGAAAATATGCCCAAACATCATAATACTATGAAACTCCACCAACTCTATTAACACATTCTCCCTCATTCTTTTACCTTGAAAACTGAAGTGAATATGTTTTACTAATTATTACCATTTGTTTTTTTTTGTTTTTTTTTGAAAGCATGCTCCTTCAATAACCATACAAGACACCCCCACACTTCTTCGTTTATATACCTATCAATAAGAATATTGGATGTACAATGTTTATAGCCCTACTAACCATTGAACAAGGATGAGTTTGTTTTCCTTGGTTCAAGGTCCTTTAGAATAGGTTACACGGAAAAAAGGCTCAAATACAATTACTAGGCACAAAGGGTTCACTAGGGGATTGATGTATAAAAAGGGTTTGCTATTTGGCTTAAGCTCAATCCTAATGCCTTTTCTTTCATAAATGTACTATAGTATGATTATGTAACCTTGAAAAGATGCAATGCAAGTTCAAGAAGTAAACATACATAGAAAAGAGAATTAAATCACTCATAAGAAAAATAGGATTAAGTGCAATCCTTTAGGCTTAAAATAACTCACTCGGTGATGTTTACTCATTCAATAGCATGCTCATTCAATCAATTTAACATTATATCATCCAATTGTGGCAAGGTGTGTAATCAATTTAATCATATTATGCATCTTATTTAAGATCAATTTTATCCATAATGCAATCAACTCATTACATTGGATTATAGCGATAATTAGAGCGTAAAAGATGTACTAGTATACAAACATGTCTAATGAAACTATGCAAAAATGTTTTTTGGAATTGTAAGATAATTCAATGCAAAATAGTGCTTACACGATCATCAATTTATCCTCCCCCACACTTAGAATCAACATTGTCCTCAATGGCATTCATATCTCCCATCAAACTACACAGATTATGGAGATAGAGAAAAATAATACTAAAGTTAGTCTTACAATTTACCAACACAAAATCAAAGTTAGGGCGAGATTAAAAGTAAATTGCACAATTACATGCATGAAAGTTCAAATACAAATGCAATCCTATGACCATATGATGTCATTGTCCCTGAAAAGGTGGTTGTTGTTCCATAAAGGCCCTTAACATGTCTTCAGTTCTGGCTTGTGAAGTCATGAGATTGCTCACTTCCACTCGAAGATCTCTAATTTCTACTCGGACTTCTTGCATCTGAGCCAAATTTGATTATCTCCTAGAGCTAGATTAGCTCTTGATTGCCATGCAACAGGGGCATTTGGATTGTCCTTCTCCCAATATGGATTGATCCACTGATTAGGACCATTTTCTCTTTATTCAAATTGTCTCATTTTTTCAACATTGATGACATCCACCTCAGTAGTATAAGCCACTTATTCATCTCTTTTGAGGACCTTGAGATGCCTAAATAACTAGCTTAATAATATTGGAAATATAAATCTCTTCATCTCTGCCTTGTGGTGTACCACTTACCACATAGAGGTCATTATCATCTGGGCAGCATCAATGCCCTAAAATTGATCATCTTAGAAAAACATTCTATCCAAGATATATAAGTCTTTGTTGCGGAGGTATCCTAAATCACTAGCTTTGGGCATCACATTGTATGCTAATAAGAAAGCAACCAACCTAGGTCCGATGTCAAGGTATTTGCAGTGCATAAAAAAGCACTGATTTATAAATGACATAGTGCCTCTAATCCCGAGTCGAGACATAGCCTCATCTTTACCCCATTGACTATCACTTGAACATTTTGCTCGTTTGTCAAAAGATGGGACATTGCCTCCCAATGGCAGCTCCAAATGCCTATTAATAAGCTCTTTTATGATAACCATTGCTCTCCCATTGACTCGTGAAGTGAGCAAAGGTAGTTGTTTACCGGCTTCCGTACTGAGGTTAACATAAATTGTTTGATTGTAGCTAGGTAGTATGCACCCTTGAGAGTCAACAGCTTGCCCCAATGGAATTTCTCTAAGTGTGCCCTTATGTTATACGCTGAATAAATACCCACCTCCACGGAGACTTCAATTACGAACTTATTATCCTTGTTTTTATTAAACCAAGCTTCACATTATTCATTAATGAACATGGCTTGATTAGAAGTAGGTTCCTCTGCTTCGTCTACCAGATTTTTACCTCTAACAGATTGAGAGGATTAACCCATATTCTTCCTCGCCACTCGCTTAAAATGTGACATTGAGTGATATCCTCACAACTCGCTACACTTTCAATCAAACTGACCTCAATCCCACAAAGTAAATAGAAATTCTCAACCCAACAACTTCAATACAAACCATCCCCTTTTCAAATTCAAACACAACCTAATATTTCACTTCAAACACAATCTAGCCCTTTCAAATTCAAGCACAACCTAATATTTCACTTCAATCTCAATCCCGCAATTTTAACACAATCTAGCCCTTTCAAATTCAACCACGACCTAATATTTCGCTTTAATCTCAATCCTGCTATTCCAACACAACCCAGCCCAAAGTCAAAAACCACCACAATCATATAATTTTCAAGCATCAATTTACAATATGACAATGTGTAGAACACTTACCCATACCAAATTGAAGTATAAATTGCATATACTCGCCCACAACCTCAAGAAGATCCCTCAAAATTGTCACACATAAAGTATTATCTTGGCAGAAAAGAGAGAGACGGCTTGAAAGATAAGGGTTTGGTTGGGATGGAATGTTATGGGGATGGGGTCTGTGAAGGTAGAGAAAGGAAGAAGAACGAAGTAAAAGAATGGAGAATTTTGGGCTAGAAGATGGCTGGTGTAGACAAAGGAAGGAGAGACGCATGGGTGACGGTGCTAGGTTAGAGAGAAAGTGTAGGAAAAGGGAAGAGAATAGGTAATTTAATTCTGAATACAGGTAATGTCCACTAAGCAGACCTTTACGGGTCTCTTTGGTTGTTATGAAGCTGTAGTTCTGTTAAGCGAACATAATGTATGTAAACGAACCTTCTTGGGTCTTTTTGCATTATGATGAGTCTGTGAGCCTATTAAACGGACTTTATATCTATTAAACAAACTTTCTCAATGAATTTAAGGTTTTTCTCACCTTGTTCACTCTTCTTTTGTCCCTTCAACTCATTCAATGATATCATAGGACTATATGCCTGATGTATGAGTGCTAACAATGAAGAGATTAAAGAAAACAAAGAGACATTGCTACTTATCTCCCCCACACTTAACATAGGTCTTACCTCTAGGATTGAAAAGTCGTGATCACATTATTCCTCAGGCTAATAGGAGGTATCATTGGGATGTCTCGTAAACACTAGCCCTATGCAACACACAACAAACTAGAATAAGAAGATAAGACAAAAATGAAATTAATAAAATAACCAAAAGAGTTAGAAACGTTAGGTTGCCTCCCAACAAGCGCTAAATTTAATGTCTTCAGCTGGACTCGGCCGCCATGACATAAATTTTAGAATACGATGGTAGAAATACACCTAACCATTTCTCCCTCAAAATTGTGTTTGAGTCGTTGTCCATTGACCATAAAGAGCTATTGATCATCCTTTCTAATCTTTACAGCTCCATGTGGGTATACTTTTGTCACCATGAAAGGTCCAGACTATCTTGATCATAATTTCCCTGGAAACAATTTCAAACGAGAGTTAAATAACAAAACTTTTTGACCAGGTTTAAATTCTTGCCAAAGGATGTGCTTATCGTGGAAAGCCTTGGTTCTCTCCTTGTATATTCAAGCATTCTCAAAAGCATCTAGGCAAAATTCTTCTAACTCATTCAACTCCATTAGTCTCCTTTGTCTAGCTTCTTTGAGATCATAGTTCAACTTCCGGATTACCCATAACACCTTGTGCTCAATTTTAATCGGAAGATAGCAAGATTTCCCAAAGACTAATATATATGGAGACATGCCCAAAGGAATCTTGTATGTTGTCCTGTACGTATAAAGAGCGTCATCAAGCTTCAATGCCCAATCTTTTCTTGAGGTATTAATAGTTTTCTCCAAAATTTGTTTGATTTCCCTGTTAGATACCTCAGCTTGCCCATTGGTTTGAGGGTGGTAAATGGTTCCAAACTTAAAATGACACCCATATTTTGCCAATAGAGATTTGAATTGATGATTATGAAAATGCACCCCATTGTCACTGATTATAGCTCTTAAAACACCAAATCTTGAAAATATGTGCTTCTTGACAAATTTGACAACACTAACTCCAGTGTTGTTTGATAAAGCTGTGGCTTCCACCCATTTGGATACATAATCGACCGCTACAAGGATGTATTCATTGCCAGATGGTACTGGAAACGGTCTCATAAAGTCCAGACCCCATACATCAAAGAGTTCAACTCTAAAATCCTTGATTGAGGCATCTCATGTTTCCTACCGATGTTCCCTATTCTTTGACACCTATCATATATCATGACAAAAGTTCTAGCGTCCTTAAAAAGAGTTGGCCAATAAAACATAGATTATAAAACCTTTGCTGTTGTTTTGTTAGCCCCATAGTGTCCGCCATAAAAAGAACATGGCAATGATGCAGTACTGACCGCATCTCCTCATCGGGTATATATCTTCTAATTACCCCATCAGCGCACCTTCTAAAGAGCAACGAGTCTTCCCAAAAGTAATTCCTCACCTCAGATAAGAATTTCCTTCTCTTGTGGTATTAATAATCACTAGTGTTAGACACCAGAAAGTTAACATGATCTGCAAAAAGGAACTGGTTCCTTAACAGACCACAGATTCTCATCAGGAAAGGTATCATTGATCGGTTCCTCTCCCATCTTGTTACCTTACTCAAGTCGTGAAAGGTGGTCAGCCACCAAATTTTCAGATCTTTTCTTATCTTTAATTTTCAAATCAAATTCCTGCAAGAGTAAAATCCATCTGATTAGCCTTGATTTGGCATCTTTTTTGGTAAGAAAATATTTCAAAACAAAATGGTCAATGTAAACAATGAATTTGGACCCAACAACATAAGATCTAAATTTATCAAATGCAAAAACTACTGCTGGCAATTCCTTCTCTGTAGTAACATAATTAATTTGAGCATTATTAAAAACTTTGCTAGCGTAATAAATGAAATGTAATTTCTTATCCTGTTTTTGTCCTAAGACAGCCCCAAGTGTATAATCATTAACATCACACAGCAACTCAAAAGGGATATTCCAATTCGGTGAGGTCATTATAGGAGCTTAGGTAAGTTCCTTTTTCAACCTGTTGAAAGCATCAAGACATTCATCAGTAAATTTATAAGGGACTTCCTTTTGCAACAACGCACGTAAAGGTTTAGAAATATTGGAAAAATCTTTAATAAATCTGCGATAAAACCCCACATGCCTAAGAAAACTCCTTATTGCTTTAACCGAATTGGGAGGTGGTAATTTATTAATGATTTCAATTTTTATTGGATCCACCTCTATTCCATTATTTGAAATTTTATGGCCGAGGACGATTCCTTCTTGTATCATAAAATGGAACTTTTCCTAATTTAGCATGAGATTGGTTTCTTCAAACCTCTGTAGAACCTGTTCTAGATTGAACAGACATGCATCAACAGAAAAACCAAAAACAAAAAAATTGTCTATAAATACCTCAATTATATTCTCCACCATGTCAGAGAATATGGACATCATGCATCGTTGAAAAGTGGCAGGAGCATTGTACAAACCAAAGGGCATCCTACTATACACAAATGTACTATTGGGACAAGTAAATGTGGTTTTCTCCTGATCCTCTAGGGCTATCAGAATCTGGTTATAACCTGAATAACCATCTAAAAGGAAATAATGATCAGCATCTAAAAGGAAATAATAATCATGCCTAGCTAATCTTTGCAATATTTGATCAATAAAGAGGAGAGGGAAGTGATCTTTCCTAATTGTTGCATTTAATTTCCTATAGTCTATATAGACCCTCCACCCTGTCACAATCTTAGTGGAAATTAACTCATTACTATCATTAGATATGATAGTCATGCCACCTTTCTTTGGCACCACCTGCACAGGACTTATCAAAGAGCTATCAGAAATAGGATAGGTAATTGCTGCATCAAGTAATTAATTACCTCAGATCGAACAACTTCCTTCATGTTAGGGTTGAGTCTGCTCTAATTTTCCACACTAGGTTTGTATGGTTTTCCTCCATTAAAATTCTGTGAACACAATTAGAAGGGCTAATTCTCTTTATGTCAGCAATATTCCAAGCAATAGCTAATTTATGTTCACGTAACACCCTTAATAACTTCTTTTCTTGCGAGGAATCCAAAGAAGAAGAAATAATAACTGGATATGTATTTGATTCTCCTAAGAATGCATATCTCAAATGAATTGGAAGCTATTTTAATTCAGGTTTCGGTGGGCTTAATATGGAAGGTAATAATTTAGGTTTAGGAAGGCCTTATTCTTTAATTTGGGGTATATACCAACAACCATTACCTTGCAATCTATATGCATAGTCCACTAACTCATCATCCAATTCGTTCTCATCTATTCCTAAAGCTAGGCGTATTTCTAAGGCATCATCATACATTAATTTAGGAATAGATTCATAAGTAAGAGAATCAATTACATCTATCCTATAGGTGACATTCATCGAAAAAGTGACCCTTTAAAACCTTGAAAACGTTAAACACCTCTTCCTCCTTACTAACTCTCAAGGTCAGCTTACTATCAGGAACATCAATTAATGCTCCACCAATGACTAAAAATGGTCTTCCTAAAATTATAGGAACCTGCATATCAAAATCCATCTTAAGCACAACAAAATCACCTGGAATTATAAGCTTACCAACTTTCACTAGTAAGTCCTCAACTATACCAATAGGGTATCGAATTGATCTATCAGTGAGTTGCAATGAAATTGTATTTGGTTTGAGTTCACCAATTCCAAGCCTATTATAGAGAGATAAAGAAATAAGATTAATGCTGGCACCTAGGTCACATAAGCATTGAAAAACGTTAGATTCACCAAAGTGACAAGGAATAGTGAAACTCCATGGATCCTTTAACTTAGGGGTAGTTTATTCCGTAAAATAGAACTACACTCCTCAGTTAAGGCTACCGTAGAAAAATTATCAAGCTTCTTTTTGTTGGAGATGATTTCCTTAAAAAACTTGGTGTAAGCAGGTATCTCAGCAAGGGCTTCAGTAAAAGAGATGTTGACTTGGATCTTCTTGAAAAGGTCAAAGAATTTTTGAAATTTGGAATCATCATCCTTCTTCTTGACCCTTTGAGGGTATGATATGGGTGGTATAAAGGCAAATTCTGAAATTGGTAAAGACTCTTTCATTGGTGTGGTTTCTTTTGGCTCTTCATTTTCACCCAATTTCACACTGTCAGCATCCTTGGCTTCATTTTCTTTAGCTTCCTTCTTTTTAGGAACCACATCTTCTACCACCTTACCACTCCTTAGAATGATCATACAATCTTGTTTTGGATTCACTTGGGTATTGCTAGGCAGCTTCCCCTTACCCCTTTCACTTACCTCTTTTGTCACTTAACTGATTTGCACCTTTAAATTTCTAACGACAGCTTGGTTGGATTGAATATTCTACTCCATTCTATTTATGGCTTGAGAGCTTGCTTGAGCACTTTGATCCATCTTGCTCAAAAGTTGCGTAAGCATATCTTCAAGCCGATCTACTTTTTTCTCCCATGGGGAAGGGAATTGTTGTTGTGCAGAAGATGAAGGAAGTAATACTGCAGTTTCAGTGGTGTTTGGAACCCAAGTGGTCCCATGTAACATCCCATCCCCGATGAGAAGGGTAAAATAGTAATTTGGAACGGGTTAGGAGTGTTTAAAATTGTTTTGCTATGTTCATGCATTCATATATACA
>JAOTIZ010000003.1:8867165-8890663 GCA_027123425.1 Erythroxylum panamense
GCAATACACAATTCACACACGTTACAAAACTCATTTATGCACAAATAGCTATATGGACTATGTAAAATGCATGCTCAATGACCATCCCGGGTACTTTAAAAAACTTCATATCTTATGCACATTCTCATTTCATAACTTAATCACTCATCAGTTCTTTGAACTAGAACCTCAATCCTTTGATACTTTGATATCAAGAACTCATTCACTAATTTACCAATATAATCCCATATGTGACTAGTTAAGAGGAAAACAAAGTATATAACTATGTATATATCACTGTCAACTTTCTGCTTAAAGTTTAGTATTTCCTCTAACTTTCACTTTAATCGTTCTTTCACACCATTACACACTTTCATTGCTCTTTCAACCCCAAAACTGATTTAACACTACCTAATAATGTTTCAGTCATCAAATCCAAAGAAAATCACCATGTGTGGCACACTAAATCTCCTCACTCATTTTCCAGAAAATAAGAACATCACTGTTCTTAACCCTTTATCAGTGAACTAACGATGCATACTTCATTTCATACAAAACTACGTAATCATAATAAGCTTACTTGTTTGAAGCTCCAAAACCTGCAACCATCATAAAGCCCTAACATTTTCAAATCACGTGAATCTTAGTTTCTCATGCAACCCACGTACCTCATCTTGAAGGTTGGCGGGGGGGTCCGATCTTTTCTTGGAATAGAAGAAAGAAATATCAAATTGGAAGTGATGACAACAGAGAAAAGCAAGGTTTCACTTCGGGGAATATTTGACCGAAAGCTCTGGGTTGGGGGAGCTCTAGAGAAAGAAGCTTTGAGAGAAAAAATTGAAGGCAAGTAATGTGGCTTCTTCTTGAAGGTTACTTAATCTCCACTTTAACTAGTACACCTGTCCAATTCTTAGCCACTTATCCATTTCTAGATCTTCCCATTGACACCAAAATCACTTAATTTGGTTTAGTACTTTGGAGGATGTGCCTAAAATATTTTCAGATTGTCATATTCCAAAATAGTGTACTATGCTCAACTTCCATTTAGAACTTAAATATCTTATAAACTGAATCACAATTTTACTTCTGAGACAATTTGTAGACCTGTATCTCTAGTTCACTCCAAAACAACCATCGTCTCATTTGGAATCCTACAGGTCCAGATATACTTAAAATACTGAAGTGTTGCTCATTCAATATTTCTCAATTCATTTCAGATGGCTATTATTTTTGTTGGAGATCAAGAGCATTATCTTACGAGTCCAATGGTTCAAGAATCAAATCATTTGAGTGTCTAGAGAAGAAGTTATGGTCAAAAGAATCCAATCTGGTTTTATCCTCAATCATATTAAACTTATCATGGGACAATTGATATAACTATATCTAGAGATATTAGATTTAGGTGTTCTTTAGATGGTTCAAAAGAGAACTTCAAGAGATACAACTTTCATGAAGACCTTGAAGACAAATTCCATCTTATGAAGGATCGAAATTGGAACAAAAAATAGGCCAAGCGAAAACACAAAAGAAGCAAAACCCAGAAGGAGCAAAACACAGAAGAAGTGGGAAAATTTCTATAACTTTCCCTACAGATATCGGATTAAGGTGTTTTTTATATGGTTCGAAAGAGAACTTCAAGATCTAAAACTTTTATGAAGACCTTGAAGACAAATTCTATCTTTTGAAGGATCGAAAATGAAATAGAAGATAAGCCAGGTGAAAACACAGAAGAAGTTTGTGAACAGTAACTAAGAAGGAACAAAACTAAGAAGAAGTTCATGAACAGTAACTAAGAAGAAGTTCATGAACAGTAACATAGAAGAAGCAAAACTAAGAAGAAGTTCATGAACAGTAACATAGAAAAAGCGAAACTCAGAAGGAACAAAACTAAGTAAAAGTTCATGAACAGTAACTAAGAAGAAATTCATGAACAGTAACGTAGAAGAAGCGAAACTTAGAAGGAACAAAACTAAGTAAAAGTTAATAAATAGTAACTAAGAAGAAGCAAAACTCAGAAGGAACAAAACTAAGAAGAAGTTCATGAACAGTAACTAAGAAGAAGGTCATAAACAGTAATATAGAAGAAGCGAAACTCAGAAGAACAAAACTAAGAAGAAGTTCATGAACAGTAACGTAGAAGAAGCGAAACTCAGAAGAAACAAAACTAAGAAGAAGTTCATGACCAGTAACGTAGAAGGAGTTTATGAACATAGACAATATAAAACACAAAAGAAGATGATGACATCAATAACGTCATTGTAGAAGAAGCAAAATACAGAAGGAGAGAAAAGGCAGAAGATAGCAAAACTTAGACGATACAAAACACAGAAGAAGATGACGTCACCAGTGACATCATCACAGAAGAAGCGTCTTCGCTTACAAGGATCCTAACTTTTAGCTCAGACGTCTAAAATTTCTACACTATAAGTTGTTGGAAAGATAAAAGAAATTCCTATAACTTCTGAGAAGACAAATTTCTCTAATCAAGTCAAGATTAATCCAGATTTTCCCTCGAATACAAAATATGAAATTTCTACATTCATTCAATGTACTGCACCCAATTCTCAACTTTATGACAGACTTTGAGATTCTTAAAGACCGAATTTAGATTCGATGTCTTCATAAGAAATGTAGCCATAGGTTCCTAGTTTAATCCCAATACAGAATCATCACGTTTGGATAACTAGAGAACAAGTTATGGCTAACAAACTGAAGCACACTCAGTGAACATTTCCAGATCTCTCTTTCAACTCTCTCTACTTCTCACTTTCAATAAAATCACATTAAAAAACAATCATACCCAAAAATTGTCACTGAATGCATGTACAATTATTTTTATGTGAAGGAACATTTACTATTCAATATGTATGTGTATGCCATATTATGCATGAGCATCGAACCTGTTTCCTACTTCCTTAGCACTTTCTTTCATCTATTAATTTTGCCTTTACTAGGGTAACGGGATGTTACAATATATATAATTAGAATTAATGATAGCAAATATAAATAAGTCCCCCAATAACACGCCAAAAGCTTGGTTGAAACAATCTGCAAGTGCACAAAGTCGTTCCTAGTACCTACAAATTGAGTATTCCAAAGTCATCTCCCATAAGGAGTAATATACTTACTACTGAATTAATCATAATCACTTGAAAGAAATTGACAATAAACTTAAAAGATGATTGGAATTGGGTAGACAATAAATTGTAAATACTAGAAATAACAAACAAATATAATTTGATGATTTAGACTTAGGGCTTTGGGGTTCACCAATTTAAAAGATCAACCAATAAATTATGAAATTGATTGAATGACAGGTTATGATAAAAATTACACAACTTTACTTATATTCTCTCTCAAGACATATATATAAGAATACCTAACTAGTTGATTACTATCTCTCCATGTGAAGCCTAACTAATCAAATTCATTAAGAACAAGTAACCACAAGTTATCACACTAGTTTAGGACATTTTTATCTCTAAATCTAATGTGTTTATCTTCCTAGTGCATAAATCATACTTCACCTCTCAGTTCAGCATATGATTCCTAATATTGCATCTATAGTGATCAAGCATAGAGACAATAGTGAAATGCAAGAAAGATAAACATAACCCAAGAACTTTCATTCAACAGCAATCAATCTGTAAAATACAAATCCATCCCCCAGATAGACTACATCCCTCACCCTAATTGGGTTTAGTTCCAGAACATGATAACAGAATCAATACACATAAAGACCATCAACATCTAAGAAAGAGTAGAAAGAGAAGGTAGAGAGAACACAAAACAAGATTGCTTTAAATGCTTGATTCCTTCCTCCTTTCTCCTCTTCTTTGCCTCTTTTAGGTGCTTCTTTATATTTTTGCCTCATTTTTAGTTTCCAAATCCCTTTTTAGGTCTTTAAAATGAGTATTTATAGTTTATTGGGCTCAAAGAAACCTAGTTTTTGCTAAACAGGGGAAGGCAGATTGTCCTTGGGCCGACAAAGTCTGTTAAGCAGATTGTATGTCTATTTAGCGGACCTTCTCAGGTTTCTATAGTGGAATTGGTCAAACAATATCTGTTTAGCAGATATTCTCTAGTCTATGGAGTGGAATTGGTCAGTCAATGTCTGCTAAGTGGACATTATATCCATTTAGAAGACATACCTTGGGCCTCTACAAAAACGTGCAATATTGACCCTTTAGACGATAAAATCTTTCGAAGTTTTCATGAAAGTTGTAGAACTCAGAGTCCTCTTCGAAAGCGTACTTGAATGACCTTAATCCAACATCCACAGTAAAAGTTATGCCTCTTGCCCAAAATCTATCCATTTGTACCTATTAAGCCATAAAGTTGAAATGTATGAGAAATAACCAAAGAAAGCTCTAAATTCACATAGAGATAAGGCAAATGAGTTCCAATTCATCCCAAAATCATATGCGAAAAATTTGACTTATCAGTACCATATGGCAAAGAAGTTAGTGATAGACTACGTCGTGTAAGAAATTCATAACATTTTTAATGTCATTACTATTTATTTGAAAAGTGATTTGAGAAACTTGATTTATGGAAGTATATATGTTTCATATTAAATATTGAATTATATGAATTGAGATGAATTTATTTTAGGGAGATTTAAATAGTTAAATATGATTTGAATATAAATTCTAGCACTCACTGAGCTCTTTTAGCTCACACTCTCTTTTCTGTTTTAAATGAAACCTCCCATGTGCACGCTTAGGGACCTTAGTAGCAAGGACTCCACCTAATGACCAGTCAACTTCGTCACGTGCTGCTATATAGGTATTTTTACGATATAAATCTTTTTGGGAACATTTTCATTTTCATGAATATTTTTTGTAATATATTTTGTTTAAAGAACGCATGTATATGAATGTTTTAAAGTTAAATTCAAGAATATGTCTGAGTTTATTTTTAAGATTATTGAAGTGATTATTGAGATTACTTATGAATGAACTTAAAGTCCAAAATTTTTAGTGGGGATTTTAAGATGATGATAGAAGTATTTTTTTTTTACTTTTACAGAGATTTGAAAATTTTGGGAAGGTAAAAAATACAACTATTGTGTTGCCAAAATTTTTAATAAAATTATCCTTAAAAACTCCACTGCTTATATCTTTTTATGGTGCATTAAAGTTTTTCGATTAAAAAGGAAATAAACTTAGCACTGTGGGAACTTTCCAGTTGTATCGGATATCGACTGGAAGGTCACCGTAAGGTACTAGGCAGGTCATCTAGTTATTTTAGGATAGGAATGTGTCATAATTTATACATAGAACTAATTAGTCAAGTAATAATGTTAGACAAACACTAAATAATAATGTATATTCTTTGAAAGTATAGAAACACTAAATAATTGTTGTTATTATCATATATAAAGAAAAAGAGAAAATGTTCAAATAATAAGGTTAGATAACTCGTAAAGATTCATTATTGCAGAATCTAATACTTAGCAATTGACTTTCAAATAAAAAATTTCAGTGGAATAACAGGGAAAACGTCACTTCATCTACCTTACGTAATAAAAGGGACTCAAAGAGAAGAATACTTTTAGATTCAACTTTGAACTCAAGTTAAACTTGATTTTTAAACTTATTATAAATTACGTTATTACTTATTCCAGTTTGGACTTTATTAAATGGAAGATGATTAGCATTAGAATTAGTTTACAATTACAATTTTTCATTTCCTTGTATCCTTTGTTTGAATTTTGTTATTACTTGTGACATTTTAAAGTTGGTTAATGGTATTGGTTAGTATTGAAATTAGCTTAAACTTTACATTTTCTTGTAGCCTTTTGTACATGATTAATATGATGGATGATGATGATTATCTCTTTAAGATAAACTACTTGTTCAGTTAAGAAGGGACATCATTTTATATAAGATATTGCTAATTTACAAGGAAAGAATTATGTTTAGAGTTTTGAGTTGATTTACAAAACTAGATACTATATTAAGCTGATTCACAAACAAATATAAAGAGTACCATTAAAGCTAGCAATATGTTCATTCATATAACTTAGGTAATTTTAAATCAGCAAAATATTCCTAATAAATTATCATGTCGCAAGACCAAAGTTGATAAAATTCATATTCTTTAACCCTTTAATAAATAGGATTAAAAATTTAGCTACAAATGTTATAAAATATATTTTATAACTAAATATCATCTTTTATAACCTTTTTGTGTGTTATATTATTTATTTCAACTACAATTACACTTATATCAATTTAACATGCAACTCATGCATGTTAACCATGTACTTATCATCTTTTAATTTCTTATTCTTAAAATTTAGTATTTTATTCTCACCTGTTAGTTTATTTATAATATATTTTCCTTTTCATTAAATTTTTCATTAACCCTTCTAAGAAAATTATCTCTTTCCTACATTAATGTGACACGTATTATTTATAATCAAAAAGTAACTACTTTATCAAATAGCAACTACTTTATTATTATTAATTGACGTACCTCATAATAAGGGCATTCATATAATCTTTTTTTAAGATTGTCATTGGTTCAAGAAGTCACCAAAGGACTTCAACTTCAACATCAACAAAAAAAAGCTTCTCATTATAGTGCTTTTGGCTATGATTCATTTTAGTTTGTTTAAAAGATTTGCTATCTATTATGATCGATAAAAATCAGTTTCTATTTTTATGATTGACACTAATGTCAATATTGCAAAAATCAATTTTCTTATAACCATGAATATTTTTTAAGGCATAATAAAGTTAATGGAATCAAGTATCTACCAAACAAAAGTGTATATCAATATACAAGATGTCTCTCCCTCTTTAGGCAAAAACTAATATGGTCTATAATGATGCTAAAATCCAAGTTAAGTGAAGTGAATTGAAAATAATAACAACAACAACAAATTTTCATTTCTGAGTTAAAGCATGAATCATCTTCTATCCATATGCCGTCATTAAATGCAATTTATTTTTTGTGTTTCTTCTTTTATGACGTTTATAATATATTCTTTTAAACATTGCAAATGCTTGAATTCCAACAAATGTACATTACACAACTATAACATAAGCCAAAGCTAATAAAAAAGAAAAAAGAAAAAAGAAAATCCTTTTTTTAAATGAATCTAATAATAAGATCAGTCATCATTTGCAGAAGGACAATCACAATTTCTCTAAAGGTTTCAAGAAGGTTGAGCACTACAAAATTAATATTTGAAGGGCAATATAAGAGATAGAGCGTGACAATTAGCTTGAGACAAAGATAACGTACAAATGGTAGAGAGTAAAGAGAGAAAGATGAAGATAACAGCAGTAACAACAAGAAGGAGTGAAGAATTGTTTTCAAATTTTTTGAGCATGGAGGAAACATTTTGAGAACTTGACTTTGTTTGTTTAGCTAACAAAATTATGAAATTACCCATGTGGTTCTTACTTATAATGAATCCGACACCACAGAAGTGAAGCCATAGCACAAACGTTTTATGCCACCAAATTGAAGGTTAAAGAAAAAATTTAAAGAAATTTGATAAAAAGAAAATTTTAGAAATTAATGTGCAATTAGCTTCAAAGTTAAATGATTAATATGAACTCTTTTTTCTTAATCAATGATAAATATTTAAAAATATTTTATTCATAAAAATAACTATCGTAATAGATACCTATGCTAAATTTATTTTAAAATAATATTTTATTTCAGAACTTTCTTTTCTTTATTTCTGTTTTAGTGTACCGAACGTGATAATAGAATTTTGAGGGTGAGAAGGCAAAAGGAAAATAGGAGTGGAAGATTCCTCGACAGGCCAAAGAAAATGGGCGGCGGCACTATATTTGTGAAGCACCTCTGTGGGGCCACTTGTGGCCTGGAGGAGGATGATTGTCATTTTTATTTAATCAAGAGCGCTTTCTTTCTGGTAATATTCATTTCATTTTTATTTAATCAAAAGCGCTCTCTTTCTGGTAATATTCATTCTCTAAGCCTCTCACTTCCATTTTTTTGGATCTTTATCATAAGAAGTTGGTAGTTGTTACACTGAAGCCAAATCTCCTCCATATATCCTTTTCTCTAGTTCAAATTATTAGCATCTGCCACTTTACGAGAGGCCTTCCCGTTTTTTTATTCCCCACGAGGTCTTCTTATCTTAAGATAATGCCTTCTATGTGGATCGATTTTATTATCATGCAAAAGGGTCTTATCATATTAACATATTGAGATGAAGAAGCCATTCATGTATGTTAAAAAAAACTGCCAATATTCTCATTTGAAAATGGTTTAGTAACTTACCTCATCAGCATATCTGTAAAATAAAAATCACTTCAAGCCATTTTGAAGTCAATCATGGCGACAAATAGCTAAAGGGCCAAAAGTGAGGATGTAAATAAAATTGACGGTAACATCGCTTTCTGTTAATTTATGGCTGTTCACAAAGGAACATTTGTTTTCGAAATGACCAAAATCTTATGGAGGATCAGGAGGCAATGATGGTTTTACGCGATTGTGCCCATAATGATTCTTTGGCCGATTTTGTCCATCATTTCCATTTCCATTTCCGTTTCCGTTTGATCCACACTGTCCCACAAACCAAGCCACATACATGCCTCTCTCAAAAAAGTTAAAACCTTTTGCTTGTGGTGCATTCTGCAACTGCACTATGTATTGAGGTCATTATCCAACTGATTCAATGTGGAAAAAGTTTGGGACATAATTCGGTGATTTTTATGATTATTATTAAACTATTATATATTTTTAGTTATAATAATCATAAAAACAACTAAAATAATAATTATATAATTGATTCTTTTTATCTTATCTTTATTCATTATGCAATTAAATAGTTGTGACTGTGATTGTAAAAAAAGGGAACCATACATGAATCGTCCTTAGTGGGTTAGTGAAAAGTCAATACATCCAAGGAATTGGAGGATAGCTTCCTCAAGCAGTTGCCGTGGGGAACTTCTCATCACAGCACAACTCCACACTTGCTACAACCCCAATAAGAAACATCATGGAATGTGAAACACAAGAAACTCAACATCTCTCTCTCTCTAGAAAGTTGAAAGCGACTGCTGCACTCTCTCCCTCTCCTCGCCACTCATTCTTGGTCTTGGGTCTTATGCAAATTCTTTATTTGTTTTTCTTTCTATATTTCCTTGCTTTACATTATTTTATAACTCTGCCTTCCCTCATCGCCATGACCATGAAGCCTAAAAAGGAAGGGACGGAGACTTTGAGAGACCCAACTCCTTACTCCTCATAGTTATCTACTTTCCAAAAGTCTTCCATCTAAATTAGCTCTCTCTCTCTCTCTCTCTTACATACTTTCTATTTACCTCCAAAGTTGAATACATTATCCACTTTCCGCTTTCAGTTGGCAGCAATTCTCACAATATACAACCCCAAGTCACTCACTTTCCTTCTCCTTGCCTGCTTTTGGGTTATTGCCAGAGACAGCCAACTCTTATCTCTGAACCGTTTTTTCAGAGTTAGCAAGCCTGGAGTAGTCCGCTTGTTTCTCTTGTTCACTCTCTGGAATTGGTTTGTCACGACTTTTCCACTGTTTCAGATCTTCAACTTTTGCTTGCCTGTATACCAACCTGCAGTTTGCTCCATTTGCCACCTTTTTTTTCAATATTTCTCAACTCCTTGGAGATATCAAAGACTGGTTTTTGCAAGGTACCCGTCATTAAAACATATTCTCTTTATTATTTTACTTGTAAATGCTAGTTGCTGCTCAAAAAGCTTGGTCAGATCTTGTTTCCTTATATCCTGTAGCTTGCAATGTAGACTGAATTTTCTAAAAGAGAAGACAGAGTGTAAAGTAAGTTCAATGAATGACTCTTTTAAGTGATGCAGGTGACTTTCCTTTTATATCTCTTCAACAAAGTTTATGTGGCAGCTTTTTCCGAAGAAAAGTAGCTCCACTTGTGAATTAGTGAAGAGATTTGAAGTATATTAGCACACAAATTGCTTTGAAACACCTTTAGATACATTTATCCTGTCCAATAATTAAATTGTTTCACAGGTTATTTTATCTGCAAAGGGCTTACTTTTTCTGTCTGATATAATTTTCCATGAAAAGAAATATCGTCGTTCTTCAAGGCCTCTAGTGTGACTGGGATTAGAGTGCTGATTACCATGATGTGACTTGTTTGAACATGTGGACTAAACTAATATTTTACTACTAGAATGTAATTTACTAATATGGCCCTTTCGTTTGCTTCTGATATTTCTCTGCGAATTTGCTTCTTACCCAACTGACTGCTACGAGTTCATTTGTATGAGCATTCTGTCATCTTTCTTGGAGACAAGGCCAAAGTTTAAACGTATCTTGTTAACCCATCAATTGTTATCTTGTTTACTATCTCATAACTCATCTTTGTAGCTTTATCTTTATTATACGGTTCTATTTCAGATTGCTTTCTTGAAATTGACTTGATTGAACACTTACAGAGAGACGGCTGGGCAGAGCAGAGAATTATATGAAGAAAGGAGGGTGCTCTATGGGCTATAATTTTAAAGCACCATGGAAAGTAAGGCAGTTGAGCTGAAAGTATCCCTCAGATTGCTCAAAGTGCAGTGCCTGGTAGTTTTGGTGGCTGTCAATTGACTGGACATTGTTCTATAGAATTCAAACTTGGAACTTTTAGGTGATTTGGAGGGAAAAATAACATAAAGCTTAAATCTTCTGAGGGGGTTTTTGATGGATTCATCATCATCGGGATCATCTAAGAGAGCTCGGATTCCTAGCAATGGAACACAAGTGCCTTCGTGCTTGGTTGATGGATGCACCTTTGATCTTAGCAAATGCAGGGACTACCATCGTCGACATAAAGTATGTGAACTTCACTCCAAGACTGCAAGGGTTTTTATCAGAGGTCTCGAGCAACGCTTCTGTCAGCAGTGCAGCAGGTGAGAAGTAGAGCATGTGTTAGGGGGGCTTCTTTTCTACCTTTTTCTTATGTAGACGCATTTGAGAAACTGATTGAACCAAGGTTTAGCGTTAAAAACTTAATTGCTTATACGCTTAGTTACCTGCCCTCAATGCTTTCTCTTAGGCTCATGAATTTTAGGCGTTTAGCATCAAAATTTAGCACTAAGATCTTGGTTTGGCCACGTTATGAGTTCTGTAGATGAAGTTCCGCTGGGGCCTCAGCGTTCCAATTACCATCTGCAAGAATTCAGGAAGCTGCGTATCACCGTTGGAATCTTTTTCCTTGACTCAATTGTTAAAATTGAACATGTAATTGATGCATTCTCTGCTGTTTGATAGATATAGAATAGGTTGATTCGAGTTTTTTGGATAGACGTTTCTCTGAAATGTTTTCATCTCGACTCGAGTACAGGACTTTAATCTACGTGCTTGTCATGCATGTCCTGCAATTGCATTTCGGCTTAAGGCAAGAACAATAAACATAGAATCAAGATAAAAAAAGCTTCTTCGAACTATATGCTTTGTTAACTGTTGTGAAACGATCGCTTGCATGAAAAATATTGCTTTTCTCCAAGTGGTTATCAATAGATCTTTAGTCACATGCTCTTCTGCCTTCAATAGTTCCCTTTAGGCATGGATTATTCTTTGCTTTGCTTTGCTTTTTACCTTGTGAGATTAACGGTAGGACGGACAGGATTTTGTTGTAGTGATTATCCTCACGAATGCTAACTCAAAATCCACTTTGGTAGGTTCCATTCGTTAACCGAGTTTGATGAAGGAAAACGAAGCTGCAGAAAACGTCTTGATGGACACAACAGGCGTCGAAGGAAACCTCAGCCAGATTCTATGTCCAGAAATCCTGCTTTGTTATTTTCCCATCACCCAGGTTCGATTTGTGAACTGGACAAATTCGGGTTTGGTAGTTCTCTCTCTTTCCCTTATCAGTCGGGAACTTTTTCCTTCATTTTCATGACTGTTGACCTTACGTTTAAGTGCACAAGTTTAAAACATGTTTTTCCCAGGTACAAAATCCTTGCATTTTGGTAGTTCCCATGCACTTTCCACCACCGCAAGCTCAGCTTGGGTTGGGATTATCAAACCTGAGAGTGAGACAGCGTTTTGTACGAGTCACTCATCAAACTTCAATCCAGGAAAAACCCCATTTTCTGAACCCTTGTCCTTCAGCCATAAAGGAGAAAAGCAGTTTCCTTTTTTACAGGGAACTAGTTCCTTGGATCCTGGAGATTCTATCCCTCAACCCGATACCAGTTGCACAATAGCCACCAATAGTAGTAGTGGCCAGAAAATGTTCTCTGATGGGTTGGTACGAGTCATCAACAACAACCGTGCTCTCTCTCTTCTGTCATCTCCGCCATCAGCTGACACAGCGGCGGAGATTGGTTTGAGCCACCTTATGCAGCCTGTAATGAATCCCCAAGCACTGCCCTTGCTCTCGAGTCTTCACTATGATGGTATTGGAAGGAAAAGTCAGACAGCAGGATCTATGCTGGTCTTTGATGGAGGTAGTAGTTCTGATATCCATGGCCAAACTACGTTTCAGATTGGAGCTGAGGGGTCATCTGTCACTGGATCTCATCACATGCTTTCGTTCTCATGGGAGTAGTACTCATGTTGGCTGTTCTCTCTTGACCAGACATGGCTCCACTGGTTAAAATAAGACAATTTATTTTCCTGAACTCTAAGTTTGTTGATTAAGATGATACTCAAATTAGGCACATAAATCCCAGTTCAAGCATTCTGATATTCGGCAGATAAAAAAAAGGGGTATGAAAAGAGACTTACCTAATTCTGAGATCAACCAAGTTGTTCACCACCTAATTTGATGCTCTGTGTTAGAGAAGCATAAATTCCGTCTTCTAAGCTCCAACCAGATATGCGTAAGCTTGAAAGGCATCTTTGACCACCATACCGCACTTGTTATTTGACTTTCTTTCAACCACAACCACAAAAATCGCTGTCTAGTAGCTTATCTGTCGGTCAAGTGTTACATCATGTGGTTTTGGATTTGGACGCATTGGCCATTGTACAGCTTCAAGTGCACTTGTAGCGTTTTTCTGATAACTGTGTCTCTGCTTTTGTTTTCGCTTAGTGCATGCACGTTCCATTGCAGTACTTTGCTTCAGGTTTCAAGACATAGCGCTTGACCTGACTGACCCCCCTTGTTAAACCTGCTAAAATCTCCACACACTTTAATCTACTATTATCTGCTGCATAAAAACTCTTTCAAGTAACTAAGCTACTAATTCTTGCTTCAGCTTTTCCTCTTCTCAATTATACATTATTTATCATAGGAAAAATGTTATTTTAATAAATAAAATTTTCTTTATCTAATATTTGCATAGACGACAGCTATGTTTTATTCTGTAAGCTTTTAACTAGATAATACTTCAATTTTCACAGAGTACTGCAGGTATTAAACTAAACCATCTTTTAAAATAAGTTGAAGTGAATATTTTTAGCATTTTAATTAAAGTTTACTGATTAAAAAATATTTTAACTGATTTAATTTAATTACTACCTGACAAAATTTTGGATTTAGAACCTTTTGAACTTATCTTTATTCGTTATACTTCATTCCCTTATCCTGCTTGTCTTCTACCTAGAAAAGTACTAACTACGAAGTACTCTCCGATTGGTATAATAAATCCCAGGAAGAAAATTATTCACTAGAAAAGGATAAGGTTAGCCTAATAGAAATGATGAATACCTATTTGTTCTATCCTGGTGTCTGCTCAAAATTGTACAAAACAAAAGATAGTAAGTTGTTCCAATGGCGACATTGATACAATGGGATTAATTATTACACGACTTCTAACATCAAACTGGTAACCTACGTTTTTACCAGATGAACAACTATGATATTATTTTTGAAATTCTCCTCATGTTGTATGGGTGCAAGCTAGATTCCAATCTTAGGGAGAACTAATAGGTTGGAGGAAAAAAGTGGGATGTGACAAAGGATATGCTTATTCGTACGGATTTGATTTGAAACATAACTCATGTTTTGCAGACAATACGAGTGCAACTACGACAAATACTAGTTTGCAGCCTTAATTGTATTCATTCTAATACAAATAAAACATGGGAAATATTTATCCTCGCTTATGCTCAGCTATCGAGCAGTTAGATTAAATTTAACAGAACATTGTTTTATTTCCCAAATTTGATCGAAATAGAATCAAATTTGGAGACAATGCATAGGATAATGTCTGCTCTTTTCATAGTATATTCGCACAAATCAGATAGGTGAAGATAATCGCCTTACACGAGTGACTGACAGAGATAATGTTTGATGCCCTGTAGAAAGTACTCAGAAAAGACCATGAATACTTGATTTTCTGTCCTGAAACATGCAGAATAAAACATTATTTGACACTCTTTCGGTTTTAACTTAGGTCTTATCCTTCTCTTCACTTTCGGTTTCTTGTCCTTTTGTTTTGTCACACAAAAGTAGCAGTTGTCTCAGAGAACTCTATGCTTTCCAAACTGGAGATCACGCACAATCTTGACATTGTTGTTTGATGTTCAAACCGGCTTTTGGCCTTCTGGGGTGGCTATCCAATATGGTTATATGCTGTTCACAAATATTATTAATCAGAATACTAATAAGGAGTAAGAATATATCTGCGAAGAATCGAAATGACAATTCAACTTTACAAGGACTATAAAGGGTTAATTAAAAAATGAAGATTTAAATTTCAGAACATCCAAAGGAAAAGAAAACCCGTATCTGTTATGGATCGATGCAGAAGTACAGCAAAAGTTCTCCATAATCCATATCTTGGCAAGAAGTTAAAAAGTTTCTAGAAACAGAGATGGGAATATTATATCCTAAACCATACACAACCTAGGATGGGATCAAAAGCCGACAAAAAGTTTCTTCCATACTTAATAGACTTATCCACACTTCACATAATTGCCTCCAGAATGTTATTATCATCCAAACCACCCAATAAAAAGCCTCCACATGACCTTAATAATATTGTATTAATTATTTTGTTCCTGGCATGGCAGTGTAGAAGCACGGGACATCAACTTCTATATAAGAGCTGAAGTGGCTCCAGAAATGAGCACAGGCACAAGTTTCAGTAACTGACAACAGCAAACGTTTATTCAGGTATGGAGAAAAACTACAAGAAAGGAGGGCTAATGAGAAGCAAGCTAGCAAAGTCCTTGTTTCGAGCCAATAAAGCTTCTATACCAATGCAATGTGGCAACAAAGTGAGTCCTACCCCATATAATCCAAATGGTTTAAGAGAATTTCGCACCAGCCACAGCTGTATAGCGCCACAGCAAACGGCTGTAAGTTTGAGTCACAGAAGTTTTCGTGATCCTGGTGGCGATGAAAATGTGGACATGAAGGCTACAACTTACATTGCCTATGTTCATGAGCGATTTAACCTCGAGAGGCTTGATCCGTAGGCATGGAAACTTGATTAGCTATAAGACAGCAGGACTGGGTCTGCTTCGAAGTTTCAGAGTTCGTGATCATCTAGATTATGTTGGTGAAAACTTGTTTTGGCTGTCTGTTGAGTAGAAACAGTACTAACAATAATACAAATAATATGTTCCTGGTATTGTTTCTCTTTACGGCTTATATCAGTAGATTTTCCTCGTTTGTCTATCTCCAATTTTCTGACTGTTTTCTAAATAATTAACAGTTTCTCATGGTTTCATGTAACCTGCATATACTTTACTTAAAACAAGATACATGAAGACTGTAAATGACTCGATATAATGAGGCTGGTTAGTTCAAGCAAGGGGAAATCTAGTTCATTAGGTAGCGATGAACTTGTTAAACTTTCAGCCTTTCTTCCTCAAATTTGACATCGAAACTGTGTACATGTCTGCCAAAAACAGAAGAAGAAGAGGATGGTGACATGAATGAAATCATTTATAAGGGAAGAAAATCAATGTTGTGCTTAGAATTATTGCCTAAACATGAAGAATATTATGAGTAGTATACCTTTCAAATTAGGGTCCTTTAGAACATATTCCCACGTAGCATACGGCAAATAATAAATCTGATAAGTCTGGCCCAGAAACAGATATGAATAATGAATGGTACCCTTGTGTTAATTGGTGTCTTGCTGGTTATGTGCAGATCAGGCAGAGGTGATCGTCCTGTTTTACGATGTCTCAAATGCTGTGACTTTTTGACCCATTATAGAAATTGATACGTAAATACATGCAAACTCAATTGCAATAAGTTAAAGAAAATAAACCTAATTATAACAAGTATTTAAAACGTTGATATAAATACAAAAACTGATATGAAAATAAACATTCCGTTTTCAAGTTATAAATGGAATGTTTATAATTTGTTAAGTAAATAATAATATATAATTTAAAACAAGAACAATTTTGATCAAGATGAAGTTAATGGAAATATTATTGTTTTCTTGTAAGGAAAACAAAACTCTGTTTTACGTCGCCCTTTAAAAGTTGACCCCTTTTTGTCATGTTTTTCTCGTATTATCATTTTTCCCAGAGCTATTTGTTTCCACTTTCCAGTGAAAGGGCCCTCCACCTGATGTTACTGGAGAAGAGAATCTTCCTAATTGCCAGGCCCACCAAGATAAAAGCAAAGGCACAAAGTAAAGTCGTATGATCACATCCCTTCCTTTTCCTGAATTATTGCCCTAAAAAAAGAGATTTGTAATGTTTCTTGACCTTAGATTTTTAATTTTAATTTTATTATTTATATTAAATTTGATCAAATACTTACGAAAGAATAAAAGTTAACGTAAAATTCCAATGACAATAATATATATATTTTACAAAAAAAATAACAATTAATCCTCTAATTTTTATTTTTCATCAAGTATGACCCAAAATATAAAGTTGGGCACATATTCGTTACGAACAATTGGTGACATGTTTGTGATAACATATGAATACGTAGATATGCGAACATAATTAAAATAACAAACTCGACCATAAAAGAGGCTAAACATACTTTGGTGTTTTTTTTTTGGATTCGAGGAAACCTCGTAGGCAGATCAAGCGGGCACACCTCTTTGAAGATTTAACTGACGCACCACTCCACAGGCGAGTTAAACGGGCGCACCTCATCATTGAGGGCCCAACTAGTTCTCCATCTACAGGTAAAATCCCGGCTGCTCTAAGCTCTTACAAAAGGAGCTAGCATGAAATCGAACCTGGGACCTAACCAAAGTCAAGTCTCGCTCTCAACCATCAAGCCACACCCTTTGAGAGCATACTTTGGTATTTACTTGTGTAGGAAAAAGAAAAAAGGTGACGCGTATCCGAAACCAGTTTATGATTAGCACTTAATTAAGGGAGTGAACAGTACCGTACTGAAGTATAAAAAGAGGCAGCATCCTTGGGACCTTTTCTACTAAAATCATATACACAATATATATGTTACTTCCACACGAATGACGCAGACGTCTCTATAACATTCCTTGTTGTCTGTTAAATCTGGTTTTGTACCAAAAATCAGATTGTTTATCCTTAATTTGTCCACAAATGGTGAAGGTCCTTTCTGCTTTGGAAGGTGATTAGCATTGACAATAATCTGGAAACCGTCCACAGTAAGTATGAAGACTTTTACTAACATTACTTCACTTGTTATGGTCTAAATCACTTAGAAAACATGCTAATAACCGATCCAGACAGAATCTTTCCGCCTCTCAACTAAAATAGAGCGTTTCGTGGATTCTCTTTTTAAAAAATTATTTATAATTAATGCAATTTTTAAAATTATAAATAATTTGTCGTATGATTAATAAGTTTTATTAATTTCTGACTTTTAATATTTGATTTATTAAAACAGCACCTTAAAAGGACTTCATTGCTACAATTCCTTTCATTTCATGATCAAAATCTCCTTCCATCTAAGAACAATTGAAATGGAATTTGAGGTCTAAAATCAAACAAGCTTTATTTGAAGTGTGGATTAGGCTCAATTAACCATTAGATGAGCTGAAACATATAACATGGATATAAAGGGAACTTAATTATTGTGCTTGTTTCAATAATAGTACTAGATTTGGCAGAGAATATGGATGTCGCTGTTTAGGCCCTGCTTTTCCCATGTGCAGTAGTTGAGAGGAAAAAAAAGTGAAGTGGGCATTATTGGTGTGAAAGGTGACTCCAGTTGCTTCCTTTGTTAAAGAGTTCTCTCCCCCAAAAGCTCAATCCAAAGTCCAAACTGCAGAATCCAGGACACTTGACAGTCGATCTGCAGTTTTTGCATAGAACCTTAGTATTTAATCCTTCAAAAGGTTCATGTTCATTGATCTTGAAATCCCACAAAAAGGAAAAAGGGATTGAATGGTAAGGTTCAAACTCTAATCACTTGAGACATAAAAGAGATCGACACAAACTATCCAGCAAAAAGAAAGAATGTATTATGAGAAGAGATTTTACCCGGGTGAAGTAAGAATGTGGGTAAGCCGAAAGAAAGGAGAGAAAGTTGACAAAGGGGATTAGAGTTGCAACTTGCAAGGCCAATAAAGAGCCCCACAAAGACGTGACTTCTTTAAAGAAAAGTACCCAAAATTAGTATAAGGTCCACGTGTCATAATGGGTGACGTTGATTGTTGTGTGCCTTAAAATGGAAAGAAATCTGACAGTGCTAAGTAGAGGATGGACCCACTTCATTCAATCCCCTTCTTTACCAGGCCCATCAATTTTCCATCAAACTTGATGGTCCCCAACCAGCCACTTTACGTTACTATCCCAAACTATCTTCTTCAATAAATGACATTACTCAAGTTAAAAGCTTGCAGACAAAGCATGACTAGAGTTTCTTAGTCTGGTAATTCTTGGTAACTCGGTTTGAGAGGTCCCAAGGTTAGCAATTCATCAGTCTTCTTCAGTAAACAAATGGTTCTTAAGTTTAGTCTTCAACTGAAGTTGCTTCTTTCAGGAGAATTATGAGTCACCAAAAGGGACCAGAGAAAAATGGATAGCCAACTGCTTTCTGTGGCTGACCTACCTCAACGATATGCGTCGATGTCCATGAAGGTAAACTGTACACGCAAGGGCCAAGGGTAAGCTCAAGTGACGGGATTCCCCAAAGAACTTCTATCAATAATTGATTTCCAAGTTTTCTGGAATTTATTTTGTCATAGTTTATTACTAGTTGTTTAATTTTGAATTAATAACTTATCATATAATTTATTTAAAATACAAACTTATGAATTATTTTACATACTCAAAATTTTCAGTATTACGTATTTAAAAAATAACAACTACTAGAGTTAATTTTATTGTTTATCTCAAACGGATACATTATGAACTGAAGAATTTATTTATTGCTATTCAATGCCAGAGCCAGGAATCTTATTCCAAACTTACAAACTCATAACTTGTATAAGCACTGCAGAGATGGAATAGTTTAAAATTTTGACATTCAAGATGAGTAAATTTGGAGGGTAACGTTGGCCAATTCTATCTGTTGATGAGGTCACAAGAAGCTGAAAGTAGATGGCGTATCCTTTATGAGCTTTTAGTTTAAACCTTGAAATCAAACTAATGTTTCTATTAATTCACAGAGATGATGAGTTAAAGCAACTTTATTTTTTTGGGATTGAAACTTTTACTAATATTATTGACCACTTTGTTCAAACTACAGAAGAGGGGAAAAAAAAGAAAGAAAGAAAGAAAGCAAGCAGACAACCAATGCCAGTTTCTATGTACCATACCACAAAAAATAGCTGGCAAATTTGGTTAGAAACCGAAGATGGATAACATGGAGAAACATATTGGAAACTGACTACACATAGTTATTTATGGGGAGCAATTACTGTTGCCCAATATTGTTTTTCACTCTCGACATTGTTTCAATAGTTTTGTGTTGTGCCTTCATTAGATTGACTTAAAAGTCTCTACTAAAGCCATATGCAGAGTGCCCCACAAAGAGGTTGATGATTGAAGGGCTTGAAATGAAAGACATAGAGACGTGGTCGGTAGTCGCAATCAAATGAGAAAGTGACATGTAGTAGAAGCTTAAGTCATTACTGGAAGTACCTCCTTTTAGTGTCTAAGATTACCTCATTTTTTATCCAACTTTTGGTACCTTACCTCTCCACCTGTTTAGTGCACTATTATCACATTCTTCAAAGTTCGAGTGTGTGTCACTTTTTATGTATGGTGCTCTTCTTTGTCATCCTTTTCATTTGCAGTTATCCATCCTGTGCTAGTGCAGGAAACTTATGCAGTACAGTGGCTTAGATGCAACTCATATATGTATGATTTTGTGTCATGTCTCATTCTCTCAATTTCTCACTGTCTGTTTAGAGAGATGGTGGGCTAAAAATTACACGAAAACTTACCAAGTTGAAAACTAAAAATGTCAACACACAATCACTCCCTTGCCTAACTTTTTCTTTGGGATGAGACAATCTACACTTAACCATCACCTGGCTGATGGACAAACATGGCAAGCCTCCACCAGCAAGTCAATTCCTAAATGGTTGGACCACAAATGCTGTGCTCTTCCGTGAATCCATGTGGGGTTTGATTTTTGTTTAAATGTACTTGATGTGCTATCATCGGTCCCCCACCAACATTACAGCTATACTCGTTGGATTTTTACCTTCCACTATTGTTCTACGTACATGCATACAAATGTAAACCCATCTATTCATTTGATACCCTCATCCTGCCACAATATATATTGAGACCTCCGAGTCTGCGAAGAACAATTTTCAATGCATTATGGAATATGTAAAACGATACATAGCTACTGTACTTGCAAGTTGCAACAACAGTGCCGCACCTGTCCCACCAAAGCAAAACTTACAAATACACGAATGTGTAATCTGATGAATATCGATCCTGCCATTGGATTATACCCAGATAACCTTCGGTTCAACTTTTTCGGGGACAGTAGAGTTAGCAGTTGGAAAGAGCAAGTACACAGAGCACGTTCTAAACGATATTTATTATTATAATAGTCAGTAAAATAATGGTCTCCAAATATTTTTCTTCACATAAAATACAATTCAACATTGTTGTTCAGTTTATAGGTTCACTCCACCAAAATCATGTCTGTATAAGTATTCAAGTTTTTCGTTTTAGAACTGTCCAAAGTTTTAAATTACCGACGGAAATATTTATAGTTACAATATTTATGATTATCACAATTATATTTATTAGGCGTTTGGTTTGAGTACGAGATTGGCTATAGATATGAGTATAATAGTAGAAGGAGATGAGCATGAAAAATAAAAAAATAATGTTTGGTTTGTAACTTGAATTTCTGTATTAATACCAATAATGTTGTTTGGTTTGTTGCATTAATGGAAATGAAAGATAATATAATACTATTTTTACCCTCAATAAAATGAAAATAATTTGCCCTTCATATGTTTATTGGGGCTATCTCCATATGTTTGCAAAAAAAAATCAGTTTTGTCAAGAAATTTTATCGCAATTTTCGAGTATTAGATGAGCTATATGATCATTTGTCAACAGAGCTGCATAATGCCAACAATACAATTGCATCTATATTTCCATATCATAATTAAAATGGAATATAAAGCATAAAATAACATCAAAATAAACTTAAAACTTAAAGCATCAAAACATAAAGCAAGATTTCTCATAGTACCTAAACATAAAGCATCAAAATAACATCGAAATAAACTTAAGACATAAAGCCTTCGCATGTCAACGGGAAGGTTGAGGAACACATCAATCTTTTCTTTATTTGAGCTGAAAATGTTAGTTGCTTTAAAGACATCACCACTTGGAAGGCCAATTTTCATTAACTCTTCAACCACGCCTTTCATTTTTTCCGAAACAACTTTGTCATGTAAATTTTCATCTGTAATAGCATTTGTCATGGTTGCGAAATTGCTATTAAAGCCTTCCACAAAAGTACGAAAATGAGAATTGATTTCTTGCAATTGTGCCCCGACATCTAAGGAAGCTGAAATAGATGACATTTTCTTCCTTTTTACTATATTCCCTCCACTGTTGCTTGATGGTTGTTTCTGCTTTGCACTCACATTTCTCACATTTGTGTTGCTTGCGTAAGTTGAAGTTGCTTGCGAATCCGAACACACATCATTGTTTTCTTTGTCATATAATAAATCATATTCACCAACATTCTCACCACCATTTATTGTATTTTGATCATTCTCCATATTTCGAACAACATCCATATATTCCTGAACGTTCAACCCAGTAGCTCTATCTCTTCCATAAACTGATTCAAGTTGATTCAAGTATGAGAATTTAAATTCCCACATTTCTTTTGCTTCTTTATGCGTTTAAAAAATAGAAAAATAGAAAATAGAACTTCAATCAGTATACTTTTGCATTCTATAAGGCCGCATGTCCACCAATTTGATTAAAGAGAACAAGTATGAATAGCTCACCTGACAATAATTATCAAACTATTGCTTCTCACATGCAATTTTTTTCTCCACATCATTCCACTAACAGCCGCTCTCCCTTAACATATCATTGATGCAATGAAATTTGTTCTTCAACCATTTGATTTTTGACTCAAGATGAGGATTAACTTTCTTTGAAAAACTTGGCATTATTTCTATAATTCTTCGATGTACTTCAGTCATATAGTTGCTTTTAAACCCGCTATCTGTCTTCCATGAAGGATCACACGTCATTCCTTGAAGAACTTGAATCAAAACTTGCACCTCTTCTTCTGTCCAAAAGCATTTATTTTTTCGCCGACCTTGACCAGATTCTTCTTGATTCATCCTAAGAAAGAAAACATAAACTTGTTCAAGAATCAATAACTCATATAGTTATTCAAATAATTTAAATAAAAATAACATAATTCAGAGATAACAATAGTAAGAAAATGAAACAAGTACAAACAAGTACACATTTCTAAAGTACATCTCAAACAAATACAACAATAATAATTCTATTTATACAAAAAGTTAAAACAAGTACACATTCAAGGATTCGATCTCTCCCTCCAACTATTAAACATTTGATTTGCTAAATCATTTCTAAAGCTAACCCAGTCTTGTGTTGGGTTAATAAATGACACGTAGTCTTCATTATCAATGAGGTCATCATCTGCTAAATCATCTTCTTCAACTGGCTCCAATTCTTGTGGATCAAAACTCGTGTACTTCCTTATCAAATTATATAAGAGACAACTTGCCAAAATGATGTGCACTTGAGTTTTAATTGGAAAAAATGAAGGAGAAGCTAATATTTTTCATCACCCTTTTAGTAACCCGAAACATCTCTCAATAATATTTCTAGCCATGGAGTGCTTCATGTTAAAATATTCTTGTGGTGTCCGTGGATGATGACTATAAAACTCATTAAGGTGATACCGTTGACCTCGAAATAGAGCCAAAAATTCCTCAGCATTGCAGTATCCAGAGTCCACCAAGTAATAACAACCTTTACAAGTATACATAGATTAAAGTTTGAATGAAGTTTTTAATATATACATATCTCTCTATGTGTGTGAAGCACTTATACCTCGAGGATCAGGTCTATTGATAGCGTCACGAAGTATACGACCATCATGTGTCGAGCCCTCCCAACTAGGCAAAACATATATGAATTGCATATTTGGACAACACACACCCAACAAATTTGTTGCGATATTTGCTTT
>JAOTIZ010000003.1:8900560-8913599 GCA_027123425.1 Erythroxylum panamense
CCAGTTCATAACATTCCAGCAGACTTCCACACTTTCATCCTATCAATCACTTCCAAATCAATTCAGATAACTCTAAATTTTTATGAAGAGAAAGAAAAATATCTTAGGAATCCATTGATCTAAGTTTCAAGTGATGTGGAGTTCGGATGAAAAAGTTATAGGTAAAATACTGAGGAATGTTCAATGAAATACTCTGTTCAGAACCTTATACATGCAACTATCACCATTTTATTGTAGAATAACGTTTTTTGCACGTATATCTCCTCATTTTTGCAGCAACTCTCTTCCATCTTCTTCCTCTCCTCTACTTAATTCCTCATCACAAAGTTATACGTTACATTTGCTCCTTTATTTGCAACTTATCTTATGCTAAACAACTTAAAGTGCAACATTATCTACAATTGCCAAAATCAGAAATTTTTTATACTATTCATCATCTTCTTCACTGAACTGCTTCTTCTCTCTTTTTTTTCATTTCTTGTTTAAATTTCTTACTTCTAAACCATCCATTCTACATGTCCATATCTAGAAAAATCTTGGCAATAAGTTAGACTCAAATGACACTTCAAACATTTACCATCTAAAGTTTCATAAATGTCATCTCTCTCTCAACTGTAAACTTTCAAATGCTCGTATTTTCCTCCACTACATATTCTTTTATTATTTTTTAATCAACTCTTTAACCTCATTTAACTCCCATTCTAGCTCATCGTACTCTTAAACAATTCAAAACTCAATATTCAAACCAAACACCAAAAATCAAAACCCACCTACGGTTTCATGCATACTTAGGACACTCATCTATCTCATGCATGTGTTTCATTCCAACAAGCAAAACATCACACAAAAACAATCAGCTATGGTACTCAGAAACTTAGCCATTTACTTACCCTATTTTTAGAAAATCACAGCTTGAGAAGAAGATCAAAACTCGGTAAAGAACAAGTTGTTTTCCGAAGAGAGAACAATGAAAACTCCTATTTAATTTCTTGTTTTACTTTACTAACTTAGAGACACGTTGCTCCCTTGCATGTGAGCCATTTGTCTCATCTATAGGTTGCTACATGTCACCTTATAATTGGTTCATTATTTTAATAATTTTCCTAGTCTAAAATACCCCAAAATTTTAGAAAATTTCTAAAATTCACCAAAATTCTAAAATAATACTAATAGTCTCCAAATAAATTTTCAACTAAAAAATAATTCACCAAAAATTTCAAAATATCCAAAATGTACAAAAATTGCCAAATCACATTTAATACAATCCAAATAAATACACAATTTCAATTTATAAACCAATTTATCCGAAATTGCCAATGAATGCATGTACAATCATATGACTATGCAAAATAAATATGTATGTCACTATTAATTATGCATGACGTGTATTTTCCTAATTTCACAATATTTTTATAAATTACTATTCTAGCCTTAACATAGGTATCGAGATGTCACAGTTGCTCTTTGCCTATTAAAGGAAGAAGATAGTGAATTCTCAATTGAAAATTGTAGAGTAGATGTAGTCTGATGATTGTTTAGTCAAACCATTATAAATCAAATTTATCTCTCTTTTTTACTTTCTTTTATCATTGTTATAATTATTTTATATGAAGCTATTATAATCATTCATTAGACTAAGCAATTTATCACAATTGTTTTCAAATAGGTAAAAAAGTAAACACACACAATTTACTCCCCTCTTGTTGCTCTTCACCTATTGAAATTTGAAGATGGTGAATTCTCAAGTGAAACTTAAAGTGCGGATATAGGTCAGTGAATATTTAGCTGAACCATTATAAATCAATTACTCTTATAAGTCATTCAAGAAACTAACATACTCATGCATCATTGCGTATACGAGACTTCCAACTACACTATAATAGAGAACTTTCTTCATTTTTTTTGTTCCATGTAGTATTATTGGATAAAACTTTTGATTGACATCTTCACCTTTAGTAATAGAATAATCATTAGCTTGCAAGCTTATACACATAATTATTTAATAACTTTAAAAAAGTATGTCTGCTTGTGAAAGAGAAAATGATCTCTTTGAAGATCTTTTGAAGTCTAAGAACATATGCAGCTTAACCTCTACCTTTCATTTTAAACTCGAATCAAAACTAATTTTTAATTTGATTCATAAACTTGCAATCATTATAAGCAATCACAATATCATCTACATATAAAGATAAATTTTCAAATATATATTTATATTTTAAAATATACATAGACATCTTCACCATTCATATGAAAACCATACACAATAACTACATTATGAAAATGGATACATCACTATGTCGAGGATTATTTTAGACTATAAATTAATTCTAACAATTAATACACTTTATACTATTAGCCTATCTTAATGAAACATGTATGTTGTTCCATATAAATTTCTTATTCTAATTCTCTATTTAAATACATAGTCTTTACATTTATTTGATTTAATTTAAGATATAACTGGGTTACTATAGTTATTATTACTCAGATTGAAGTAAACTCAACAATTAGTGAAAATGTTTCTTTATAATCAATTCTCATATTATGCATGTCTTTTAGTTACAAGGCTTGCCATATATATATATACATAATCATATATGATTTTGAACTTTCAAAACAAAACTCATAATATCCAAAGTATAAAATATAAATTTCCCATGTTGGCTATATGTGGTCGGTGATAACCAAGGCTACATGAATTTTATTCTTTCATTTTTAGATTTGTACAGCAAAACCTATCTAATTGATTACATCGTTAACCTGAATCTTTTATTTTCAAAACAAAACTTATAGATGCTATGTTCACTTGATCAATGACACTTTTTTAAAAGAATTATTTATTGACCAAATCTAATTTGATTAACTTATTCATATTCCAATTAAATAAATTCTTAAAATCAAGAGATACTTTTCTTGATAAGAGTTAAATATTAAAAAACAAATATTTGATTTGAATTTAAAAATCATAATCTAACCCTAACAATTAAAGATAATAAAACAATTATCTTTTCTAAAAGTTTGAAGTTTCGTTTATAGGAACAATAAAGATGAAATTTTAATTTCAAATTGAGTAGATATATGTAATTTAATAATGACTAATAATAGTTTTGGATGTATTATTAATAAGAGTAGATCATTCCTAAATCTGTTATATCTTATTATAAATTAATGGATTATTTTTGTTGCATAATTTTACTTTGTAATTTTTAATTTTTAAAAAATCAAATTTTATATATGATCTTTTTCTAAAATTACTACAAACGTTTATTTAGCTCAATGAAACAAAATCTTTAGCTTAATGTTTATTATTTTAAAGAAATAAAGCAAAAACTAATAAAAACAAATATTGAAATTAGAATTACCTGCAAACGTACGTATGAGAAAATTGTTTAAAATTTAAGTTTTAAGGAAAACGATTTAAATACGAGGTGATATCTAACTTGTGAGAGAGCTTTGCTTATGATTTTATGAAGTGAAAGATGTTAATGTTAGTCCCCACGCATTTCACAGAACCCCAGTTACGTAAGAGTTACGAATTTAAGGATCCAATCAGCTTCAGTTGTATGTACCTATCAAAGCTCTACATTGGTCAGGCCAAGGTTGCTTGGCAGATTTTCTTTCGAAATTTTCCTTTGTGACTCTCGTATGAAAATTTTGGTAATTCTTCTTCCTCTTTTGGCAAGAATTGGAAAAACTCATGTTCTAACATCGTTTCCACTAGGATTTAAGTTCCTCCACATGATAATAAAAGTAATGGTAAAAAAATATAAATAAGCTCTTATCATTTTTATTTTTTGATGGATCAACCTTAACAATATGAAAACATTAAAAGTTTTCTTTGAATTTTTGTAAAAATCTTATAAAGGAATCTGTAACTTTAACCTAAAAAATATAAGACATTGTAACTCTAAAATTTAATTAAGAAATCTGCTCTTTAGTTTTTCTTCTTACATATCTTGAAGTAATTAATTCTAGTGATTCTGATACATATGTATCATGCTGATTTTGCTGGATGGATTAGGTGAGCTCTATGTAATTGACTCTAATTAACTCGTGGCTTGGAGGACTTACTTGTGGAAGGTTTTGACAGCATGAAGACTAAGACATAAAGCAATCCTAGACATTTCAAGGTAAGTTTCATTATCTAATTAGCATGTACTTTTGGCAGATCAGTAGCAGAAGTTCATTGTTGTCTCTAGTGGACATGCACATGCTTCTATCATCCTCATAGTATTCTTGTCATGTCGTGTCACACATGACCTGTAGTCTCCTCAAATCTTCATCTAATTATTAAATGCTAACAATTTCTCAAGGATGAGATTGACATTTGAACGACAGGTTACAGAGGCCATATAAATGCCCGAATGATACGAACGTCATTATCGAACAAAGAAAACAATCGCAGATAGACTACAGTGTAGTCATCATTGTTGGATGCAAACACAAAACACCAGATTTACCTATTGGATAAGTTTATTTTACATTCGTATAAAAGTGTTATTTAAGATATTTTGTTATTAATTGCACGAGACATAAATCTTACCTATAACTTATTCATAAATTGGAAATAGTCATGTAAAATATGAAATTTAAATGTCTATCTTTGCCTATAGTGTGGTTATGCAGCGTTGCTACATTTAACACGTGACTATGTTAATAAGATAATCCTGAACAGACTCTAGAGACCCTTTAAACTTCAAATGACTCAACAATACAAGTAAAACATGTCTGATCTTTTAGGAGTAATATTCGTTTTTAACTGAGCTTGAAATCTCCTGCGGAAAGGGTTATGTTCGGACTTTTGGTAATTAAAAATCTTTTCTCAAATTTAAGCATCTAAACACTAGTGGTTATATATGCCTAGCATGGCATGATGTTATGAAATGGTTGATATTAAAGTTTAACTGCAGTTTGATCCCTGATTAATTGATTCCTAGGCATCCAATTCAAAGGGGGTAACTACTTATAGTAGAAGTCAAAACTCAAGTTAATCTCTCCATTTAAAGACTCTAACCTTGTGGAATAAGGAAGTCCAGATTTTTGGACAATTTTGAAAACATGGCTTCTCATTGAACCTTTTATTTTTGCTTAAGGATTTTACAAGTTAGCAAAAAAAATTTTAAAAATTTAAGTAACACAGAACTTACATCAAATGATTAACGAAGAAAATGAATTTGATCATATGTACAACTCTTGAAATAAAAAAAATTCTCTCTTACATTTTTAAATATAATTTCTTTAAGTAAATGATATTAAACTTAAAAATATGTTTTATATGCAAAACTCTTGAAATAAATAAATTTCAGTTTTATGTTTCTAAATCTAACTTACTATAAGTAACTAATAATTCAAAAAAAAATTAAGTGTTGAAAACCTTACATCTCAATCTCTCTCTTTCATGTATTCGCGCGCGCACATACATATGTTACGGTTTGATCTAATTGCAATGTATGAGACTTGAATCCCATATTGATTAAATACAAAGTTGATATAGGATTTATAAAGACTTTGGGCTCTCCACCCTCATAAGCTAGCTTTTGGGGTGTGGCTCTCCTAAAGTCCTTATCAACATATATATTCATTCTAATTATATATTTAAAAATACCAGGAGATATTTTCCAACCTAAATGAGGTTCATGCTTTCACATTGATACTTGGCCCATGCAACGCATATTAGCTCATATAGAAACAAAGCGGGAGTCAGGCAGCTTAATCTGCTTTCGCGAGAACAAAAGTCAAGGTCAAAACAAGAACAGATTCAAGGGCTTTGTGGTCAAGTCTCGAGACTGTGCTCCGGCATAAAGGATTAGAGGGTTATTATCGTAAAAGCAAACCAAAACAAACGAAAGTTTCACCTTCTTAAGGTTAGGTCACATGATTGCCCGAACCCGAAAAATGGTTAAGTTGATTACCTGACGCACTTTACTTTATATTTCGACACGTGGCAAGTTCTCTTCGAATTTATTCCCACCCATGACCATCTCACTTGCCGCATTTTCAAGGTTCCTCTCGTTCGTGTACTCTGGAACTTATATCCACCATCCGATCCTCCAGCCACTTGCATCATCAACGTCCTAGAGCGCTTTTGATTTCGAGACTAACCCAGCACCATGGAGTAGCAAATTTAACCGTTTTGTTTAGAGGGACTTGTCATAGTTAAGTGTCCTAATGCGAAAAATAGGGGGAGAGAGGAAATTAAAAGAAAAAAGATCAAAATTTTATTGGCTTTAAACAGTGGTTGAGAAAGATTCTGATAAATTTCATAGCGTAAGCATACGCTATAGATAGGAGGAGGAGAGTGGAGGTGGCGGTGGAGGAGAGAGAGAGGGTATAAATAAAAGGGCTTGTTTTGAAGCTACAAAGTGTGCAAAACCAAGAGAGGCTTTTTGTTCAGTGAAGATTTGTTGGGGTTTGCAAAAGAATTTTGCTTTTTAAGAAAATGGGAAGAGGTAGGGTTGAGTTGAAGAGGATTGAGAACAAGATTAACAGGCAAGTGACCTTTGCAAAGAGAAGAAATGGACTTTTGAAGAAAGCCTACGAGCTTTCTGTTCTTTGCGATGCCGAGGTTGCTCTCATCATCTTCTCCAATAGAGGAAAGCTGTACGAGTTTTGCAGTAGTTCAAGGTATCACCAAAACAACCAAACCTTGTACCCCAATACACAAAAAATGCCTCCCCCTTTTCCTTTCTCCAATTTCTCTTAGCGATATTCTCTCTCTCTTCTTCTTCTTCTTCTTTTTCTTTTATTTCTCTTTTCTTGTTCTGAAATCTGACTGACCCTTAGTTAATAAGAACTTAAAGATTTGATCTTTGTTGTTTCTACTGTCAGTTTTGAGTACCCACAAAGAAAAAACTTATAAAAGAAAATGAAACCTAGAAGAAGATACATATATAGAGAGAAAGAGATACAAAAGTGGTTTTTAACTCTGTCAAGGTTTGCTGTTTCGGTGAATGTCTCGGTGTTTATAGCAGGTTGAGTGTGTTAGTGTTGGTTTTGATGTTAGATCTGCAACTAAAGACCCTAATTGAAGGTAGTTCTCACACTGTTTTATTGGACTCTAAAATTTCTGTCTTGTTTTTGTTCCCAATATATCTTCCTTTTATCTACTTTTCCTTTTCTACTAAATACCTGAATTTTCCATTTTTGTGTCCATTTTTTCGTGTTGAAAAAGTGATCGATCGGATCGAGGGCTTTTAGACATTTGAGCTGATGCAGCTCCTAGCACATTTGGAGTCTTCTCCTTAACCAATCCAGCAAAAGAACTCGCCTTGAGAGCCTGGTTTTGATTCTTTTTGAAGCAAAATCTTTGGCTTCTATACTATTTCTCTCTCTTTTCTTTTCCTTTTCATTCTTCTCTCATTTTTCTTTAGGTTTTGAACGCAACTAATTTTACAGGAATCATGAACTTGCTCTTCCTCTAGTATTGGCCATTTGTATCTTGTTAAATTGTAGTCACCCTTTAAAAAGTCTGTCTTTCTAAGACCCCTACTAATTGATTCACTAAATAGATTCTTTTCAAGTTTATTGAAGAATACTGCAACCATGAATATCTTTTCCTTCCCTCTTAACATCTAAAATCTCATGTCTTCTTTAGGGTTTTCTGTCGTGTTATCTAAGTCACTCTATACCCTTGACTTCTCTGTTATAAAATTGTCAATTAAGCTCGGACAGAAGATCAGAGTTGGTTCAAGTCTCAATTTTTTTCGAAAACCAAAAGAAAGAAGGGTTTCTCTTAATTATTACCGAAACAATTATGGCGAATGAGACTGCAATTTTTCTTCTCAGGTAAGTCCTTTATGACTTCCAATCGTCTATTGGATCGATCTCTCTCTCTCTCACAGAGACACACAATACATGCGGAAAAAAGGGTTGTGTTTCAATCACTGAAGTGGATGGGATGGTAGACATTTTAGGGTTTTGGTCATTCCAAGAAGTTAGGGTTTCCTCTCTCCGTCTCTCTCTATGGTTTGAAACAGTGTTGTTTCATTCAGATCTGACTTGAAGTCGATGACAATAGATTTTGAAGTTTTTAAGTGTGTCTTTTAAAGTGTGTTTAGCAGCGATCGACCCTAATATCCATAAGACATAAGTCCTCTTCATGGATAATCATAATACGGCTTAATTTAAACACATAACTATTTCTATAATTTCCTTAACTTGTTCGAGCTTCCTCGTATAGATCTTGGCGTTAACTAAAAGAACAAGTATTTCCCACCACAAGATTATATTCCTTGGCATGCATAAGCATTTGATTGTGCTTTTTCAAGATTTATTATTTTCCAATACAAAATTCTTCAATTTACTAAAATCTGAAGAAATGAAAACAACTTGTACTCAAGTTTCACTCTTTTTTTTCCCTCTTTCAATGTTCGCTATATTGTGTAAAACTTTACATGAGATCATTGCCCATGAATCCTATTGAGTCTATAAGAGCATTTACAAATTCTTTTCTTCTTTGAAGACAGAATGTTATATGTACTTACTCGCTGATACAGTTCCCTTTTGGTTAATGATTATAATACAACTTTGAGTAATACTATCTAGTTAATGTTGGTTCAGTTGTGATGGCCGGGCAATGTGTGGTTAGAATTATATGGACGTGCTAATTATAATCTTCCTCGTAATTCCTTTACCGTGCACGAGTTTATATTTGTGAAGATTACCTAATGTTTTTACCTTTGTGCTTCATTTGAAGTAACTATACTAACCAACAGCTGTTTTTCTCTATTTTTAAGTAGCATGCTCAAAACTCTTGAGAGGTACCAAAAATGCAACTATGGAGCACCTGAGACAAATGTGTCAGCAAGGGAGGCACTGGTAGATTCATCCTATTTCCTATTACTTTTTCTAATTGAACTCTCAAGTGATAATCCATGTCTATTATCTAGTAAAACCATTTTACATATAAATGATGATTCCAACTCTTTAAACACTGGTCATCAAAATTGATGCACCATATATGATATTGATATTGTGAATATGTATGTATTCGTTCTTTCTTAATCAAAGTTATAAATTGAGTCACATAACCACAATTTTGGTGTAATGGTTTTGAAGGTTGTTATAACTGTAATTAGGCTATTCTAATTTGTTATGATTGTAATAGTCGTCACACTGAAGTGACTGAACACAATTTGTTTTTTTTTATCACTTGAAATTCGATCAAGCACACATAGTTGACTATTTTGAACCTTCCTCCTCTAAATAGTCCTGGCAAATGAAATATGAATGATCTGAGTCATGTCAACATTATTGTTAACGTACATAACATTAATCTCAACGTAATGTGACTGTAGATGATAAACTTCAACAGTTTCCTTAAGTTCTCCACAAATTGTAGAAGAATTTCAACGAGGATCTAATAACTACAAAATCCCCCTCCTCCATTGATTCGTATGGTCTGATGGCCGTTGAAGGGTTTTTATCTAACTATATCCAAATCTAATACAGTTGAATATGATGACCAACTGAATGAAGATAACCACAGTAAGATGCATTCCAAATCACGGATTCTGTTAATTGATCAGGGTGTTGAAAACGCAACTACCACATACTATGTGGCACTTACAAAGTTTTAGGTATCCGGGTTTTAGTAAATGTTTTTTATGTGAATGTAGCAGGAGATAAGTAGCCAGCAGGAATATCTGAAGCTTAAAGCACGATATGAAGCCCTCCAAAGATCACAAAGGTAAACTATAATCCTTTCAATTATGATCTTGAAATCATGATCTTCTCCAAATAAGAGTCCTTATTTAATGAAGAAACGAATAGTGCTAATATGAGTACTACTTCTAGGAATCTCTTGGGAGAAGATCTTGGCCCTCTAAGCAGCAAGGAGCTTGAGTCACTTGAAAGACAGCTTGATTCTTCCCTGAAGCAGATTAGATCAACACGGGTACCACCTCAAAACCATTAACATCTGATGAGATTTTTCAGATGATACTATCAGTGATTTGATAATGCCCCGGAAAAGATAAACTTGTTATCTCATCTTTGTACTGTAGAATGCAATTCCTCGAGAAACATGAGAATACATAGAAAACATTCTTAGCTGTTTATATTGCTACTGCAAACTCTTTACTACTTATCGTGAAATATTTGACAAGCAAAGCTCGAAACAAATATTCCATCAGGTTAACAGCGAACATCTTAGCTCCATTATTATTATTATTTTTTTTGTTGCAGACACAATACATGCTGGATCAGCTTACGGATCTTCAACGTAAGGTAATGGTGATATCTTCATAGTTTTTACCTCTTTTCATTGAATCCTCACCAAAAGTTTATATACATTCTCATATAAGCAGGAGCACTTGCTGAATGAAGCAAATAAAACCTTGAAACAAAGGGTAAGTTACGGCTCTAACTTTGACTGGAAATTTTAATTTATTGGCTACTGAAATAGCTTTTCCATGGTTATAGCAAGAGCATGACAGTTTCTTGTTTTGGTAGTTGATGGAAGGATACCAGTTAAGTTCACTCCAGTTGAATCCAAGCGCAGAAGACGTAGGTTATGGCCGCCCACCAGGTCACCCTCAGGCAGATGGTTTCTTCCATCCACTGGAGTGTGAACCCACTTTACATATTGGGTATGCATAATAACCTGTGAATGCTTTTTTCCAAATGAAAACTTGAGGCCATCATAGATCTTTGGTTGGAAACTTGATCTAACTATATTATATTGATGTGATTGATTGCAGGTATCAGCCTGCTGATCAAATAGCCGTAGTCACAGCTGGGCCAAGTGTGAGTAATTACATGACCGGATGGTTACCATGACCATAAGCAAGACTGCATGCAAGCTTTCTCAGAACTAATCACCAAACTTATCTCTTGCATGCCAATGCCATTCCAGGATATGGAACTATATATTTATATGCTGTAGCAGATTGTGTTATTTATTATTTAGAACATGGGACTACTCATATGTCTCTGTGTGTATGTATTCCAGCACTGCTCTTCTTTCAGGTGCTGTTGTGTTTGGAGAATAATTGTCATCTTTGCATCTGATGTTAAACCATTTGAAGCCTTTTGTAACTAAAACAGTTCTCATGACATCACAACAGCCCAGCAAGACTCAGATTCCAGCTGTTTGTCTTCGATCTAAGCCTGCGTCTGAACCGTCACCCTTGTAGTAAGTAAATGGGCCTAACCTAAAAGTCCTTCGTCTTAAACTCCAAACACCAAAGCCACCATTTCTGTGCTTGGCCCGATTACTAGGTTGGAACACATTATTTTTTTGCCAACAGGATTCAACGACCCAATCCGTAGAAATAAGTTAAATTTTTGTAATTTCACCTTTAAAGTTAAACATCAACACAAATAATAACATTTAGTAAAAATTAGACATAAGGTTTAGAAAAGTCTAATAGTATATAATCTTATATCTAATTAATAGAGAGGTTATTTTCAAATAACCAATATGAATGAATGAAAAAAAAAAAAAAAACTAATAACTAATAACTAATAAATAAAAGATAACGTAAAAAACCAAAAAAAATAAAACTAATATAAAATAAAATACTAATAAATAGATAAACATAAACATAAACATAATAATAATAATAACAAAATACCATAAAATAGCTAATATATAAATAATAGTGAAAATATAAATAAAAATAATGCTAATAATTATAGAAATACTACTGTTAATAATAATAATCATACTACCATTAATACTCGTAAACATAATAACAATCAAAATAAACATAATAAAATCAACAATAATAATAATAATCCTTAATTATCACTTAATTAACTATAATAGACAAGAGTTAAAAATATAAGAGAATTATCATAATCTTTTTACGAGAAATTTTTTACCTGAATTCTAGCACGTTAAAGTTTTCTATTATGGTTCATACTCTCAATTAGTTCCAACATTGTCATATATTTTTTATTTACCTCCCCTTAATTCTTCATAGGTTTCTTTATTTTTTTTCTTACAATATGTAAGGATGATCCTCTCGCATCTTTTCACTTAAATGTCTAAATATCTTCTTTTAATATGTCAAATTTATTTAAGTTTTGTCTTTTTTAATTTATCTATAATATTAGTTACTTTTAATTTGTCCTTTAATATCACATTTCTTACCTTATTCTCTTTAGTAAAGTTACACATATAACAAAATATTCTCATCTTTATTACCACTAATTTATGACTATGAACTTGTCGCTGAGATAGTTTTCGGTTAAAAGAATTTTATAATTAGAGCTCTTCGTATATTGTATTTCTTATTACATTTAATTATAGCATTAAAAACAGTTTAATTTAATTAAATCCGACTAGTTTCCTTTGGGTGTAACTTTGGAGGTGGTTATTGATAAATGAGCAGCGAGATATTTTTGAGTAAAAAGGAGGAATTTAGGTAGTGATTATGATAGATCCAGTACGAACACTGAGAGACAGAAATGATTGAAAGCAACCCGACAGTAAGTAATGACTAATGAGCATTATCGTTCTAAAGATAAACACTATCCATCAGAAATAATTGAAAGCAACCCGACAGCAAGTAATGAGCAATGACCATTATCGTTCTAAGATAAACACTATCCATCCATCCTTGGGTCTCCTTATCCAGTCGGACTCAGAAGAGGCCCAAAGGAAAAGGAGGCGCAGCTCTCTCTCTCTGCTTTCTATTTTTAGTATAGTTAGTCATGGCCGTTGAACGGTTGAAGCATTCCCTAACTAGTAATAAATATTAATTACGTCCGCGTGTACTGCAGTATGCAATCAACCTCCAACTATAACTTATCCCAATTTACGGATGTTTTGGAAATTTTTGAATTGAATTTATTCACGAATTGGATTTAATTACATTAATGATATTAAATTGAATTCAATTTATACTGTTTAAAATAAACTCAGTAATAATATAAATGAATTCAATTACACTGTTTAGAATGAGAATGAATATAGTGAAAAATAAAAATGAATGTTATTATTATTATGGTTAGTTAGGAGGAAGGAATGATTACTGTTATCATTAATAGTAGTTGATTTGTAAAAAATATTGAGACATAAAAATTTATTATA
>JAOTIZ010000003.1:8932479-8947023 GCA_027123425.1 Erythroxylum panamense
ACAACATCCCTTGAACTAAACACCTTACAAGTTTCCAAATCATACACCCTGTAAGCCTTCTGTCCTACTGCATAACCAACCATTACACACTTAGTGGCCCGTGTATCAAATTTTCCCTTTCCTGGAATTGTGTTAGTAGCAAAACACAAGCAACCAAAAACCTTCATCCTGGCATAATCGGGCACCTTGTGATACAGCAACTCAAAAGGAGATTTCCAATCAAGCACAGCAGTGGGTAGTCGGTTGATAATATAAGCGGCAGTTAAAATAGCCTCGCCCCAAAAGCTGCGAGGCATCTTAGCTTGAAACAGCAATGCTCGGGCCACCTGCAACAAGTGTTTATGCTTCCTCTCCACAACGCCATTTTGTTGCGGAGTATAGGTACACGTACGTTGATGCAGAATGCCCTTCGCACGGAAAAAACTCCTACAAGCATCATTAAGAAACTCTGTCCCATTATCTGACCTTACTTGCTTGACCCGAACAACAAACTGGTTTTCCACCATATTGATAAAGCTCTGTAAAGCTTCAGAAACTTGCGATTTATATTTCAGTAATATAACCCAAGTTGCCCTGCTAAAATCATCAACAATGGTTAAAATATAATGACAAGAATCAAGACTCGCCTGTTTATATGGCCCCCAGATATCAAGATGTAAGAGTTCCAGCACTTGTGTAGCATGAACCGAAGCACCAACTGGAAAAGGAAGGCGCTGTTGCTTTGCCAAATGACATACATCACAAGGATCAGTCGGTTCTTTGGTATCAATACACGCAATGTGTTTTAGTACTTGGAAGGAAGCATGGCCAAGTCTTGAATGCCAAAGTACATCAACTTTATTCAGTAAAGAAGGAGAAATACAAGAGTTGGAAAGCATAGTATTGGAGCACAAAGTATTATCAATCCTATGTACTGGTATAGTGTCTATACTGGCTTTCACATAGCGATTTATTACAGAAGAATGAAAGGATTGTGAAGTAAGTATGTACAAAGTTCCTATCACCTCACCCACAGCAATGATGCTGCTACTCTTCAGGTCCTGTATGAGACAGTATGAAGGAAAGAAAGTCAGGTAGGTGTTTGTATTTGTGGCTAGCTTGTTTACGGATAAAAGGTTAAACTTGAAAGAGGGTAAGTATAGAACATTGTCAAGAGTGAGTCTCGGGTGTAAGACTATATCACCAACATGACTAACCATGGTGGTACGAAAATCAGGTAACTGAACTGATATAAAATTGTCTAGTTTGCGGTGTTGTCTCATGAGAGCCGCATCATAACACATATGATTTGACGCCCCTGTGTCGACTATCCAAATATTCCTTCCAGACAAAGGCATATCACGTATTGCGTTACATTTAGCATTACCTGCAAATACGAAGTTGGCAAACTCGCCTCCTGTTCCCTTGCAAGTTGGTATCGTCCCTTGCACAAGCTTAGCCAGATCTTGCTGCAATATCTGCATCTTCATCATCAAGCTCCCAAGGTCTCTACCTTCAGAGCAAGCAAGCTCATCAAATGGAGTATCCGCCATATCAGAAACCAAATTAGCGCAAGCCTTCTTTGTACTTGAGCCTCTCTTTTTTTTTAGCTCTTCGTACCACTCAGGAAACCCATAGAGTTTGAAACAAGTGTCTTTCGTATGTCCCATATTATGACAATGGTCACACTGTCGATCAGATTTTTTACCAGTATCTTTTCTTTTGTTGTCAGATCTTTCATCTCCTCCCTTGGAATTATGTGACTTAGCAATTAAGGCTGTGTCTAAACTGTCAGAAGAAAACGTGAATTGCACGTCTCTCTGACTCTCCACCCGTAACACCATACTGTAAGCCTTATCAATGTCAGGTGCAGGGTCCAGGTTTAATATTTGGCTCCTAACGTTGTCAAAGATATTATTTAAACCCATAAGAAACTGCAATAATTTTGAAGCATCTGCACGTTCCCTGAGTTTAACAGTCATTCGTTGACAACAAATACATCCAGTGCACTCACAGGTAGGTAGAGGCATAAGTCTATCAAATTCATCCCAACAGTGATTCAGTTTATTGAAATATTGTGTAACCGAATTGTTTCCCTGTGTAGTAGTGCTCATTTCTCTCTGCACTTGATACATCTGTGGCGTGTTACACACCCCAAATCGTTTTTCTAGAACCTCCCATAGATGCTTGGCACTCGGAGAATAGATAAAACTATCACCGAGCTCCTTAGAAATGGAGTTGCGAATCCAAGATTTAAGCATCGAGTCCACTCTCTTCCACTTCCGGTGTTGAATGGAATCAGTAGGTGGCGATAACGTTCCATCGATGAAGCAGAGTTTATCCTTAGCCTCAAGTGAAGTTCTAACTGCCGTACTCCAACTAAAATAGTTAAAACCAGTCAATGGCGTTGTTACAAGAGCCATACCTGGATGATCAGAAGCATGCAAGAAATACGGATCATCCTCAACACTGGCTGTAGGACGATAACGAACCTCTTCTCTATTCGCCATGATCGAGCTAGATCAAGATCTTGAAAACCGTTTTTGGCTTTGATACCATGAACAAGCTTGTAACCGTCGTTTAGTAAGAGAAAGAAGAGAAAGAAAGTATATCTTTCATATATTAACTTACAACCCAGTCACTGTTTATATAGACACGAAAACAGAGCTAAACAGAGCATAACAACTAACAACTAACTATACAAAGAAACTATGTCTACAGAGAGAGACACATCTTCGGCCCAAGTCACGTTTTTTTCACTTTGAAGGATGAGGGTTACCTGTGCCGATTGAAAACAACACATGAATCATGGATGAGTCCTTTATACGGTAGACCTGTGAGAAATGACAACTATTAACCTTCATTTGTTGGAGTATAAATTTTCTGTTTAATATTATTCTATTTTATTGTGTCTAATAAATTTTAATCATTTATTTATGTAAATTTTATGTATATCCCGCATAAACCTTACGTGAATTTCGTAAAATAAAAGACTGAAATATTATAAAATAGAATAAGACAGAATACTATTTGACATAAAATATTGAGTGCATTTGTTGCTGCTCTTGCCATAATAAGTGTATCAATCGTGAGTTAATACGGGTCCGTACGTCAACGTTTTCTTTTTGGAAAAAAAGAGTTTATTCGATCATTTAAATTTTACTGAAAGTCAGTTAATACTCTCACTTTATCTTTTAGCCTAAATGTCGATTTTTAACAAAATTTTAAAAATTAAAATAAAACTTTTCCTTTTTTATCTTTCATATTACCGACAATTAAGATAGAGTCTTGCAACTTCCCAACATACCCACGCGCTTTAACCCATTATAAATATTCTATAAACATGAGGTGAGGTCGTAAATATCCGTTGCAGATAAGGTCCACGTCAGCTGACGCCAACCTGCCACGTCTGGCCTCATCCAAATCGGGTGTTTTGCACACGCTGAAGTTGCGTTTGGACACAATGAAACCAAAAAAAACTCCCTTACACATAAAGCAACTACCAAACCAAATTATTTTCACGTAAAAAAAACCCAAACACATCTCACTCAAAAAAGGAAAAAAGAATTCAAAATCCTAACACACAATGGAATTTTATCTGTTTTGAAGAATGCTCGGTGTCAGATCTTTTTATTATGTACATAATTAACCACCGACGCTTCTATTTTCTGATTTTTCTCCTTGCATTTTTCGAGAAACAAACAGAGGTTTACGCTTTACGCTTTACGCATACGCTCTGCGATATATAAACATAGAGGGGGTGTGCGTGAAGTCGGTAAAGAGTTTCGTGTTCATCCACTTACCTCGAATTTATCAAAATCATGTAAGAGTAGGATCGCAAAATTTATCCAAATCCAAATTCGTTTTTAACTGAATTTTGAACGGCTTGGTTTGATTCGACTTGGTGATCTCTTGCTTGGTATAATTCTTAGCTTTTTTTTCTCTTTCCTTTGTTTTTCTCGAGAAAGTAAAAAAGAAAAATATGATGCGAAGGCAACAACAGGATCAACAATCCAGAGTCTTATATGAGCTTTCAACTCTGGTTCTTAATCTCCTCCGCTCACCGCAATCTCCGATACCGTTCTCCGATCGAGCTCCGGCATCAGTTTCGTCTTCCCCATCGTCGTCTGAGTCGAGGAGGAGGTCCTCGGGGGCGATGACGCGGATATCTCCTGCGGGGTTCGCGTCGCTGCTGCTGGGAATATCCTTGACGCTGATGTTGTGTGGGTCGGTGACGTTTTTCATAGGATTTATGTTGATGCCATGGGTGTTGGGATTGGTGATGGTGTTTTATGTCGCTGGGATTGTTTCAATGATCTCTATGTTGGGTCGTTCGCTTATTTGTTATGCCACGGCTCCTCCGCCTCCGAGGAAGGAGATTCCTGGTAATTTAAAGTTTTGTCCTTTTTAGCAATTTCATAGATTCTTGGAGATGGTATCCTTCGTGGCTTTGTTTAATTTGTTGACGATTTGTTGTTTGGATTTTGCAAAAGTTTGAAATTTTTCGGGTTTTCGAAGAAGATGGATAGATGAGAATGCCATTTTATCATGTTAATTTTTTAGTATCCACTGTTCACTAAAGTCCGTTGTTTTTTACTGGGTTATGTGGGTACAATTGATATTGACCTTTGTTTCTTACGTGAAACTTTAGGTATCTGAATGCTTATTGTCCAACTCGTATGTCTTATAACTTAGTCCTGCTTCGGTGATCTCTATTTGCGTGTTATTTCAAGCTTCCTGATACTTTTATGTATAGCTTTTAGTTCAACTGCTCGTTTCCTGCTATTGTCGTCATTTGTGAGTTTAAGTTTGTTTTCGTCTTTTGTGCAAACGATGAGTTTCAGTTGGGTATTTAGTTATTATTACGGCGATGACAAGACATATGGGGTTTGCGTTCAGCTAATGAGGAGTTTAGGGTTGATTTTCTATGATAAAGCGGTGCCTTGGGGTGGATTCTTGGTGGATGAATGCGGAAATTTTCCAGATTAACATTTTCACGCTTATGATTCTGTTCTCGGTGTCTGCGGCCAATTAACAACTTGTTTACCATTGTAATTGCAATTTGTGGGAGCTTCTACATTGAAAGTTAAGAGAAGTAAATCTTCTGGCTCTGGTTCGGTGGGAGGAACTAGCTCTTATCCCCAATGATGTCCTTGTAACGGATTGTTAACTACAATCAAATCAGTAGTCAAAAATCTGACTTGAGTATAGTTTTGTTTGATGCTGCCACATATTCCTCAAAATGGGATAAAACCAGAGTTTTAGGCTTTAAGTTGTCTGGGGTGATCATTTGGGGCTGTGCTACTTATTTTTGTTCACACATTTGTGTGGATTTTATATAAATGTGTGGATGGGATTTAACGAAACAGAGTAGAACTGGTTAACTGAAATAGAAGATTTGATTCCAATCATTTACCAACAATAGTAACCATGAATCATGAGTGGAGTCATTTGTTTTTGTGATGCAATTACACAAGCCCCCAAATAGAAATTTTGTAAATGAAGCTTTTAATGACATTAAAAGTTTCTGGATCATTAAGATATTCAAAAATCTATTTCTGCTACTATCAAATAGAAATTCTGTTTGGTAGGTTTTTTTCAACTTTTTATTCAATGTCAAATAATGAAGCTTGTTTTGTTGTTTGCACTTGTCATGATTGAGTGTACTGCTCAAGTTTGCATTTGTAGTGTGTAATTTTTTGTTACAGAATAAACCTGAGTCAAACTTCAGTGGTGGCAAACTTAAGTTGTTCAGTCCTCCATAACTGAAGGGATTACATTTAATTCTTCTGATTCTGCTATAATGGCTTGTAGGTAAATTTTGCCCCAGTGCAAATGAATGAAATATGAATAGTTGTGGCATACTTGTGTGAAAATTTGTTCTTGGTACTTCTGCAGAGCCGTTGATTAACACACTTTCGCTCAAAATTTGTCTGATGCAGCATGGAAACTTCTATGAAGATAAAGGCTGTTCAGGAAAGATGTCTTGCAGAGCAGTAATGTTTCCAGCAAGTGATGCTACTTCGGCAAAGGGAGTAGTATGACTGCTAGCCAGCTTTTTTCCATGCATTGATGAAAGAAGTGTTGATACCTGTTCTTCCTGGTGGCAGAGATTTGTGGATATGGGTTCTTTAAGGAGAGTATAGTGAATTTGAACTCCTGTGTAATAATATCGTTACTTTGTGCTGGGATGGATGGTCGTTCCCATTTTCTAAGTGATGCAAGATATAGTACGTAATTATTTCTTTTAAATGTTTTTTTAAATGTTTTTATTTCCATGGTCTGCCCATTACTTATGTACAGTATAAGCTTGGCTTGTGGTCAGTCCTCAAGCGCGATCTGAAGTAGACCATTCTGCGCATATGATGAAAAACATTTGTTGACAGTTGGCAGACCATGCATTTAACTCTGAGGTGACCTTTCTAGCTTAGTTAGTGGCTTAGGAGTAATTGATGTTTCGGCATAATTTGGATATAGCTGCAACCCGCGTTGTCCCGTCTTGGACAAGAGTCCTCGTCATGAGCTTCTCTGTTTACTGGAATGCTGTATCTTACCAGTTCCATTCAAATCACAAAATAGTTTGTAGTCTGTCATGTGAAGTAAATAAATGGGCGTTTTGAAGGACCAAGCAAGCAACGGCTGAAATTCATGTCTCTGCTAAATCAGTGCAAGGTCCATAGTTTCGCCTTATATACCGGAGCCTTTCTATGCTTATACTTTTTCCGTAGGTGTGGGGCCAGCTGGTACGAAAAAGATGAGGACACGAAGCCAAAAATGCGTGGGGTGACGTTTCAGTTCAGGATTCGTGAGGGAGGAGAAGTGGAGTTTATAATTGTCCTGCCAACAACACCAGCGTAGATTGGTCCACTTAACGATAATGCTTGTCAATTCAAATGCGTTCTTTTCCATCGAAAACGTTGCTTTTAAGAAACAGACAATGAAGCTCATGGTCCACTAGACTAATGCCAGCAAAATGACAGGTGCCTGGCAACCAGAGACTAGAGCATTATCCTCTTAATAAATTAAGCAATTCCTACATAATCAAGGCGTGGCATTGGACCAAGCTTATTGAACGGTTCATTTAACATGCCAATTTACAGAAACGAGTACAAAAGAGCGTTTACTCTCCTCAGATGATAGACAGAATAAGTTGGTTCGGACAGATACGGATTTTCAGTTCTGAGGAATGGCAGAATACTAGTTATCATAAAACGCTTGCAACTAAGCAAATATAAGAGAAACATGGAGACTTTTATATTCTTCATTAAAAAGAAAAAAAGGGAAGAAACAAGCATTATTGTCCCAAGAGACGTAACTTCTCAACTGCATCAATCTTCGATCAAACTGATTCCATTGACCATCCAAATGGCGTATAAAGGATGATAGAAAACCAAGGACTAGAATTTGACAAGCACTATTGTACCAAAAGCTGCTAAACAAACGAGTCAAAGTGCAAACAAGTGTTCAGCGAACTTCTGAGGCATGGTTGCACTTCCTAATTCCTATCCTGTGTGGATATGAACACCAATTGCAATGAGAAATATGGTTATGAGGCCGAAGTAAATGATTGTGTGGATAAGTATCGAGATCCCACTTGTCTGCATGTTCCCAAACTCGACTACTCTGTTTCTTCCAGGAAACTGAAACAACAATCCTGGACTTAGCAAAACAAAAAGCACTACTGCTATGACCACTGGACCCCAATCTGCCATGTCTGTTTCTGCTTTCTAGTTGATGTTTCTTCAGAAGGCTGCTTACAACCTCCTCTTTTATAGGCAGGAAAGGGTTGAGAATCTCTGATACGGTGTTTACCAAGGAAGGAATATAAGAAAATGAAGCATCTGTAAAGAACAAGCATTGTTTCTTTCGCAAAAAAAGGCAGAAATACATTATTAAGAATTAACTTCTTATTTCCAGAAAAGGCAGAATTACATTATGCATCACTGTCATAGTCGGTGTTTTGTAGGTTCATACACGGCATTGGCACGTGGCTGGTTTTGTTAACCGCAAGTAATTGATCTATCTTGTCATTAACATAGTTTAACGTCCAGTAGGCCACTTTGTTATTTTAAATGTTTAGTTTAGCATTTAGTTCTTGTCATCTGTACTGTGAACCTTCATTTTCGTGGCAATGTCTTCGGTTGTTACACGTCAAGTTCGCTAGCATGAGCAGTTGAACGTTATAACACAAGCTGGGTTATTCACTGGCTCATGTTCCCTCGACCTGGAAGACCAGTATAAGTTACAATTACTTTAGGTGCAGCAGGATCAACAAAGAAAACTACCACCACAAAAGATGCGGCTGCAATATAGTATAGCTTTATTGCTTGCATAAAGTATTTGCTATTGGAGGTTGTAATGGGTATACATCTAAGCCCATGCTTAAAACTTTTTATAAAAGACTTAAACTTGATCCAAAGTCTAATCGAGGTTTGAAAGATTTAACTCACCTAAAGATTGAACCACTCAAATCCTTATTCGACTCGATTCAATTTTTAAATTTTTTTAAAACTCATCAAATATGTTATCTCCATCTCCACGTCACTAAATTTTGCATGATAGCAATCCTCGAGCCTTATTTTAGATACAAAATTTATTGCACATGATGAAAATTCACAATTGCCAATTCACCATAGTTAAGATGAAAATAGTCTTAACCTTTAAAAGAGAAATTTTCATAATGTATATCATAAATTACAATCACTAATTCAGCACAGAAGATTTTATGTAGGATGAGAAATTAATAAAGAAACCAAAAAACCAATCATATAGATAAGTCAAACAAAAAAATCACACCAAATCAAATAGAGAATCTATTCACAATCGTATTAAAAACTAAGAAAGTTAAAAGAGACGGTAAAAACAATTGAACAAAGTTGCAATTTTGCCTAGTTGTTAACCTAAGATTTGTTTAGTTTATTGTAAACAAAATAATACTGTTTTATTATGTTTGAAAATTTTGGATTTTAGGTCTATCTCAAACTTTACATTCCAAATTTGATCTAAAGTCCAAAATTAAAAAAAATATTGAGTTTGATCTAAATCCTAGTTAATTTGGGTTGAACTTGTTGGCTTTGGATCATACCAGATTGAGGTTGAGCTTTTATATTATCCCTAGTACTTATTCTCTATGCAATAGTGTTTCCAAGTCAGGAAAAAGTTTTAAGGTGCTCAAAAGATATCCATATCAATATCTTTATTACAATACTTAGAGTCAAGGAACCTTTTTGGGTGTAGTGAAATTGACTAAAATTGTCAATCTTTATATGAAGTTCTCTACCTAAAGTTTACCTCAACCTTCTTCTGTAATTACTAATCAACAAGTTTGTTTGTTTTCAAGCACCTCATTTTAATTTCGTTTTTGTGTTTCACTTACACTTACCACACAGATTAGCACAAATCGAATAAAAGACGAATAGGGTAGGTAAAACAAAGCCAACTAATATGGCTATATTATATATATTTATAGGGTTAAATTAATTGTAATTCAGTACTTTTGTGGCATGTTTTATAGAATTATATGATATTTTTATGTTTGATTCATTGACTTTAGGTGATTATTTAAGGAGGAAACTCAAATTTAGGCACAACTTTCTTTATAGTTGTCCAATCAAGGTAATTTTGGAGTTTTTAAGGTAACATGATGAACAACAATTTATAAAAGGCATTAGAAAATGATTCCAACTAAAAAATGTCAAAAAACTTGAGAAAAAGTAGAGAAATGGGGCAACACAAGATTAACATAGGTCTATATTGGTTATGTTATTTTTCCAGAACATAATAATGCTAGATAAAAGTGGAACTAGCACCATATTTGTAATATTTGCACCTTTAAAGTTTTAAAATAAAACTAATGTCAATCTAAAAGTTTAAGAGTTACAATCTCGTGATTTAGAATATGAGGTTACAAGTAATTACAAGTTTAATCCCCTTTTAAAACTTTTATGTTATCTTAGCTTAATAATACTTGTATTAAGGTTTTTTGTAGATAACTTTGGAGGCCTATGACAACCTCCTTCCTTATTAAGTTGTTAGTTTTAGGGTGTCTTCGCTTAAAGGAGAGACTTGGAGTAAGATTAGAGAAACCAAGATAGCTCTTCTGGTAATTTCTCTGTTTTCTTCATTTTATGTTAAGATTACTTTATTTTAGTTTTGTTTTCACTATGTTTATGAGTTAAATCCCTATTTAGGATTATGAATGTAGCTTGTGATAGATTCTTCACTTACTAATCCAAGATGGATTATTTGTTCGGTTGAATTTATTCTCTTTGTTCTTAAGTGTTGTCTTTGTGGTTGATCATCATAGATTCAAACTTACGGATTGTATGAAGGATCGAAAGGTGAAATAAAATTCGTGCACTTAGAGAATAAATACCTTAGATTTAGAGAATAAAAAAAACATATACTATTGTGATAATAAAAATATTAACTAGGCTTAATGAGTTTGATTAAGTTAAATTGCGTATTGGAATATGGTAATTACCTAATTAAACATACTTATGTGCCTTGAGAGAGAATATAGATACTTTAGGTTAATTTTTGTTTTAATCATGATAATGAATCTTCCATAATAATTGAAGTTCCATCTAAGTGAACCTTGAAAACCTTAACATTCATCTTATTAATTTCTTTTATTTAATTTAATTATATTATTTCTGTTAGTTTAGCAATTTAGTTATCTTTCATAAATACTTATTTTAATTAGTTTATTGTTATATTAGGTTTAATAGGCGTAGGAATATAGTTCTTATGGCTCAATATTTTGGATTACTCTAGTTTTAATATTTTACTAGAATTGATTATATTCACTTGTAGATAAACTTGATCAAGTTTTTGAAATTATTACTATGGAACTATTTATTTAGTTATTTATTAATCTTATTTTTTGTTTTATTATTTTTTATACAATTTTATCTAACTCTCTTATGTTTTATCTTTAAAATTGGCATCATACTCAAGTAATTTTCATATTTGACATCAAAAGTGGCTATCTTTCAAATTAAATAAAATGTTATAGAATCTTAATATGGCCAATACAAAGGCGTACTATCATTATGATATATATGGGCATCCTTCTTAAAGATCCAATTGGACTCGATAGTTGAGACGGTAGGTAAAAAAGGTCAATCCAAACTTCCTAGTAATTCCAAAGTGAATTTCAAAGATCAAGTATTAACCACTCTACCAAAGAGTAATAAAATATTTGATGTTAAAACGCTAAAGATAAAGAAGTACAAAGGTTAGCCAATCACGATAAAAGGGAGAGGAAATGATGAACATAAGCAAATTTGTTCTAATATCATCTCCGTTTGGCACTGATCACAGCCTTGAGTTAGAGGATGATTTGGAAATAAATAAATCAATGTTGGTCTCTTCCATAATAGGTGTTAATCTAGAGCAACAAACACATTGACCCAATATGAAACTGATTCCATGCTAAAGAAAGTTTGAAATAGATAAAAAGGTAGATATGTTTGTTCTTATATTAATGGTGAAGAATATTGAATGATCAAAAGATCTCCTTTTCAAAAAGAAAAAGTTTAAGGAGTTATCAGTGGTTAAGTTAAGTGAAGAGGACTCCTAAATCTTACAACAAGAAGAAGGAGAATGGGGTAACCTAATCCAAATGAAACATAAGGAATGAAAGGCTTGAGTAGGACATCTACATAAAAGACTTCTATAGAAGCATTTGTTGGGAAGCAATCCTTCTAACTTTTCTTTTCTTTTAATTTAGTTTATAATTATAAATTTCTACTCATGTTTAGTTGAATTTATTTTGTAAGTAGTTTTGTGATGGACTTATATGGATTCTACCTCACTAACTTAGTATGGATAAAGGGGGAGATTTCTTTACCATATTTATCTCTCTTACTTACTTTAGATATCTTACTTATTTAACATTAAGGACAATGTCCTTTTTAAGGTTGTGATTGCAATGCGAATTTAACTAATTTTTTGGTGTTGATACTGTAGCACCTCCTTACCGTAAGGTACACACCGGAACACCCAGAAATCATTCCGGTGCATATCCTACGATAACGATGCGCTACGTTCGATCAGCGCTATGTTCGATCACTACATTCACTTTACATGACATCATAACATTAATCTCTTATAGGCATCAAAAGAAAATCACAATATTTTAAAACCAACTTTTTCCTCATTCCATTGCGTAAAACCGAAAGTTTACATTGTGCCTTTCAACCTTTACTACATGTGTATCCTCAAAACTTAGTACAAAAGAACTACATGAAAGAAGAAAATAGATAAAATCTATCTAAGCCATCCTAAAATCCTAGCTGACCGACCTTTGAGCCATGACTTTACTTGCCAAATCATAATCCGCACGGCTGGTAGAGCCTCTCAGTAGCTAGAGTCATCTCTCGATCCTGAAAAGACAACATTGTAATTTTGGTAAGTTTTGCAAACTCAATGAAGTAACCATCATCGATGGTTCACTCAATTCATGCAACACATCATTTCACATAACAAATATTTCACAAAATTGTACTTTACATCAGTATCACATCTTCACTTAAGCATAAGCAAATTTGGCATTTCAATGCAGCAAACATACTTAACAAAATGCATGTGAAATGCTCATGAGACACTTTTTTAATTATTACGTTGTTGTGATCGAGTGCCTGAACTGTCCCGTATCTATTTTAGATACCAGGCTCATTACTAACTGTCCCTTATCCGAAGAGGATACAAGACTCATTTTATATAGTGAGTCTTAGGCTCTTAATCACTATCAGAGCTCGAGGCTCTTTTCACACGTTGAGCTTTAAGCTCTGATCGGTAGCTACTCTGGCCACAATTGTCATTATTTGATTATGCATTCATGTATGGAATGCATCTATCACAATCAATCATATTATGAAGCACATAGTTCTTCACATTCACATTCAAGCAGCACTTTAATATACATTCCACATTTCACAATTATCGGACCTTCTATCCGGAAATCAACACAAATCAATTCTCATCCATTTATCAGTCAAAACATAATTTAAACAAATAATAATTGAGAGAAACCGTCTAGGTTACTCACAAGTCACTCCCGAAGCTAATGCCTAGAAGTTCCGATAACGTCTGGAGGCTGACGTTCTAGTTACTCCTCTATATCAAAGTAACACATACACATCCATCACAATTTGTACAATCATATGTGTTTAACAATGCACTTGTACGTAATAAAATACGTACAATGTATGTTCATGACAATCTCGGGTATTTATCCATTAGCTTTATCACAAAATCATTCTCATATCAAAAGCCATCTAATTATAATTTATACTTAGGTTTATGCCTCCCTAACACCATTAAACTCACATTTCATTTCTCATTGAATCACTTCAGACTTTTCTTAGACACACTTTCAGGTCTACTGTTCATGTTCAATCAGAGGGTAAAACTGATGTAATTTGGTCACACTCTCTTCTAGAAAAGTGTTCCTCTATATCTTATGTTTCTATTGACACTAAAATTACTTAATTTGGTTCAGTAATTTGGAAGATATACCTTAAACATTTTCGGACTGCTCTTATCCAAATCAGTAGACTATATACAAATTCTAGCTAGAAATTGAACATCTTAGAGACAGATTCACAATTTGAATTTTTCTTATATGATTTGTAGCCCTATTTTCTATAGTTAATCAAATAAAAAATCATTTCATTTGGAATTCCATAGATCCAAATATAATTAAAATACTGAAGTGTGTTCAATCCTATTTCACTGTTCCAACAGATTCCACACTTTCATTTGATCAACCTTTTTCAATTTGATTCATAATGCTACCAATTTTTTTGGAGAGATAGAAAAATGTGTTAGGAATCTATTGGTCTAAGAATCATTTCATTTGGAGGTCGGGTTATGAAGTTATGGCCAAAAGAATCAACCATGTTTATGTTCTCAATCACGTTGTACCTATCTTGGAACAATTAGTATAAGTTTCACTAGAGATTTCAGATTAAGGTTTTCTTTGAATGGTTTCGAAGAAGACTTCTAGATCTACAAATTCTATGAGACTTTGAAGGCAAATTCTATCATCTAGAGGTCAAAAATGGGACCAGACGATAAGATTAGATGAATAGTGCACTAGATGATATGACGTCATCACCAGACGATATGACGTCATCAGACGATACGTTCTCACAAGACGAAGCATCTTCACAAGACGATCCGTCCTCACAAGACAAAGCATCATCACAAGATGATCGGTCATCAGCAGATGATACATCCGATACTCCTAAGCATCTCCACTTATAAGGACCTTAACTTTTGACTCCGATATCCAAAAATTCCAGACTTCCATTTTCTAAAATCCAACACTTCAAATTTTTATTTCTAGTCTTTCACTCCATTTTATTCAACTCATTCATCATAAATTCATACTACCCCTAAATATGTAGATTTAGTCAAGAACCATCCAAAAGCCAAAAATCGATGGTTTATCCTATTCATGTACTGCCACCATTCTTTACATTTTCAACTATTGTCCATATTGTCTATCTTCTTTCCAACTTTTATTTATACATTCATTCCCATCTCAGACCATCA
>JAOTIZ010000003.1:8961917-8981029 GCA_027123425.1 Erythroxylum panamense
TTAATGATATTAAATAACATGATTGAATTTTTGATTATTATTAATTTTGTTCTTAATAAGAATAAGGAGAAAAACACAAAACAATAATTTCTTGTTTTGGAATAGCGTTATATTAATTAAAAGTTTAAAACTGGCTTTGGAAATCCTAAACCAGCTTAGGATTTGGCTGAAAACGGCGCCTGTGGGTGGGTCCCATAGGCGCCTGTCCTCTTTCTAATGAATCTGTCAAATTTTAATGCCAAAATGACGTCGTTTGGGTATTAGACACAATAAGACACGGTAGCATTAGACAGAGGATTTGAACTCGTTTTTCGACTATTAAGTGTTTACTGTTTACTTAAGCTAAGTTTCAAGCCAAGCCGTGACTGTCGTGTTAAAGAAGCAACCTTCAATCGATATGTTCAACCATTTGTTCGCCACTATATCCCACTTCTTCTCGCATCCTTACGGTTGGTTGTGCAATACTCGTAAATTTTAACCATCACCCACTTTGTATCAAAACCGTTAAATGATGTTAGTGTCAATGTCCTTTTGCAGGATCTTAGGATGCATATTGAAAGATGGAAAACGGGTTGCTTTGGTTTTTCTTTTAGCTCTATCTCAAATTTAATCTCTGTTGTAGATATGATAGGATGGCTACAATTTATGTTAATTATTTTCCTTTTATCGTCCTTCTTTTGAACTCGGTACGAGTGTTAGTTTCTAAACATGAAGAAACACTTGAGAAGTGTAGAAATGGATAATGAACAAGGAATTGAAGAAGTAATATGTATTTCTGTGTATATGAAATGTGATGTACATATTTCTATTTATACACTTTAGGTGTCTCTAATTAAAGCAACAAATCATCACAATAATACACATCATTAATGTACATGATCTATAGAAGAAAATAAAGGCTAATTCTAGTGCATTAGTTGACTAAGTAGAGATTGTATGAAGAAATGATAATATACGTTAACATCCCCCCTCAAACTCAAGGTGGTAGTGAACCTTGAGTTTGGAGAGAAGATCTTCAAAATGTCGAGGCGGATGTGATTTGGTGAAAAGATTAACAATTTGTGCTTGAGTTAAGATTGAGACAAGTTGTATGGATTTGTAAAGCATATAATGATGCACAAGATGACAATCTATCTAGATGTGTTTAGTTCTTTCATGAAAGACATCATTGTGAGCAATCTGCATGACACTTCGTCACATAAGAGAGGAACTGCTAAAGAGAAGGTGACACCGATGTCTTAAAGTAACCATCATAACCTAAAAGTTCAGAGGTAGAGTCAGCTAGGGCTCGGTATTCTGATTCAGTATTTGAGCGAGAGATAATCATTTGCTTCTTGCTTTGCCAAGAAATGAGAGATGTGTCAAGAAAGAAACAATACCCAGTGGAGGTTGCATATATACTTCTTCCTAAAAATCACCATTAAGAAAGACATTCTTGACATCTATCTAGAACAATTCCCAATGTTTGCTTACTGCTACGATAATAAGACTGCAGATTGAATTTAGACAAGCTACTGGAGTAAAGGTTTCCTCATAGTCAACTCTATATTCTTGAGTACTTTCAACTGATCCGTCAACTCGAGTCTTAATTTTGTAGACCCATTTGTAGCCAATAATAGAATTATCTGAAGGTAGGTCAACTAACCCCCAAGTGTTGTTGTTGGAGTTGGAGAGAGCCTGTAATGCTTCTGCCATTGCTTACAACCATAAGGGATTAGAATTGACCTCGTGATAGATACGAGGTTCATATAGAAAAACAATAGTAGAATAAACATGAAAGTCTTTAAGATGAGTAGAGGGATGACTTACTTGAGAGGATCAACAAAGGAGTTGTGGAGATTCAGTAGATTCTGGTGAATGGATAAAAAAGGAAGAGTTATTTAGTGATGGAGGATCTGCACTTGGAGAAGATACAACAGAATTAGTCATCGGTTGTGATGAACTGTTAGAGCCATAAGACGGACTTGTAGAAGAAATATCAGGAAACAAAGGTATGGTAGGATAAAAAAATGTTTGGGTTCACTGCTCAAAATTTTGATCGTGTGGAGAACATTTTTTGTTCCCAAAAGGTGACATGTTGAGAGATTTGAAGTCTTTGAGATAGTCGATCCTAATATCTACATCCTTTATGTTCTATTCCATACCCTAGAAAATAACATAAATGCACTTTGGGTTCAAGTTTCGTGTGCTCATGAGGTTGTAATAGAACAAAGCATGCACATCCAAAAACTTTAAGAGAATGAGAATAAGGACCATGATTGAATAAGTACTTATAAGGAGAGATATTACCTATTATAAAAGATGGAATGTGATTGATAGTATATACAATAGTAAAGGATGCTTCTCCTTAAAGGGCTTTAGGACAAAAAGATAATAGAAGAATGGCTCGAGTAGTGTCAAGAATATATCTATATTTGTATTCAACCTGACCATTTTGTTGAGATGTGTTTGGACATGATCTTTGAATGATGGTCTCTTTTTAATTAAGAAGGTTGATGAACTTGGTATCTTTGTATTCCATTGCATTATCAATCTAAAATACTTTAATTTTGTATAAGAACTGAGTGTGAATCATATTGACAAAGCGAGAGTAAATGGAAAATAGTTCAAATCTATAGAGCATCAGATCAATCCATGTATAGCGAGAAAATCATCGACAAATGTCACATAATATTTCATGGCTCCCATAGTTTCATGAGGTGCTAAAGAAATAGAATCATTGATAGGAAATGGTAAAGCATGATGTTTAGAAAGTTGACAAGGGACACAATCAAAATGTTCAATCTTAACATGACCTAGGTTACCGCTAGAGATTAAAGCCCCTAACCTAGATGTAAAAAGATGACCTAATTTGGAGTGCCACATATGAGAAATGACAGCACTGAAAACAAGCTTTGAAGAAAGATTTAGTGAAGTCAGCTCAAACAACTGTCCAACATTGCGCCCTTTCCCAAGGATCTTGCCCCGTTTGTGGATCCTGTATAATATAACCATAGCTTGAAAAGGATAAGTTAACACCAAGCTCACGTAATTGTCCAACATAAATATGGTTTAATAAGAGTTTAGGAACAATAAAGGTTTCAAGTAAATGTAATGTAGATGTGTGAACAATACCTATATATTGTACATGTATGGTGGAATTATCGGTTGTGTGAGCAACGTATGGAATAGATGGTGTGGTTAAAGATTCAAGAATAGAAGAATCATAAATCATATGATTACAATAGGATAAATCGAGCTACCAAAAGTTTGAGGTACCTGATGTGACAGTTAGGGTAGAGAAGGAAACTATTCCATCATCTAGCTGAAGTTATTAAAGAAGGGCGTGGAGGTCCTTTAAGGAGAATTTAGGAGTTGTGCTTTCTATTGGCCTATAACATCCCACCCCTTCGAGACACGTGCCTGATATTCTGAGTGATATTCGAGTCCGTGCCCTGCGAGGGTGGCATGCTAGAGTACTTAATTTGTCAAAATTCGGTACAAATTTTTTTTTGAAACGATATAAGCATATGCAGAAATCAATTATCAAATCGGGCCACTTTTATAATATAAATATTTTCAATCACAGTAATACAATCATTATAATCTCAATAGCCATTGGGCCCATTTTAAAATACAAAACAGTTTAATCATAATGTCTTTACATTACTATATAAATACATTTGTATACACATTGTGCAAAAGTTTATGAATACATTATTTGATACAAAAATTTTAGAATATACATACAATTCAATGCGAAAATAAAGAAATTCAATGTAGACGCGATGATCCCGATCTCTATCCCTTACTTGTATGCTGTAGGTATACTCCCGTTTGCCTAACGAGGTATTCTTCTGATCTTGAAAAATATTTACAAATTTTGGGTAAGTTTTGCGAACTCAATGAGTGACCATCATCGATGGCTCATCTAGTTATATAATACATAATTCACATTCACATTATTTCATATTTCACACGTAATACATTTTAATCACTCGTATTATGCATATGTAGTGCACATGAGACCCACTTTTCATTTATTACTTTGTTGTGACCGAGTGCCTAAACTGTCCTATATCCATTGGATACTGGACTCATTACTAACTGTCCCTTTATCCGATGGGGATACAGGGCTCATTTTACATAGTGAGCTTTAGGCTCTTAATCACTTTCTGAGTTTGAGGCTCTTTTCACACTTTGAGCTTTAAGCTCTACTCAGTGGCTACTCTAGTCACTACTGTCATTATGTTTCATGCATTCATGAAATGGAATGCCTCACATATATATTAAGTTAATTGAAAGTGCTCAATATCACACAATCATATTCACTATCACATTCTTATTCACATTGGCATTGGACCTTAGTCCGACATTCAACATTTAAGTTGAGAAAACACTTATTCATTCATATACAAATGTACATTCAAAACACATTTATCATCGGACCGTGGTTCGGCATTTAACAGTCAAATTATGCACACTTATTTCATCTCATTCACATACAAGTAGCATTTCAATATCCCAATTAACATCACAATCATTGGACCTTATGTCCGAAAATCAACACAATCATTCATGTTCATGTGAGCATTCAGTAGTCAATCAATACAAAATTTCAAATAGAACAAACAATAAAATGAGATCATCTAGGTGTACTCACAGTACGTTCTAGATTAACATTAGCTTCCATGATCCAGAAACGTCTGGATGGGAACATTCTATCCTGTATCATCCTTATGAAAAATGCATATTGCACACACATTATTAATTGCACAATCACATAAACATTCAATTTTACACACATGTATATGTGTAATGTATAATGCATGCTCAATGACAATCCCAGGTATATTTTCTAAATTTACATCTTATGCTCATTCTCATTTCATGATTCATATTTTGTCTAATTGAACTTAGATTTACACTTCATTTGCATAAGATCATTCTAAATTCTCTATTCAATCTTTACCCTTTGTATATGTCTATCTTATTCATAAGCTTACACTTCAAGAACACTTGGTTACTCTATATTATAACTCAATTTCTCGTCATCTCTTTTCTAACCTCATATGATCTCATAATATCCAATTCTCTTTCACAATTAATCACTTGATACATATTACTCAACTTCTTTGAATCATAGCTACAATCATATGAACATCTTCATTCTCATTATACTCATGCCTTGGGTCCTTTGATATTATCCCTTCATTCACTAAGTTATAACCTTCATTTTCACTTAAAACATATCATACATTAGTCACATAAATCAAGGATCATTCTAGGTTCAATTTAAGACCCATTTAAGCCTCAATTAGGATCACTTGACCCATGAATGTCCGTTAGGCGGACATCCATGTCCATTAAACGAACCTTTACAGGTCACTTACAGAAACTTGAAAATTTGACCCTCTAGACATCAAAACCTCTTCTCAGAGTCTTCATAAAAATTGTAGATCTCAAAGTCCTCAATGACCTCAATCCGAGTTCTACAGAAAAAGTTATGCCTCTTGCACCAAATTATGTCCAATTGCATCATAATTTCTAGATTTTTACCTCTTTACTTATTACATTCAACATCATATGCTTGATCTATCATTTCTAGTTCAATTTTTCATCATTTTCCCTAATCATTTTTAACTCCATTTCAACTCAATATAATCCATAAACAATTTATAGTTCATGATTGATCATGAACACTAAGAACAGAACACATATATATATTCATTCGTCATCAACTTCCTGCACATAATCAACTTCATTTCACTTCTAATTATAACCTTAATTCTTGCCATTTCAAGATACCACATTACTACCTTTCTTTAGCTCTCGACTCATTTTATTTCATCAGAAAAACACCCAAAGAGATTCACATTAATTCATCAAGAAAACAGAACAAAACCCATTATATATCCAGTTTTCTACATTTTTTCCCTACACGCAGTACTCAACTTCAAGTTAAAATTCGAAACTTTTAATGACATAATTTGAATTCGATGTCTTCATGTAAAATGTAGCCATGTATCTTTAATTTAATGTAAATAAAAAATCATCTCATTTGGATAACTACAAAATAAGTTATGGCTAAAATATAGAAGTATATTCAGTGGAAAAAGTCGAAGCTAATATTTCTCCAGCATACTTTAAACACCATTCATCACTCAATCCAGCATTATGTCATTCCCTAATCTATTATCCATCAAAACACCAAAGCAAGACATGAATTTATCCACATTTTTCATTCACGTTGCAGCGTATACCCATCCTCATATCATGAACATTTAACCTCTAACTATTATCAAATCATGTTTCATTCATCAATTCAAGAAAAGTGATGCTTATACTTACTTGATTTATCCAAAGCTTCTTTAATCACCATGAAACCCTACCTCTCCAACATATACGAGCGTCACAAATGGAGATAGAGTAGGTTAGGTTTTCTAGTGGTAAGATGATGAAGATAACCAAAAATGGAAGTAGCAAGTGAAGGATAAGAGCAAAGTTCAACACTAATGCTTAGGAGAGGGGAGTGTCGTAGATGGAGAAGAAGAATGGAGAAGATGAAGAACAAATATAGAGAGAAAGAGAAAACGTGTTTTTTCCAAATGAAAGACAAAATTGAGGATGGTCTTGCAAGATGAAAAAAAAATCATGGGTGAGATATGGCAAGGCAAGTGACACATGTCATTTGCAACTTGTCACCTCCCTGTGGTTCCATTTGGTCCACTTTAATAACTAGTCCATTTTGTCTCCAATGTCTAATCCAATTGACTCCCAATTTTTAGTGACACTTGTCATTAAATCTTAATGTCACATATAAAAATTCTCATTGTCATTTGACATTTGCTTCTACCTTTATTCATCAATTGTTCTGCCACTTGGTATTTTTCTAATCTAAAAATACCCTTAAATTCCAAAAGAAATCCTAAATTTTCACCAAAAAATTTAAGTCAATAAATATACTCTCCAAATCAAATTTTCACATATATAGTCCACAATTCCTAATATAATCACATTTATAGATGAATTATACCCAGAATATGTCAATGAATGCATGTACAGTTATTTTAATGTGCACAAAATTCAAATTCATGTGTGAGTATGCTAATGTTATGCACATGAAATTCATTTCTCCTAATCTCTCTTTGATCTCACATATACCGAATTTTAGGGTTTTAATCCTTAGTATAGGAATGGGATGTTATAAGAAGGGATCATCCAAATTTTAGCTATGGAAACCAAGAAGGGCTACAAAGATATCAACCTCACAACTCAAGCACCTAAATATGTTCAACCTCAATCTTCAAATTTAGGTATGTCTTTGGATGAAATTGTAAGGCATTTGCTACTAATACTAAAAATTTCAATAAGAAACAAGGGCAAACTTTCAAAACTTATGAAATCAAATCATTCAATTAGCCACCTCTATTAGTAAATTGGAAGCACGAGCATCAGGAAAATCACTGTCCCAAATTGTGGTGAATCCTAAGGAGACTATGAGTGCAATGAGGTTGAGAAGTAGCAAGAAAATTCAATCTAGATCTTCTTTATCAATAGAGGTAGAAAAGAATGATGAAGGAGAAAAAAAAGATGACATTCCAACTCAAGAATCAATAAAGGTAAAAAAAATTATTTATCTTCATCGATATCAACTAATGCACGTGTACCTCCTTTTCCTATCAGGTTTGTTAGAACCTTCAGAAAGGAATAAATCAATATTCTACTTTTAGAAGCCATCAACCAATTTTCAAAATATGCAAAGTTTTTTAAAGAACTATGCACAAATAAAAGGATGATGAAGGACAAGGAGAGAATAATTTTGGGAAAGAATGTATCAGTTGTGATAAATAGAAAATTACCAGAAAAATGCAAAGATCTAGGTATGTTTACACTTCCATGTGTTATTGGTGATAAGAAAATTGAGCATGTTGTGCTAAACTTAGTACATCTATTGATGGCATGCCATACTCCATTTATCAAGCTTTAAATCTAAATTATTTGCAAGAATCTAGGTGATTATTCAACTAGTTGATCATTCTTATGCGCATCATGTTGGTATTATTGAGGGTGTTTTAGTCTAAGTTAACGATTTGGTATTTCCAGTAGATTTTTACATCTTAAAGATGGATGGAGATAGTGTTAAGCATTTAGCTTTGTTTTTGTTGGGAAGGCTATTTATGATGATAACCAAGACGAAAATAAATGTAGATGAGGATACTCTTTCCATTGAGTTTAATGGAGAAGTAACGAAATTCAATATTTTTGAATCAATGAAGTACCCTAATGATTTTCAATCCATCTATCATATAGATATTATGGATTCATTTGTGCAGGATATTTTTAAAGAAGAAATTGTTGATGATGAGTTAGAGTTTAAGGCTAAACTAGAAGTGAACAAGCAAGTTGATGGAACTTGTGAAGTTGTAGAATTATTATCAATCATATTAATAAATTTGAAAACTTTAAATGTTGAACTTACTATAACTCAAAAGAAAATGTTACCTTCTGTTTGCAGACTTCGAACATAGAATTAAATGGTTTACCTGATCACCTAAAATATGTCTATTTAGGTGAAGAAGAGTTATTACCTATGATCATGTCAAAAAGGTTTATTACAGGGTAAGAGGAAGGGCTAATAGCACTAGTTGAGAAGTACAAAACTACAATTATGTAGAAGTTTGAGAAGAAAAAGCTTCATCGAGCATAATGACGTTAAACAATTGCACTTGGTGGGAGGCAACCCAAAATATGATAGTTATTATTAGTTTTGTTTTAGTTATATATAGTTTTCATTTACTTGTTTTTAGGCGTTAGTTTATTGGCTTAAGGGAAACAAAAGGTCATAAAATTTCATAATACTAAATTTCATAAGGTGTGGTCACGCTTTGTGTAATACAATTGTTAGGATTAGAGATTGAAAATTCTATAATACTAAATCTCATAAGAGGACATCACACCTTATGCGATTTAGTTTTCTGGAATAGAACCCTTAAAAATTCAAAATACTAAATTTTATAAGGTGAGATCACGCCTTATATGATTTAGCTTTCTAAAATGAACCCTTTAAAATCTAGAATACTAACATTTATAAGGTATGATCACACCTTATACATGTTAGTGATCTATTTGGTTTTTAAAGAAACTTGTCGTTTTTAATTATTTTAATTTAAATAAAAAAATAAATAAATAAGTAAAATAAACATATAAAACAAAAAATGTAAAATTTTTATGATTTTTTGTAATTATTTATTTAAATTTTAAAATAAAAAATCCCTAATATGTTTATTTATCTTTTAGCAAGCAACATCAAAAGGCAGCCAGCAGTCATATACCATACAACCCCACCACATAACCCAACTAAATACAGCATCAATAGGCTGGTCCACGGTAGTTGCCAGCCAGTAGTGGCACCCAACACACAGCTTCCAGCCAACCACGCAACTCTAACAGGCGGTCCACAACAATGCCTCATACCAAACACATCTTCCAACCAACACCAGCACAACCCTACCAAACAACACCCCACACCAAATGCACCAAACACAGCTTCCAACCAACCACTCGCTCCTAAGTCATAGGTAGCTCTATCCAACAACTTACCAACAGTGCCCTACAACGCAACTGAGTTACAACCACATCAAGCAAGTCCATAGCCACACAGCTCGAGCTAGAAATGCAATAACCCTTACCCATCTCCACCACTTAGCCACAAGAATGTCCCACGTTCACCATACTAACACCTACTAGTGTTGTTTTAATGCTTTATTTATTATTATTATTTGCACTTACTTTTTATTAATTACTTTTAGTTTTTCATTTTCATTTTAATTTTAGTTATTACTGGGGTGTTTTAATTTTTTGTCGGAATAATTTCTATTTATAATTGTCATAATTATGGGATATTCCAAAAATATTACTAGAACAGTAGCTAAAGAAAAATCTATGGTGAATCCAACTACACAAAATCAATCCGCCATATAACCTACCATAAGTACTCATCGGAAGCTTGTTCGAGTAACTAAAGGATTAGATAGATTAAGAAACAAAAGAGACAATTCAGTTATGTCTCACGTGATATCTCCATGTCCACTAACACTATAGTACATCTCATTTAAAATGCTTATAATTAAGGGGAGTCTTCAACTCTATGCTTTATTTTTTTTGATTATTTTTGTGGCATGTGAATATCATATGCATACATTAGAGACAATGTATAATTTTGGTGTGGGGAAGTGAACATTTATCTTATGATAAACTTTGTGATTTTTGTTTGGACTCATGATACTATGATTGATGCATTGATTATTCCTAATGATATCCTCACAATTTTCTTTATTGTTGTTTATAAATAATCCTTGAGTTAGGGTACATTTTTTATTTAAGAAATGATGCATGAGAGAGACTGCATGATTAGTGTTTTTCATTAAATTATTTTTAATATCTCATTGGTTTTGTTGCATGAAAGTATGCAAAATTTGATACATTTTGACACCTATATGAGCTTTGAACCTAAAAACATTCATCACATTTGTGCTCATACATATCTTTTTATTATGTGTTATCAAACATAGTTTGTTTATGCTAAAACTTGTTTTTGAATACATGTTAAGACCACATTTTTTATGACTATGTGTATAAAGATGATAAGGGCACTTGAGATAACTATTTTATACCTAAACAAGCCTTCCTTACATTTTATCCCAAGAAAACCAATTTGAGCCTTATTCTTTCTTCTCTTACATAACAATTTCGTTACAAGTCACTTTTACTCTTCTTTTTGTCGATGTCCTTAATGATTTTGAGCTCCTAAATTGAAAGAATTGTTTAAAGCTTGTTTGCATAAGATTTTGACTATTTCCATGAAAAGTTAATTAGTTAATTGAAGTTGCATTATTTTGAATTTTCATTTTTTTATAGATTGGGGGAGAAGTAAAAAAAATCCTCTTTGATGTTCTTGTTAAAAAAAGAGAGAAAAATAAAAAATAAAAAAATAGGTTATTAGAAAGGATGTTATTTGAATTAAATGAGTTTTAGATTGATTTAAGTTGAAACTTTTGTGCATAAGTTTATATAATTTCCTTTAATTAATTTAACCTAAACACTTCTTCTTGTCATATCCGTTATAACCCTTTTCAAGTCTCTTTGATTTATATATTAACATGATCTTTATTAAATGTTAGAGATATGATTCATGAGCAAACTTATAGAAATAACTCGCTATGATTTGATTTGAGAGCTTAATAAACTCTAAGCACTTTGAATTTATAGAGTGAAATCTATGATAAGGTGACAAACCCTTTTTCATTTGATTTTTATTGAATTAATGAGATGTTATGTTTCATTCTAGAATGTGTTTTATATGTGCTTGTTCTCTCAATTGTCATTTTATCATAAACCTTTAATACGAATTAGCTTTTGGATATTTCTGGATAATATGAAAGATGATCAGAAGTTGATATGAGGATGATCGATGTATTGAATTAATGTATGCTTGAGAACAAGCATGAGTGTGTTATGGGAGAATTTGATTAGATATTATTTTGTTATGTTAATTCGAATTAGCTAGTTTGTTTTTTATATATTTTGGTGCTTAATTTAATGTTTGTTTTGTTTCAAAAGATAGAAAAATGATCACATCAAATTAGAGCACTATTGGTAAAAATCATGAATTTTGGGAAAAAAATAGACAGATTAATGCAGTGAATAAGGCGAGATCATGTCTAATGTCATATTCACTTAAAAAGTTATAACTCAGTTAGGAAATTTCTTTTCATCTCTATTATGTAGAGATTTGAATTTGTTTTAGATAGAGATCTTTGTAAGATAAAAGGAGACTAAGGTTTAAGCAGGAAAAAACAATAAGAAAACACGTCTTTGACCTCTCTAACATTCTCTTTTCGTTTCCTTTTAGTTTTCGTTCAATCTTTCATCTTCCTTTTATTTTTTATATTAGAACTAAAGTCATGTGTAACTAAATACATATATTTTGATTCATAGGAATTCAAAATTGTAGATGTAACCTTGTGATTATTTCGTTTTCTTTGACAAATTAATTTAACGCTAATTATTCTATAATTATCCATGAAGTCAATTATTCATAATTATCATGAATAATTGGTACAAATAACAAATAAATTATTTATGAATTTTCATATTTAACTTATAAGAAACAAGAAAACTAAATTGAATAGTTATAATTATTTTAATTATTTAATTTAAAATCTAATCTTTTTCACTAAACTTATTGTTATTATTTAATTAACATAAAACGCTATCATACTCAGCCAATTGTTGGTAATTTTTAGTTTAAATGTTAAGATTGAGCCAATTAATTTAGAAAACTTTAAGACTTATAAATATCCTAGTATGTTTTGAATTGTCAAAACTATTCTTTCAAACCAATGACTAATGTTATAATTAATTTAAATCTTTCTTTGAATCGGAGTTAATTACTTGAATTTATTGATTTATTTTAATTTCTTATTAATTTTAGTTAATTAATTAATTAATCATAAATTCCCTCCTTATTTTAGTAATTAAAATTAAGAAACTAATGTTTAATTCTCTCGTAATATAACCAAGTTCCACAACTACTACAAGAAGAAAATTGGATTAAACTTCAACAATCCGATTAAAGGTACATATTTATCCACCAAATATCTACTGGCCAAACAAGAATAATTAGAAAGGGTGCAGACCTCTCCCTAAAGCTGCAGAAGTTATCTTTACGCCTCAGCTTAGTTCATGACCTTTTATCGTGCCAGAAATGAAAGTTGGTCACCGGAAACATGTATGCCTAATATTCAGCGCTGTTGGTCACCGGAAACATGTATGCCTAATATTCAGTGCTCTATGCATTTCAACATCTTAAAGCCTAAAAAAGGGACACAGCAGTGTCCATAACAGCATAACAGTGATAGACTAAACAGATCCACACCTTCGGATTTTCCATAGTTCCATGACTTTCAATTTCAAAAGTGTCGTACCTGGAAGTACAAGAATTTAGAAACCGATGCAAACACCAGTAAGGTCAAACGGAATCGTCCAGGAAAAACAGAATTATGGAAGTTGTCTAAACCGCAAAAGCCAAGACCTTCAAGTTTCTGGAGAAAATGACACACACAGGTGAGAACTTGGCAGGTAAACCACGACTTCACTGGAGTTGCAAAGTCAATGGCCTCAACGATCACAATGGATTTAACTTTGAACAAGATCAATGAGCAACTTCATCTTCCACTAGAACATGTCATCTTTTTAGCAACCATTACAGTCAACCCATTAATAGCAATAAAACTTATAAGGGAAGTCTCGTGTTCACTTAAATGTAGATAGTTTAAGCCATCCCAAGAATAAGGGCAAGAATTCACATGTGAGAGGTAGATGTTGAACTAGATACTGACCTTCCTTCCCAGGCAAATACATCAAGATGTAAAGAAGGATCACAATTCTAGGCTAGTTCAGCTGATTGGAATAGAAGTCACACTCATATGGGGCTTTCATTGGCTGGAATTCTTGAAAGTACATACCACTATCACTGTGCAAACTTGAGGCATGCAATTGCGAGTCAGTTGACTGATGTTCAGTCCTCAAGTATTCAGGCAGACTTTGGGGCATCACATGCAGCAAAGACTGTGGCATGCCAGTATGAGATGCAGGCACAGGTTGCTCAAATGAAATAGATTTTGGCTCACAAGAAGCCCATGACTTGGTTGACAGAAGAGAGAGAGCACGATGAAGATCCTGTGTTGCATCCACATTAACAGAGATGACAGGTTCCTCTGAGCCTGTGACATTCCGGTAATGTAAATAAGTGCATGCATAAAATTTCAAATAGAAGTATCACTGTTCACAACAATAAAAGGTCCCTTCACAAAATTATTGAAGTAATAAATAACTAAGTTTGGGGTCTTTAAAGTCGCATCTTTTAGCTTATTCTAAAACAGTTTCAGCTCCCTGTCAGTACGATCATTATATCCTACAATCAATGTGTAAGATTGCATGCATTGACCCTTCTACTTTTCATTTTGAATACCCAACACAAAAATTCGATAGTGCACACTACATATGTGACACCTTATCTATCTGATTTCCATAGATAAATATGTTGGTCATCAGATAATTTTGCACCTGATAATTTTGCACCTTTCCGTCATAATGTTTCCATCTCTTTGAGGACCATAAGGTTAATCCTTCTATTAGACTACTTTAATTAATGAAGGAAAGGTTCATTATTTTTGCATGCTTTTTCTAGAGAGAAAAGGGGGTGTACTCATGTATCTTTGGATCATAGTGGAAGTTTCTTTCTTGTCATTTTTAGAACTTTAAATCAACAAACAAAGGCCTTGATTCAGATGCCAGAACAGAGAAGACCTTGGTTGAGAATCTCAGCCATCGTGCCCTTGACCTTGGATGGGAAGGAGCAATTAGAATCATGACAGTGCATAGGAATTGAATTAGTGCACTCCTGGTCAAGTATGCACGGATGTCCAGCAATATCTTCTGCCTTATCAGGTTTCAATATATATTCTTTTGTTATGGAAAACATGGTGCCGGATGTTGTTTCTGATGTCCAACTCCCATTTGGTCTGTTATTGAAAAGTGGTTCTCTGCTCCAATCAATGCTTACCGGCTGCCTTCTATCTGCAAAAGGTAATAATGTTTCATATCAACTAGTCTGGTTCAGAAAAAAAAGTGCTACCAACTCTGCTTGCATGGATATAGATAATCCTGCCGCTTAGTTGCTAGAAACAAATTTAAGAAACTGAAATCCACTTCTACAGATTTCCTTCATCTTCAACAAATTACATTCTCTGAAAATCATAATTAAAACTACTAAGAAAAGTCAATCGATCTGTAAGAGGTTACTAATGTCATTAACATAACAAGCTGCAACACTCCCTAATTCCCATACAATATATAACTTAGCTCAAAAGGTTAGCAAAATCAGTACCATATAACAAAGTGGATAGTCTGGCAGAATTAAACTGGATAGAATCCGGTTGTGGCTTGCGACGCCTTGCATTGTGATCAGAAAGACGCCTGCGACAGCTTCGCTTCTTTTCATCAAATTCTGTGAGGCCATGGAACCTTTATGTCAACAACAAATAGTTCAGTTAGATGAATGTAAACATATGAATTGGGACTTAATATAATCACTGCACAAAACAAGTTGGAAAGCTCCCTAATTCTCATACAATATAAGCCCGGTCTTTTGAAATGAGAAACAGGAAAAGGACATCATTCCAAACATATTCCATAATTCATATTAATGGAAGCTCTACCTGCTACACTGCTGGCAAAATCGTCGCTCTACACCAGCTACGATGACCTTTGGGCACTTTGAATGACTTTCACAAACTCTATGTTTTCTATGGTAATCTTTAGCTGATGAGAGGTCAATATTGCATCCTTCTACTTGGCAATGTGTGGAAGGTGTACCCTGAGAGCTGGATTTAGATCTCTTAACAGAATTAACAAAAGAAACAGGAATTGTGGAAGGTGATGAAGTCCTAGTGTTACTCCCTGCTAAAGCATCTTTAAAATACGCCCTTTTACCAAGCTTCAAACTAAGCGGCGGCTCACTTGTGCCCACTGTGGACTCAAGTGTAGAAGTAGAACTTGGCCGCACCTTTGCAACTTGTATCTTGTTATTGAGGACATCTGGAAAAGGTTCATGCCTGTCTGAAGTAAACATGGGAGTTTTCACTTCCCCAGCTGATGAAGAATTAATAGAAGCTGACTTTGAGCTCCTAGATGATGAAGCAAGTCCCAAGTCAGAGCCAGAAACACCACTACCACTACCAGTGCCACTCACAGATGAATATAAAGACCCAGAATCACCTCCTCTATCTCCATCAAATTCCCAATCTGTTTCTTGTAACTTCTTCGGATTTTCATTAGTTGTTGCATTGAACGTGACAAGGCTCTCCAAGTCCCATCTTGTCTGGGGCTTTGCATTCCACTCCATCAGTGAGAGAGAGCTGACAGAATTACCTTACAGACTGTGCATCCTTGTATGGTGAATAAGTAAGACGCCAGATCATGAAATTATAAATTCAAGTTTAATCAAAAGCAGCAATAGTCACAGAAAAACCCAAGCAAATACTAGAAAGTGTTTATGGATAATACAGACAATATACGACGGCTATAACTTAACTAGTCAAGACCTGAGTGCAGCTTATATCTCACTGAACTCAAGAATAGAACAACTGTATTTATCTAAATTAGACTCTGCAGAGTTGGTCTTTTCAACCCACCCTGCCCACCACATACAGTCTCTCTCAAGATAGGAACAGATCTGTTTGATTCCTCGCCTTTCCTAGATAGTTCCAATTGTTACTATTATACAAATACCAAAGCATTCAAACAAGCAGTGCACCACTTTGACTAAACAAGAGTAACAGTAGCATACACTGAACGAAAGTTTGCTCCTCAATTCAGCCCATAATCCAGACATGAATCACCGCCTTCATAAACTCACATCCAACTAATAGGCTCTTAGATCATGTTCCAGCTTCCCTATCACAAGGTACGGATATAAGGATTTATTACACTTCACAAATGCCTGAAATGCAGAATCCAACCAAAAAATAAAGATTCACCAGATATTCTCACAGCACGTATCCATATCATGACTTATAGGTACGCTAACTAACAAGCTCTACAGTCTCTACTATTCATAGGACAACAAACTAAACCTTAATCCCAGTAAAACTAATATTTAGTACCCGATTTCTTGCTACACTTGATGTCAAATTCCCGCATGTATGGAACAACTCTTATTTATGGCCACTCCCAAACAAACTCTCTCTTGCTATAGAAATATCTACCAAGAACCAACAGTTATGAGAGCAAAGTGGTTCAACTTTTTCCATTAGCGGTGAGGACAGTTATCATACCGTAGAATTCCAATAATTAACATTTAATCTGTTGCGGCTAATAAAAGAAGTAGGCCCATGAATAAGACCGGCAGCTGCTGATCAAAAAACCCTAAACAGATAACGACTCCAATTATTACCCACTTTCCCAACAAACCTCCCACAAGCCTGATGCCCACTGATGATGACTCCAACAACAAACTACTAAAAAAGACCCCAGGAATTTCAAAGTAAAATGAAAGAAGCAATTTACAAACATCTAAAACTACCTTCCATTGATAAACTTTTATGGGTAGTAAGCTCTTTTTTCTGTAACTTCTGATGCATAAAAGCAAGAACTTTATCGTGATAACGAACAACTGTACAAATTAAGATTCTCGCTTGTGGATGGAGAAAGTCCGGTAGACTGCTCCCCTCTACCTCTCATCTGGGCATAGAATGAAAATGTCAGACAAGCAACGACATCGTCTTCTAGCACCACTTTGCAGAGAAAATATTGAAAAGAAAGTAAAAAGGTATGCATTAGAGAGAAGAACCATTAAAGAAACAAGTGTATATCTTTAGCTTTCAATAAAGTCCCACCTTCCTAGTACCGACGATGAAAGTAAAGAGGGGCCGATGTTACAGTCTGAGCCGCAAAATTCATAGCCGCTTCTCCAAATTTAGCATAAAGAAAAAAGGAAACCAAAATATCGGGAAACAATGTCACCCACTTTCCCAAGTTTATAATTAATGTACCTTGCAATCTAAGCCTCTCTTCACATGTAAAATAAGCAAAAAGGCAGGAGTTCACACATCTATTTATAAAAGAATGGATTCTTTACTCACAGATCATTGAGAAGAAGCGAAACCGACAGTCGGGTATAAGCTGAATCATGGAAAAAAAAAGGAATCTGGTAAAAAGCTTAGAAGGAAAGAGAGAAAAAGAAAGACTGAAACTTTTCGAGCTTTTTTCAGAGATCAAATAAATGCAACTCTCCAGCTTGTAGCTTGGCTTCTTTAAGTTAGTTGATGGATGATAGACGTGTGGGATTGTGGACCGCGAAATCCCACCTGTGCCTTTTCACAGTGCCACCCCACACTCACAACTCACTGCTCTTTTCATTACAGCTTTGCTTTTTTGGACCGTATCAAAAGATTGTCTCAGACACACATGTTAATTTAGGTTTTAACTGAGTGCCGAGTGGACTTGGCGTTGACTGTAAATTCAACACCCGGAAATGGTGAAAAAATCTGCTTTGCTGTCCATCCATATCTGCTCGAGATATGGTAAAGAGATTAAACAATTGTCTTAAGATTGTTTAATCCAGGATTGCGTCCATATAATGGATGATACGAGGTTCCATTAATTAATCTGAAAGCAAGGCCAACTTGTCCTAGTTGATTATATAAATATCAACAACCAGAGGGAAAAGGAAAAGAACTAGCCAGGTGTGTCCACTCGTTTAATGCCGGCTAACATAGGATTATTTTTATAAAAAATAAGCAAGTAGATTAGATTCAAAAGGCAGAAGGTTGTATGCAAGTCCATCATCTAATTCCAAATGAAGAACTTTTAAGAAAAATGAAAGGTGTTGTACAATAAACAATATCTGAAAACTATTTATATATTTCAAAGAGAAGAATACTTTGAAGCCTGAAGGTCAAACTTCATATGATATGAAGCCTTCAAATAGAAAAGATATACATGTTGTGAAGTTAAGAAACTTGTCTTCCATGCCTGTATGTTTTAGTGATTGATTACGCGAAAGTGGGAATTGTAGAATTGGGAATTTTTCAGATTGGAGACTTTGTGAATTCGAGGATTTTCACAATTAGGATTTTTGAAATTGGAGGTTTTTGTATTTAAAGATTTTTAAAATTAGGGTTTCTACAATCGTTTGTTAAATTGCTTGATTACTGTTTTGGTTAATAACTGTTTGTGAAATTTTTTGTTGAATTGCTTAATCATTTTTATGATATTGATTACTGTTTGTGGGATGTTATCATTGTTTTATGCAATTAATTTAGGAAATTGGGTTTTTTTTCATGAGATCAATATCATGTATATTTGTTCTTTTTTCTTTTTTATTGTTTAGTTTATAGTATATTCATTTTTTGTTAAATGCATGTTGGAGATCTTAGTTTAGCTTAAAGACAGGTTCAAGTTGTTGCCTTTAATGAGATATAATGGAGGCTGTTATAAAACCAAAACTAAAACTTAAGAATATTTGGGAGAGGAGAATTCTTCTTCTCAATTGGTATATCTTACAT
>JAOTIZ010000003.1:8993061-9009206 GCA_027123425.1 Erythroxylum panamense
AGTGCCTTATCCTCGTCAGGAATTTTCACATCAAGGTTTGCTAAATCAGCAAGTATTTTATTATAATCATTTAGGTGCTCATGCATAGAAATACCTGGACGATACTGAAATCGAAAAAGTCGCTTCTTCAAGAAGAGCCGATTTTCTGCACTCTTGGTCATATACTTTTCCTCCAATTTCGTCCATAACTCCTTAGCTGACGTTTCCTTCATATAAGGATATTTCAACTCCTTATCAAGGAATGATCGAATAGAGGCACAAGCATGGAGATTAATTCGTGTCCACTGCTTCTCATCCATATCTTCGGGTTTATCGTCCAGAACCATATCCAACTCTTGTTGATACAGTACATCCATAACTTCACACTGCCACATACCAAAATTATTATAGCCATTAAATTTATCAACCTCTAACCTTGTAGTAGCGATTGGATGTCTATTGGATGTAGGTGTCGACGATGACGATATCGACTCCCTCTTAACAAGCTCGTCTTTATCTCCAGCTATCTACTCGTCACTGTTCACAAATACGTACTGATACTATTCATAGCACTGTAGTACTGACACTGTTCACGAGGACTGTAGCACCGACACTGTTCACTGGTACTGTTCACAGACACTGTTCACCCGTCCTATTCACCGACACTGTTTACCGATACTATTCATCGATACTGTTCACCGACACTGTAGCTCCAACATATTTTCACTCCTACAACACCTCAATCAAAAAAGTTGGAGCTCTGATACCACTTGTTGTGCGGAAACGTTAATAAATTTTGGAGAGAAAAATAAATCAACAACAAGAACATCAAGATTTCTATACTGGTTCGGCAATGCCTACGTCCAGTTTGGAGATGACTAAATGTTTTATTATAATCAATAAGAGCATACAATAGTGTTTATCACTCAATTTCCCAAAAGACCCAAATTAACCAAGCTCACCCACTCTTACTAGAAAGAGAAAACAAAAAATATATATTTTTTCTTCTCTCCCTCCCACTATTCTTCTCTCTCTTCTCCTTCGGAAATTTTCTACTCTCTCTTCTCTAAACAACTTTTTCTCTTTTCTCACGCTAGAAACCTTGAGCTCTTCCTCCTCCTTCGTTTGCTTTTATTTTATAGAGAATTCCATGGGGGGATGTCAAAACTAGCTCTACCAAACTCCATCGAAAAATCAAGCTTCTATTTATGACTCAACAATTACCGAAAGCAAGCTACAATTTCTAACTTTGAGAAGCTGGGATTTCTGACTTGGCGACAATATTCAACATCTTCAGCCTCATCATCCGGCAGCCTGCAACATTTCTGCATTATAGTTTCATCAAACATGATGTTCAGGGGCATATTAAAACTCAAGTAGTTGCCTTCCAATTCAATTTGAAGATTCCAATTTCTTTAGGAAATTTTCCATTTTGGCTTACATACCGGAAACAATGTTACGAAAAAAGTAGCAGTCTTGATCCAAATTAACTGAACTAGACAGTTTGCTCAGAGAGTGTGTAGCTATCCATCCTTGTCAATTGTCCCGGCAGTCTTTTCCTCTAGGAACTGGAAAATAATTAGTGAAAGCTGGTCGTAACTGCTACAATAGTTAGCATCATCACCGTGGCATATCAATGGTAGATATAGATGATCAGTAATTTGAAATCAAAGTGTGCCTTCCATAACGCAATCTCACCAAGGAGTGTTCTTGGGCGGAGATCGACCCGTGTGAGGATCAACAAAACTGGGAAGGATACATCCTACTCAGTTCTCTTTGCAATGCCATGTTCTTTACATTGGCCCCCAAGAATGAGAGTTATGCAGCTAAGATCTGTCAGAGCCTGAGTTTGAGCTTGCTAAGATTGAACTCCTAACTACGGGGCTCTTAACCATTTGCAAACTAATTGGTAGAAGATTGGTGCAAAAGTAACAATTCTTTCGTGATTAGTGCATTCAGAAATGGTCTTAATGTCAAATCACAACTTTGCGCTTGTTCTTGAATGCGGCATAACAAATACAGTGATGTCATGGATATGCAAAAACGGAATCAGGTCAAGTGCGCAACGCTGTCCCACCAATTCAAGTCTAGCCCTGAAGAGAGTGGAGCAAGGGTTAGCCACTAGATTTTGAAGAAATAACATTACACCATTGGACATCCTTGTCGTGCCTAATAAGAATGTAAGTCCATACAGTTCTGTCTGCATAACACACTCAGAGATGGATCTATTGCTTGCACTTTTAGCTGCCAATACATGGCATCTGAAACACGTGTTTCGCTTAGTACAATGGCCGGGCTTCCAAACCCTTCATCTGTAATTTTAGAACAAAGACCGGTACAAACTATGGATCTTTTTTGTGATCATCTGCTGTTACGGCATTCGTAGTTGCATGAATCTCTGGGGAAGAAGAGGAGGACGACGTCGTGAAGGCATGAAACTAATAAGGGAAAACACAGCGTAGAGGTTACAGGCATACATGGACGCACGTGACTGCTTCTAGAATATTCCGGTTATAATAGATTATATATCGTTGTAACAGAACAGTCTGACAGGCAATTTTATGAAATATGAAATTAGCAAATTCTGATTTCTCTCTCTCTCTCTCTCTGTGTTTCTCCTTCTTGAGTGGTTGTGACGTTGGGTAATTGTGGCCGTTGGCGAGAATCGTCAGTGAATCTAAAATATCGTAACATCTGCTCTGTAATTTCCCAGACAAAACGTTCACAGGAAGATGGTCGTAAGTTCAAAGGATGACGACTATGTCAACCAACATGGAGCAATTAAGGTTCAAATTCTAGTAGTCTTAGTACTTTCCAATGCACCGAATAAAAATTTGCACGATTTTATTGTCCATATGTAATTTCACTTGTCATAATCAACTTACTTCTGCTGCCTCCACTTGCTTCTTAATTTGTGATTCATGAGCTGCAGCGTTAGCACCAGAATAAACACCACCTCTACCCATTATTCCAAGTGCTATAATACCAAATTCAGCCGCATTTGCGAGAATTACAGCCACTAGATGTGCTTTCTCATGCTTAGCGTAAGTACACAACTTCTCAGTCCTGCCTCAAGAAATGCTACATTGTCAGTGCACAATCCACTGTCTTGGAGTACGAAATCCAGCAAGCGCACTTTATGCACTGGGACCATAACAGCTTCAGAAGATATGTTCATCGTATTCCAAATAAGGAAGAGTTGGTTTCCATGGCGAATAATGTCAATGCAGAGTTGAAGGGGTGAATATGGAATCCTATTTTAGAGGGAGAAAAAGTGGGAAAAGAATTTGGTGGTCATGTTGTGTGGTGTTGCATGGAGTTGGAAAACTGATTAATTAGCAGTAAGTTACAAGTTTGTTAGATCCGATTACAGCAGAGGTTGGACCATCATCCAACTATCTTGGATCCACCAGGGCTTCCTAGTTGGGTTCAATTGGGTGATATTTTTCACATGCCTGTAAATGGGTTTACATTACATTTGACATTCTAGTATTGGCCCACAAGGAAACCTGAAGAAACAACCGCTTGACAGGCAGCAAATCAGGTGATGGTGGTATGATTGTTTATGGGAGTTGGCCTTTTTAATCGGAATGGTGAGTAAAGATCTTAGATCCCCACCCTTGGCGAGGAAAGAAAAGAAGGGGAATCTATGATGATGATCATGATAAGCCATGATGCAGCAGCAGCAGCATATAAATCAAAAGCTTCTCTTCCCTAGACAAAGATGAAATGATTACCCACCGCGTACCATTCCATTCCTCTTGGTTTTGACAAACCTAATCATCATGAAACCAAAAAACCCCTTCCCGCCTACCCCTTTCCTTAAACTTTAGACTCTATCCCTTATCATTACTTTCTACTTTGCTTTTACCAAACTAAAGGAGGAGCTTCTAAAAGTTACCGTAAACAAAACAAATGGTAAATTTCATTAACTTAAGAACCAATTTACAGTATAATGATGAGATGAAAATGATTTGGGAACATTAAAAGTTAGTCCCAGGCTGAAGCAACAACAATGCTACTGTCGTAATGCATGAGATCAAAGGCTGTGGTGTGTGCAGTGTGGTGGTTGTTCACATCTCACTTGCTGCAATGCAAGACTTTGGGATTGGGTTTCCTGCCTGCTCATGACAGTTTAACTGCAATCAAGGAGTTCTGGAAGGTTGTGTTAAGTACGTAATTAATGAACAGCAGTTTTGTCATTTAACATGTTAATGTTAATGTCACCTATTGATACTAATCCACTCCACTACGCTACGCAGGATCCGGATTTGGAAGGCTAACCTCTGCATCATCATTGCCCCCAACCTCACACTTAAAACAAATACGTTTGTCTTTGTCCTTTTGGACATTAGAATAGGAAGCGGATGATTGATCATTGTACGTCACCACACGGCAGGCAGGCCAATGTTGGTGGTGCACCCACTACCCATCCCACCGATCTCTGGTGTTTGGTGCTCCGCTCATATTCTCGCTCGATTTTGTTGTTATCGCCCTGGTTGTGCAGTTCGTAAATAAGACAAATACAGGTGGAAGATAACTTAAACAACTTCGTCTACGTCTAAATCACGCTCGTTAGGATCGAAATGTTTTGTCCATTGCTATCATAAATTTGATCGATGAAACAAACGCATCTAATTCTTTGTGGAAAAGCCGAAAGGAAAAGGCAGAGGGTGGAGGAGGATGTAATTATAGCCACTCATTGAAGGGCAAAAGAGGACATTCGAGTAAAAAGAACACGGAGAAGGCACTTCCGTAATTCTAACAAAACCATCATAAACCGGGAAAAAGTGGGGGGACAATCATGCCGAGTTCATGCCAACGATGACTGAGTGAGAAGCAAATGACCTGGAGAACTGTTAAGATTAAATCACGGCCGTTCATTCTTCAATGATGGCCTAGTACTAAAAAGAACAAAAGGGGTCCAAAAAAGCCTTTGGGTTGGGTCTAGTCTTCTTGACCATAATAAGCCTGCGTTCACACCCACACGTGGAACTCTGGTCTTTTTATAATATTCAAATTTCTTAAAAACCATTCCATGTCTACTAAAAATTATGAATTTCATATATTATAAGTTAATATAAAAGTTGGAAATTGAAGAAAGCTAAGTTGTATCGGATTCGGATACGTAATTAAAAACAACATATAAAATAGGATAGGATCTTTTGTTTAATATTATAATATCTTATTTTATCTCTAAAATTTTAACTATTTATTTATATAAGTTTTATTTTTATTTATATAAAATTTACATAAAATTTATAAAAATAAATAATTAAAATTTACGAGGCAAAATAAAACACCTCACAAATTAGAGGCACTTTATGATGTTATTTTCACGTAACTTTTTCTTCGTTTTTGGCGACTACTGTACTGCTACTTTGTTGCAATTTGATTGACGGTAGACATGGGAAAGGACAGATTGGAGTTAGAACCACAACCAAAGGACAAAGTTGCGTGCGGGAGGGAATAATTGCATTACATTAACATTAATAAAAGATGACGTGGCAGAGCGCCAGTGGGCGGGTACACGGAGAGAGGGTGGGGAGGCCCACAAGAGACAAAGACTCTGAGGTAAATTACATACTATTAAGGGAGAGAATGCTTTTAACTCATTTTAGTGTTTTACTTTTACCCTCCCCTCTCTCTATCTCTTTTGGGTGTGCTCTTCTGGTCGGAGATTGGCCGGGGCTTGGCAGAGATAGAGGCGGCATCGGCGGCCTCAGGCGGAGGCTGGCACTTTTTGGGGCATGGAAGAGCTGGCCTTGCTCAGACAGCTTATTGGTCAGCTTCAAGACCTCTTCAATCTCTACGCTTCTCCTGCTTCTTCTTCTTCTTCTTCTTCTTCTTACATCATTCACCAACCTTATATTCAGCTCCACCAACAATACCGACCCAACAGCAGGTGTCTCTTTCTCTCTATATATGTAGTGTTGGATCTCTTTTTACGTGTTTTGGCTATGAAATTTTCGTTTCTTATGCATTTTCACCTCATTTTCTATCGGGGGATTCCTCTTTCCGACCGTCTCTTCTGTTACTTGTGTTGTTAATTCGGTGATTTCATCTAATTGTGTCTTTGATTTCGGTAAGTTCGGTGACTTAAAGAAGATTTTGTGTGTGTGAGTTTTTTTTAAATTTCTTTCTATTGCTGTCTTGTTTGACTTGCCAATGTGGTATTGTAAGTCGGATTGGATATCTTGTTTCTGCTTGGACAATTTACTATGATTCCATTCGTGGGCATAACTCCTTTTTTTCCAGCGTACTTTTTCTCTGCTTTTTATCTGTTTTATGTGATAAATGTTTGTCTAGAGCTGCTTTACTGTGTCTCTGGTTAATTTGTGATTTTCGTTATGGAGTTTGTTCCTTACAGCGTTTCAGCTTTGGTCAGTATTTGATATGTTACCGTTTGCTTGGATGTTAATTTTTGGTAGTTATTATCGATTTATTTCTTCTACTTCGCTGCTCTGCTTTTGACTTTGATCCACTTTTGTTGTTTTTCTCCTTTACAAGAGAGCTTGTTTCTTTATAGCTTGCGAAGTGCTTTCATTCTGTAGTGGGCAACCAAAACTTTTTGACCGTTTGGCTTCCATGACTGATCAAATAGATTCCCTTGAATGATTAACATATGAAATGAACTAGGATGTTGGGATTCAGGTTTATTTCCTTAATTGAATTGATGGGTAAAACGAATGTTGATGCACGGTGTAAAGGCTTGTTTACTGGGGTAAGGTGAGTCCTTAGATCGTATTTAGCTTTCTTGATCAAAAAAAGGGGAAAAGCAGAGGTTAAGGGAGTAGCCTAGTGGTTGGCATGGTTGCAAAATCTCACCTGGTTGGGATGGGATTTTTTAAAGGGGAGGGTTATTTGCTAATGTGTAACTTGGAATCATTTGAATAGGATAAACAAATTTTGAAGAAAAATGGGTAGAATCTGAAACAAACTGTATAAGTGGGAGCAGGTGCAGGGAGAAAAGATGAAGACGAATCATCTGTTAGTTAGTTACGGAAAAAGAAGGCTGAGGGATCATACAACTATGGATTGTGATGTGACTGCAATCTAACCCTAGCTCTGGACCAAGAGAGATAGAGATAGTTAATAATAGGGTATGATGTCATTACTTCGGTTCTTCTGTTAATGTAGCAGACTGATAAGCAGATGATTTGAGACTATCTCTGGGAAAAATTAAGATGGCTGGACTAAGTTGATTAATCTGAATCTGGTAAAGGCTTTTGTGTATACAGGTGCTTCAAACTATTTAGGCATTTTTATATAGATTCACGAAGCAAACCAATTGCTTTTCCAGAATTGCTGAATTGAAAATATAATAGCACTAATCGATTTCTGTGGCTAGCCATAGTGGATTGATGCAGGTTTGACAGTTGTAATGAGTAAAATAAGTTATTTAAGAGTAATATAAGTTTTATACCCACTACTTCCATTTTAATCCTTCGATATTATGCAAATATCAAACTCTTGCCCGAGGTGCATGCTCTGTACAGTTGTAATGAGTAATAAAAGTACTGTATCTGCTTCTGCACCCTATTTATAGAATATAAATATATAGCTTTTTTTTTCACAGATGGTGCGTCCTTAATATTGATGATAGCCCTGCAGATGATTACTGTGATCTTCTAATGGCAGCTGGAAAATCTGGAAGTTTCAGGATAATGGAAACTTGCAAGCCTCCACCCTCCAAGAAATGTAGAAAGGAGCGTAACCGAGGAAAAATTACTGGCACCAGTGAGGTCCTGGATCAAGAAATATGGAAGGAATTTCCTGAAGACCTTTTTGAAGCTGTCATTGCCAGACTTCCTATCACTACATTTTTTCGTTTCCGTGTTGTTTGTCGAAAATGGAATTCCTTGCTGAACTCTCAGAGTTTCTCTCAACATTGTTCAGAAGTTATACATATCAATCCCTGGTTTTACACCATCACTCATGAAAATGTGAACTCAGGAGCCATGTACGACCCTTCCACAAAAAAATGGCATCACCCCGTAATTTCTTCTCTGCCAACTAAGTTGATTGTCTTGCCGGTTGCTTCAGCAGGGGGTCTAGTTTGCTTTCTTGACATCGGTCACCGGAACTTCTATATCTGCAACCCTCTGACTCAATCTTTTAAAGAGTTACCAGCCAGGTCAGTTAAAGTATGGTCTCGCATTGCTGTGGGAATGACCCTTAATGGGATCTCAACTAGTGAGGGTTACAAGATCTTATGGCTCGGGTGTGATGGGGAGTATGAAGTTTATGACTCCTTGCAGAACTCCTGGACTAGGCCAGGAAACATGCCCTCTCATATTAAGTTGCCGCTATCTTTGAACTTCCGGTCACAAGCAGTTTCTGTTGACAGCACTCTATATTTCATGCGTTCAGATCCTGAAGGAATTGTGTCGTACAACATGGTTTTAGGGGCTTGGAAGCAGTATATAATACCAGCCCCACTTCATATTAGTGACCACACCCTTGCGGAGTGTGGTGGCCGGATCATGCTTGTGGGGTTGCTTACAAAGAATGCAGCTACCTGCGTGTGCATATGGGAACTGCAAAGAATGACTCTCTTGTGGAAGGAGGTTGACAGAATGCCAAATGTATGGTGCTTGGAATTTTATGGGAAGCACGTAAGAATGACTTGCTTGGGCAACAAAGGTTTGCTCATGCTATCGTTGAGATGTCGACAGATGAACCGCCTTGTTACCTATAATGTGATGAATAGGGAGTGGCTCAAGGTTCCTGGTTGCTTGGTGCCGCGAGGGAGAAAGCGACAATGGATTGCATGTGGAACTGCTTTCTACCCATGCCCTACGGCCATCGCTTGATTCGTTGGTCATTTGTTTGTTCGTTGAGGCAGCATTGGCTTGGGAGTGAACATGATCTTGTGGATGTTACTCATATCTTATGTTATTGGTGGTGGGTTTTACTCTTGCTGTTAATTAGTCTCCACACTCCAACTCCATTTGGGGTTGATGATTGTTGGTTTCTGATTTTGTACAAACACGTGAAAAAAATAACATTGAACTGGGAAAAGACTACGCTTGAAATGTAGTAGACTATTAGCTGTATTCTGTCCAACTGCGTATATACATTTTGCAAAGTAAAGTAGGTCACACGACTGATAGATGTATGTTGGGAGGTTGTTACAGTGCCAACTTCAGGATTGGGACTGCAGGAAATCTATCAGCACCCCTTCCCGCACTATGTAAACATCCCATCCAATTTCAGCCGGAAGGACGATGGATTCAACTTTCAAGTGATCTCTGGAAACGTGTATTTTGGAAATATGGATTGGTATGTGTTTTATCAACGGCAGCCAAGGCTTTCCTTGTAATAGTTAAGAACTGGTCAATTTTTCAACCTAGTAAACTCCTTTCACATGATGATCCTAATGGCTAATAGGCCATTCCAGGAATTGGACTCGGGCCGATCTCAGGAACTGAATCCATATACACCATATGAACATTGCAAAAAAAGTGATCTAAGCAGTGATGGGAAAGGACAATTTTATTCAAAAACTGGGTTCTTTCAGAACAACAGTGAACACAGATCTATTAAAAGTATTTCTTTTTCATCTTTTCTACACAATAACACAGGACAAACATCCCCCGTGTGCACTCTTCTCTTAGGCCATGCCACCGCTTGTTGCCGTCCTGATTATCTGGAACAGAGCTGTCACAAACAATAAATTAGAACATACTACGCCACCACCCAAAAAAAAATTAAGAATTGAAAACTTTAAATCTATCTCAGGTAACTACTTTCCAATATCATATATTGTTATTCTAGACAAAGCAAAACTGCAAGAACATAATGATGACTTCTAAATTTGTACATGTACATCATGAATTTGATTGAAAAACAAAGCTTTTGAAAAGATATTAGCTTTCATTAATTGTTACATTCAGTCCTAAGTTTCCATTTCTAAACTCAAATTTAGAACACAACTCTTTTTCTAATCTTTAGATCTAATCATTCTAACAGCTAATTCCTAGACTTCAAGAAAAACATCTTATAAACCAGAATTCATAAACAAATTATAACACGCAGCAGTCGAAGACAGACTAACGAAAACATCATATTCTTTCTCTATTGGCCCTAAAATTTGACGATCAAGGCCTAGAAGACACCGAATCCAGCAATAAAAAGAATGAGGATAAACAGAAAGAACTTACAAGAACCAATGACAACAAAAACGAAGAAACCAAGCAGCACAGGGCCGACGGGATAGTCCTTTCCCTTCTTAGTGGTGGTGTCGGGAACAGCTCCTCTCTTCGTTATGTTCTTGTCGAACTTCTCCACCTTCCTATCAGCAAGTCGCCTTGACGTTGTCTAAAACCGCCCAATATAAAAAATCAGTTCGAATAAAAACCAAAATAACAACATTATAGGCATGAATTAACTGGTCAAATCCCATAATTATCTGACCCATAACGAAACGGAAGTGCTCGGATGAGATCAGATCTGATCTGATCTGATCTGAAAAGATAAGAGCAAGCAAAAATACCATAGTTACGGGGGAGATCTGGTGGCCGGAGAAACTTGAAGCGCAGAAAGTGGAACGAGAAAATTACGGGCGATCCCTCTCCGAAGACGTCTCTCTAGAAAGCTCTTTTTCTCTTTCACTCGCCCCCGCGATTGTTTATAATTCGATCTGCGTTTATTCTTGTTAAAGTCACTCCTTTTCCTTATTTATATAGCTAAGGAAGGTTTCACCATCGATTACCGAGGCGTTCACGTCACATTCTTCGATCTCATTGGACCACGTCACGAATGTGTATACGTGGCTCTCTTTGACTGGATTTGTGTTTGCGCGTAGTTAAGCAATGCCAGTGGGCGCACACTAGGCTGGGGCTAATTGGGTAAAATAATAAAATTAATATTCTTCCCGGAATTTCTTTTTCTGACTCACAAAAATAATTTCTTTAAAAATATATAATAAGGTTGCATAAATTATAATAATATATAATATCGAGAGTCATATAAAATATTTTAATAGAGAAGATTAATTAATGCAGAATTAATTCTTTAATAATAATAATAATATGATATCTCTTGTCTTGTCTCAACACTTTTTTTTTTAAGGGAGACTGCAATAACAAACTACATTACAAGTCTAAGAAAATAGATTTTCGATAAATCCTCTATCATAATCATGTGACATCCTATAAATGTAGTATAAAAATAAGTAACTTCGACTGCCAACTGACAGGTATAATTTGCAAGCCAATCGACGTATCTATTATTCTATATATAAACATGTTCATGAATAATAGTCCAATTTCTAATAAGCAACTAATAAATACTCCAAATAATGAGATCTAAAGAAGAAAGAATATCAAACACCTTCTTAAAATCTAGTTCAAGTTCGAGTCGTCAAAATCTCATATTCCACTCTCGTCACTTTTCCATTGTCGGCTTGTTTATGTTCATGTTTTACCAATCTACCAAAATCCATTCCACTCCTTGACTTGACCATTTCTCCGACGCGAAGAAGCTGTCACGTCGTTGAAGTTCACTATACCTACCCAAACCATCAAATGAAATCGTCATTGGTCTTGAACCAGTCGTCCGTGTTCCAATCTTCCGCATCCCTGATCCCAAATAAGCATGGACTTTTTAAGAAAATTTAGAAGATTAAACCCACTTCATTCCATTCCTGCGTACTTCTTCACAGCACCAATCTGTTCCAGCAATTGTATACTATGTTCATCATCATAGGTTGGTAAAGATTACCAAAAGCAAGCTGGATCCGGAGGAAATCCTCAAAGACTGAATTTCAGGACTTCATTTGGTACATTAAAAGCTGTCAAGTCTTAATCTTACTTGAGACTACCCGCCCAAATCTCTTCGTTGGAGGGCGACAGGGACAGTGACAGTCATCATTAAGCCAATCTTCTAATCATTTGATTCAATTTTTACAAAGCCATGGATGTTCTTGCATATTCAACACAACGGAACAGTCAAGTGGCAGGTGGCAGACAGCTTATAGAAGAAAATAAACAAAGATTAAAAACCAGTGATAATTAATCCTCAAAAAGTATTTAGTACATGAGAACACTTGACTGTATGGATGAAACACCTAAAACCTTACAACATGATTCAAGCAGAAATTGTAATCACCTCGTTATCTTGCACTAATATCAGTTACCAATCAGAGTACAGAAAAGTACTTTGTCTGAAAATTACGAACAACATGTCATCTCAGCAGTCTAATAATCCCCAAGGGAAAATTGAGGTGGTGAAACAATGTTGAAAAGAAGAAGCATAGCTTGTGACTGAAAAAATATATATTACTCGCCCGAGTTTGGAAGGCCTTTACTGTTTGTAATTTGGCCTTGAAAGTTGAAACGGCTTCAGCTGTGTAGACTGTAGTCAGGATTATAATGAAACTTCCCCCCATTTCCAACCCAAAACTGCTGCCAATCATTCTGACTCAAGTGTGTTGAATCAGTTTCAGATGAATACACTAAATTGAAGGATTAACTCATGTAAAACCGACAAAACAAATCTCAACTAGCTATCCTTTCTACTGAGTTCAATATCCTCCTTTGATTTTGTGGTTTCTTCTGCAGATTTTACTTCATTAGCTTCAAAATTATGTTTCTCATTGTCCCTACATTTTTCAGATTCTGTTACTCTCTCATTGACATTTTCAAGATCATCCACTACCTTTTCTTCTTTCGAATTCGACTCACCCTCCATTGTCTCCTCGTCCTTCACATCTATGATTACATGAAGAAGATCTGATGGAATGGCTGCCGGGTCCAGCTCCCAGCAACCTTTTGGAGCATTTGGACCTTCTTCACCTGTAAGCAAGTATGATGGAACATGATGTGAAAAACGAAACATCTCTTCCCTCGGAATCCTCCGTACTTCCCTGGAATCCAAATGCTGGTGAAACACTGTCTTGAAGCCAGCAACTTTTATGAGCGGTATAACAGTTACACCATGTTCTTCACTATAGTCTTCAACTACTTCCACCATGTCATACTTGTGTATCACCTCATCAGTTGTCAGCTCATTCCAATCAGGAGACCAGTTTCGATAGAGAGCCCAAACATCCCCCTTCCTGGGGTATATGCGAATTACACCCCGCGTGCCTTTTGTCCATCTAACCTTGTGCGAAAAAGAATTAAATAAGCTATAAATCTCATATCTGCCTACTCTGAAGTCACCACAACTTTTGGGGAAGCCAGAACCGACCCAGTTTAGTGGGCCCAGCTCATTGTTTCCTTTTGAAGTAAGCCAACTAATCTTCATCTTGAATGGATTCAAAGAAATTATACTATGAATCATGCCATAATACCGGGGCATCCCATCATTATCATCATATGCAGCCCATATCTGGTTTGCGTCGAAACATGTCTCTGTTCGGTCCCTATCAAAATCATGAAAATCCGGATCTGGAACATTTATAATCATTGATTCCCGTGGTTCTGCATCTACTTTAGTATCAGAAGTGCCAGAAGAAGACTTGTTGCCATCAAATTCATTGCCTGTCTTCATTGGCTGATCAAAATCACTTTGATTAGGCAGATGAGAGTTTGTCGACGATTTTTGCAATCCATCATTTGTTTTCTTGTTCACCATATACACTTTGGTTGTTGAGTTAATTGCTCTAGCCAAGTCCCACTCCTTTAGCTTCTCACGGATTCCTTTCTTAGCCTTCTCCACCAGCACTGTTTGAATTCCAAATTGTGACAAATCCCTTGGGCCATATGGCCTGGTGATTCCATTCACCCTAACTGAATCAAAATTATCCAGTTTAATTTCAGGTCCTCTAGATGTGCCAACCCCTCCAGATCCCGTACCCATTTGATATGCAACATCACTCCTGTAGCTCCTCATATCAATGTCTTCCATTCCTCTTCTTCTCTTTGCAGAATTAGACTGCCCACTAGAAGATACACCACCATCCCTTTTGGAGGATTGATTCTTCCACTTGAGAGCCTCCTCTCTTGTTGTTGCACTATGAGTAGCAGTTGTCGCATTGCCTGTTCCAGAGAACAGACCCCACTGGAAATTGGACTGATTAAGTGAATCTTGACCATTGAAAACCCCCGCACCCAACGTTGAAGAGGCTGAACCATTTCTTCCTGAATTCAATGAGTTTTCACTAGAAGTTTGATGACCCATATTCTGCTTCTGACATGAGAAACTCCAAGGTGATGGTTTTGCATTACTTGAATATGGCGGGGTTGTTTCAACAGCTAAAAAAGGTTCATGACAATTGGGACAGAGGAGATTATGATTAAGATATACCCTAAGGTATTCATATTGCATCTTGCATCTATGGCAAACAGTCCAAAATGTACTTGGCTTTGACTTGTGAGATGAAACTGGAGTCGTAGAATGAGTACTGCGAGGAGTACATTTATGTGTCTTCACATTTTTTTTAGGGACATTGTAGAAAACATTGGACCCAGGTGCTGCAGATGGACCTCCGGCTGGAGTTGAAGCCTTCTGAAACATTTTAGCACCTGTAGTCTTCTGAAACATTTTAGTGTTCCTCTTTTGATCATAGGCTAATCTCTTGGTCTTATCAGACAATAAACTCCATGCCTCTGAGATAAGCTTAAACGCACCATCAGCTCCTACAGACTTGTTTTTATCGGGGTGAAGCATCAAAACTAACTTCCTATACTGTTTCCGAACGGTCTCATCATCAGCCTGTGGATTTACACCTAGTATCCCGTACCAATCAGCTTCTCCATTTACCTTATTTTCCGCAGACAGATACACATCAAAGGTCGCTATCATTTGAGTAATTCCTTCAAGCGCAGGAAACAAATTCTGGGCCTTCAAAGCAAATTTCTTAGCCCCTGCTAAGTCCTTGGCAGTGAACTTCTTCTCAGCAATCTCTTTTGCCCTGAAGGCCTCATCTTTATTACATTCCATTTCCCTCTACTAAATTATTCTCCTCTTTTTATAGTTCCTTCTTCTTAATTGTCCAGGATCTTTATGCCAGGACGGCAGTTTAAACAGGCTATTCAATACTGCACCTCAACGTCTTCTCATGCTTCAGAACATGAGCTATCATCAAAGGTCATACATTATCTACACCAAAAAAAGAAGTTAGAGAAATAACCCAACACTGACAATGGCAAAAGTATAAAATGACCAAACCAAAGAAACGTGCAAACACCAATAAAAACTCCATAACAGAGAATATGGATATATAAAAGAAAACAGAAGTGTCAGAAACAAGCCTTCAAGTGTGTGAAACCCGTCATGCTTTTCAAGTCCTCTATTTAAGACCGAACCAAGAAACCAGGCATAAAAACACATCACTACCGCCGTTTCAGTGAACCTCCTACATTACTATAAGGCAACCAATAGACAAAATCTTGAGGGGCACTGACCCCTCCAACAAAACACAAGTACACACCCGACAGTCAACTAAAAACCGAAATTCAGAACTACATCGGGTTTGACTTACGTCAAGAAAAGGGACAGAAACCCCTGAAATTGACCGATCGAAGACCCATAAATTTTTAAGACAAGGGAATTGGAATCAAGTCCAAAAACCATCGAGCGGAGTGCGAAAATGAATCAAATAAAGTATAACCCAGAGTCAGGGAGAGTATAAATACCTAATTATATGGTGTGTGGAAGCTTATTGGAGCATTGAATCGGAGAGACACCATGGACAAACCTCCATCACCGGATTTTTTTCTTTTTATGCCCCTGCTTTCTTCCGCAAATCCGAAAAAAACCCCAAATTTCAGGACCTTTGTGAAAATCTCTCAATAACCCGCCTACCAGGAAACATAATAATAAACAACCAAACTGGGGCATGGGCATTTTACTGTCTTGCAAACATTTTTGACCAGCCTTAACCCAACCTCCCTTTCTTTATTTATTGAGAATTCCTAACTATGGTTACTTTTTAGCTCTAGTAATGGGTTGGGATTATTGAGAATAAATATTGTGATGAATTGAATATTAAATATTAAATATCATTATTTCTGAATTAATATACATTTTAAACTACCTTTAACCTATACCATTAAACTAAATATACATTTTTAACTACCTTTTACGTATATCATTAAACTAACATGTCTTATATTAAAATAAATATGATAGATGATAATTGGTTCAGCCGGAATCTGGCCGAACGGTACGTTGCCGTTTGGATCCATCGTTTGGCAACCTTCTATGATGAATCT
>JAOTIZ010000003.1:9011532-9047077 GCA_027123425.1 Erythroxylum panamense
AATAATAATAATAATAATAATAATAATAATAAGTTTATTAGAAATCTCAACCAAACAGGTTTTTATTTTCAATTTTTGTGTTACAAATCTCAACCAAACAGTCAAAAATAAGAAACAAAAATTAAAAACTACAACAGAAAAATAAAAGTGGACCAAACGGAAATTAATTACATTTCCGGCGTAATTCAAACTTTAAACTCCAAATTTGTTCGGATTTTGTGCTGGGTCCGACCCGTCTAACTGTCAGTCTCAGCGGGAGTGATTACCTTAGTCCCAGCGGTCAATTCTGTCGCGTAACGGCCATACGCTGACGGCGCACGTTAGCATCGCAGATCGTTGAAAAAATCAAAGTCTTCCGTTTATATAATGACCCGCGCGCCATTTTGACGTCAAACCTTTCTCTTTCTCTCTAGAAGTAATGAAAAGCCCGAAGTCAGCTCCTCCTGCACCCAACCGCCAACCACCCTCCTCGCCGACCTCCTCCGTCGTCAAGATGCAGAACCTCGTGCTAGGAGCCGCGAGATTGATCGCTGGACTCTTTGTTGGGTGCTTCACGCGTCATGAGACCGACAACTCCAAGAGTTACGATCACTCTGTAGAGCTTAAACCTTACTCTGGTATAATACTCCACTTCCTTGGATTGTCAGTACTTACTGTTCTATTGAGCTTTCGAAAAGAAAATGGCGACTACGAAGGTTGTAGGCATGTGTTTAACTTCTTGTTCGATTTTGAGAATGTTGGTAGTTGGTTGATGATAGTATTTCTTACATGCGAGCATGTTTACGTCTGTGCTTAGCTTTTGGAATTTTTTAATACTCGTTTGAAACATCTGATCAATTTCTAATATTTGTAGACATTGCCAGGGCTTTATGAACAAATTAGTTGATGAATTTACAAGTCTTAGACTAATGACATGGTGTACTTTTGTTTCTATTAGTTGCCGGTAACCAGGGACGAGGAGGAGAGACAGGTACTATGAAGTTCACCATGGATGAAATCTACAAGGCCACTAAGAATTTCTCTGCTTCCTGCATAATTGGACAAGGTGGGTTTGGGACAGTCTACAAGGGCACACTCAAAGATGGTACTCTTATTGCAGTCAAACGTGCGAATAAGGTTAATTCGTTATTTGTAAAAAGTTAATTCGTTATTTGTATTGCTGTTCTTTGCTTGTCCAACAAAATGTGTGTTAATAAGGTTTCAGTCTTCACCAATGTTTTGGTCACATCTTCTTCGCAGAGCTTGTGTGATGATCATTCAGGTGAGGAGTTTCAGAGCGAGATACAAACACTAGCGCAAGTAGAGCATTTGAATCTGGTAAAGTTTTATGGCTATTTGGAGCATGGAGATGAAAGAGTTGTTGTTATTGAGTATGTACCAAATGGAACTCTTAGGGATCACTTGGACGGTAAGTTTCACTTTTACTTATAATGATGTCCCCATCTGATCTCACTCTCTTGTCTTCAGCTGAACTTTACAATGTTGTCTATTGATTGAGTTAAGAAGCACGTTAATGACAGGTAGAAGAGGCAGCATTCTTGGCTTTGCTCAGCGCCTGGATATTGCAATCGATGTGGCTCATGCGATCACTTATCTTCACATGTATACAGGTTCCTTCAGTTTGGAGCTAAAGCTATATTCTTGGCCTTTCAGAAGCTGTTGTGAGAATCTAATGTAATCATAACTTGTTGCAGATCATCCAATCATTCACAGGGACATAAAGTCCTCAAACATTCTTATTGCAGAGAACTTTCGAGCCAAGGTAACTGACTTTGGTTTTGCAAGGCCAGGAGCTGATTATGATTCAGGTGATACTCATGTGTCTACCCAAGTTAAAGGAACTGCAGGCTACGTGGACATAGAATACGTTAGAACCAATCAACTTACAGAGAAGAGCGACGTTTATTCATTTGGTGTCTTACTGGTTGAGCTAGTAACAGGGAGACGCGCTATAGAACCAAAACGGGAATTCAAAGAGCGAATAACTCCCAAATGGGTACAATTTTCTTCTCTTCTTTGTTCATGAATTATACGTTCTTGTCCATAATGTGATTCCTAAACTCTTTCTGAATTCAGTCGAGTATCTTGCAACTGAATGTTAACAAATAACAGAAACATTTTAGAAATGAGAAGGTTATATATGTTAGTCCTGATAGATGCAACTTCCAGGCGGTTGGCAAGTTCATTGCTGGACAGACAACTTCAATATTGGACCCGAAGCTCGAACCAAGTGCAGCAAACACCTTGGCCTTGGAGAAGATTATGGAAGTGGTAGTAAAATGTATGGGTCCAGGCAGACGGATGCGACCAAGAATGAAGGTTTGTGCAGAGATTCTCTGGGGAATTCGTAAAGAGTACAAAGAACTATTGGTTTAGATTTTTGAAGAGTGCTTCAGTGGAGAAGAATAAGCAATTTTGTAGAATTACTAAAACATTAAAGTTCATCTAACATCTCTGTTTCCTTTTCGCTTGTAAAATCTCGAACACTTCTCCTTAGAGTGTGTGTAGATAATATGTACAAATCATGTTAGTAAACTACTCAAATTCAATACACTTGTATAAGATATTTAGTTAGTGTAAGAAGGACTATCTAAATCTTCCAGGTACACTTGCAGAAGGTTTATATAAAAGAAAATAAACAAAAATTCCAAATGGTTAAAGGTGAGCAAACTTTATGCTCAAAAGAATTTGAACAGCTTGCAGCATTTTTGTTGCTGCAGCTCATATCTCCCTATGGTAAATGGTGTTTGCGGAGACTTGACACAATCTAAGCCACGACGTATCCATGAAAAGAGACAAAGCCTACTCAATTCATTGTTCATACCATCATTATGTCTTGCTGCAGGATCTCAGAGCTTATTCTGGAAAATTTCTCCATCTCGCAGTCTCCTATTCTGTTCTTGAAAATGAATTCTGCTGCGTCAGCTGATATTGTCCATCTAAATGTCTTTCACTATCAGTATCTTCAGTCTCCACTTTTGAACAGAGGAAGAAAAAAAAAAGGAAGATGAGTATATGGACACATGCCATAAACTGGAAACCATTATTACAAAAACTTTGTCAGATAGAGAAACATAGAGCATAAAGGAGGAAATAAGTAAGTTCATAGGACCTGTGCCAAATCCAGTAGCTTTCACTGGTCTCTAGATTCCTGCTTCTTGCTGCCATGGCCAATGCAATAAATCCCAGAAGTACAAAACCCCATCTGAATCTTCTCAATAGTTTTTTGACTAATTGTTCGTCCAACTTTTCACAGTATCCCATCTGTGTTAGGAAATGGACTTTGTTAGCTTTCAGAACAGACTATGCAATGAACTACTGATTCAGTATATCTATGCCTCTGCAATTTTACAGCATCTAAATGTCGTATGTTTCTGCAGCAGGCATGCTCACTTGTTGGGAATACTTATACTAATTCCACTGAAGCCCGAAACGAACTAGAGTTGGTGGAGAATTCTATCAGTAATCCAACAAGAAGACCAAGTGCCCAAATTGCTATAACAAGAATAATATTACGAGACCTGCAGCCATTGTCATGGTTAAACTCAAAGTCCCTTCTGAATGAACGAAATTCATGTAACATGTTAAAGTTGGAACTTCCTAGTTGTGGTTATGGCCATAAGTGCTGTTAAGGATCGCAACGGCCGTGTGAATAGTCCTTTTAGATGCTTCATTGATAGTAGCCAAGTACACAAAAGTACTCACTACAGCCATGAGAGAGAACCAAAAATCCATGAACTGAAACAGTTTGTCAACAAATCAGAACGTTTCAAAACCAGCAAAGGAATAAAAGGAACAAGATATAAGAATCAATCGATACAGCAAGACTATGCTAGAAAAATGCATAAGTTCTCATATTAAAAAATATCTGACATATAAAATCATTAAGATCAGAATCATACTTGCAAAACACCAAATGATAATCCACACCATGTGCCTACATCGCATGCATGATACAATCCACTTGAAATGCCACTAGATGTGAAAAGCACCCATTCTGCATATGCCTGCACAGAACCAAAATACCTTAGAGAATGGTTACCAACTGATAGCTTTCAATGTTTACGGATAAAACGATCAAAATGCGAGATCAAAATCTTCCTGTGATCAAAAGTTGGCATAAACTGAGGAATCTTTTGTCACTGAAACAAAAATTACCCTTACACTTGGTTGTCTGCTGAAATTGTTCTATTATGGAAATAAAGGACTAAGAAAGGCAAGTACATTCAGCTCAGGTATCATCATCTTTAATTGCTGCAGTTAAGTATTCTGAAGAATTAGCAACTAAGCAAAGAATAGAATCTTACATTCACCTTTTTCCGGAGAGACCAATAACTGGAAAGATAGCTGCAGCATTTGATGCAATGAGTGCAATTTATTGCCACATATGCTCTACATCAAATTGAAGCTTTCTAATTAATCAAAGATCTCCTCTTTCAATTTTCAACTTCCAATTTTATTTGCAGATCACCTTTGTGTTTCATATACTCAAGTACGATGATTCTAACAGGAAGCAAAATAAGTACATGAATCATCTGGTTTACCACCATACAAGGTGTGGTTTGACACGGGCTCGAGACAAAAATTGGCAGCATCCAAGGATACTTTCTCACTGACTGGAAGATAATAGGATTCAAAGGGTGAGTTGTCCCTCCAAAGATTTGTCTGCAGATAACCAATAATGATTCACATCAGTAATATTTGTGTATGGAAGAAATGGAGTATGGAAAATAAGCTGTTTAAAAGCTTAGTCTTTGGCATGATGAGCATATCTATCAGAATCACAGAAAATAAGCCAAAGATAGTCAAGATTTGAATCTTTAAAGCAAAATGAGAACTCATGTCCTCTGACAATGTTACCTGGAGCATGTATCTTAAAGAGGTACAATTCAGTCCAGCTTTTCCAACTGGAGAATCGAGCTTTTGCCACTTAATAAAATAGCAAACTCTAGTTTCAGCATTTTGAGTTCCCCGGGTTTCTTTTGAGAGATTTGTTGGTAAAACAGAAATAAACCAGCAACCAAGCTTTGGAGAGTGAAGAACCAAAGGAGCTTTGTAGAGGTCACCGGAATAATCATGGAGTGCCCTCGAAGGCATAGCTCTGTGCCACACAAAATACATCAAACTATAGTTGCTAGCATCAAAACTGCCATGTGAGGGTGGTGGACTGAAACTAACATTTGTTGCAGCAATTGTTAATTGTTCTACTGCGTCAACCACTTCCATTGAATAGACACTTGGTTCATTTTCTCCATGGCAGAATGCCTCGGAAGTTTTGCAAGAAACCGGAGTTTCAGTTATTTGGAGATTAGCATTGGGTGTGTTATCTGCAAGATTGTTGCTATCAGATTGAGAACATGAAAGTGGGTATATTGTCAGGTTGCAATACTGGCTCCAAAAAGTGGAGGTTGTAAATCCTTCCACATCCATGTTAGCCCTAAACGAGTATGCTGGACTGCGGACAATCTGCAGTTTCACACTAATTACTACCATTGAAGAACTGTCATTTTCATGAGCAACATCTAAGAAAAACTGTTTAATGAAGAGAGGAGAGAGAGCAAGGGTAGATTATCAAGTATTTGCTCATGTATCAAAAACCATGACTATTAGTTTTCCATATGTCAGCCTCAACCAAGGATTTCAGAAATTCCCAAAATCTGCCTAAATTCTAAGCATAATTACACAGGAAACTTCTTTATATCCACCTTTACCATAATTGGAAAAAAAAGATGGTCTTCATTCTCTTCGAGAACATCAGTCAAATATCAACTTTAGCCTGCAAATCATCTGTTATTGTACACCTTCGATTTAACGTTCTTCAATTCAGGAATCGTTTCTACTTAAAAGCAACAGTTGTGTGTCTACATCACTAAAAAAGGTCTAAATTCTTACTCAATTAGTTAAATAGAAAAGATGGAACATGACAGTGACACTCAATTAGAAGTCTGAAATAAACATACCATCTTTGATTGCTTCCTCATTGGTCCAATGGCATTGAAAAGACCCAGATACCAAACTCCTGGAGGTATCTGAACAAGAACCCGGTTAATTTCAATTCTGCTAATTCTTGCTGAAACATTGATGCCAAACCTGTTCATTTGTTAAATTCAAGGTGATATTTCTCTTCATTGGATAAAACTGAACATTCTCAGGATCTTGAATTTCCCGAATCGATCCGTTCAAAAAGGGATCGAATGCTGCAAAAACAGGGATGCTATAAATAAAACCATGTTGCAGAACATAACTGAACAACATTCTCGTTTGGCACACACAAAAAACAGCACCTTTAAGACAAAAGAAAGAAATTGCACACAAAGAACACGTTTTGGAGTTCCAGGCTCTATAATATCAGGTTAACCAATACGCAATAAAGATTCAATTCTCTTATTTATGTGAAGTATTATCACCAAATATACTCTCATATCAATTCTCTTCCTGTCTGTTGTACCTAACTGTATAAGATAACTGTTTAAGACTTCTGGTATAGGATGGTTGCCATATCTGAAGCAGATAACTCGTAGCTGGCTTTTGGGAATGATATGCTCTTCCAATCCTGTCAAAATCTGAGCATCACCTTCCATAAAAGCAAGGCAGAGCAATAACTGAACCAATGATTCAATTGGATAGACATAATTCATCATCGAAGCAGAATCTCAATCTTCAATTCAACATAATCAAAGGTACTATAACAAAAAACAAAACAAGATCTCAGAGATTATGCAGTGTACACCTAACATAAACATTGTCAAACTAATACTCACAAGTTCCAGATCCGACTCTATTGCTACATTCACCCAAGAGAACCACAGAGGTAAATCAACTAAAAAACACACAGAAAACGGTCCATGAAAAACGATGGTAAAGAGCCATACCACCGTTAATAAAGCAAGAAACTATCGAGTGATTATCGAAATTTCGAACCGGAAATCTCAGGCTTTACTCAAAAGATGGGAGAGAGAACGTCCATTTCATTGGCTTTTACACACACCTCTAATGTAACTCAAATCAAAAGGCCCGACCTCCGTCTGGGGATAACTAAAGATCGAAACAGTAAAAGTGTTCGACTGTATCAGTTCACAAGCTGAATAGGACTGAACAAACAGACACAAAAAGAGCACTAAACGACTCGCAATCCCACAACAAGAGGTCCCGAGAATCGCATTCCGGGCCATTTGCATATTATCCAAACTGGTACAAAAAAAGTTGTCGATTAAGAGAGACTAAAAGGGTTTACATAAGTAATCAGTTCTTTCTTTTCGTGTTAAATAAGGATCACAATCACAAAAGGTCATTAATTATGGTATAAAAGCTATGATTCTGTTTCTGTGACCACCCTTTGATTGTGTTAACGTCCAATCAGGTCATTTGGATTGCGTTCCCACTTACACACGAAATAAATGCATCTCAGAACTGTTGATGTCCAAATGACGTTATGTCTTAAACCCCAAGTTTTAGGAAGGGGTAATGATAAACGTACGAACACCAACCACTTCTTGGTCATTGGATTAACAGATTACCAGGAAACATCTGATTCTGTTTATCGAAAGTGCTCTGTTTACATCGAAAACAGGGCTTTGTAGGACAAATGTTTGTTAGGAAAACAAAGTGAGGGAATTTGACAATTGAAAATTGGGACTTTCCCGTTAGAAATACATAAAATAGAATAAAGTTGGAACAAGAAACAAGAAAAATATTGATGGGCACTTGTATTTCTTCCTAGTGTCTGAGCCGTCACTAAGGACAAAAGCTGGACACAGGAAACGGAGGAATATAGTTAAAGCTACCTCTCTAATCCGTACGATGACCAGAAAATCTACCTCTAAACACGTGGAAGCAAATCAAAACTGTGAACAAGAAAGCTGAGTGTGGAGGCAGAAGCACCAGATACCAAGTCCCCTAGCTCTTCTTGGAAAGGAAAGGCAAGGCACGCATGTCTCTGTCTAGAAGAAGCCGTCCTGTGTCATGCTCTGTATCTACGAACTATAACAAAACAAACCAGAAAACCTGTTAAAACGTAGAGAACGAGTTACATCTTCAGGATTCTGTTTGGTTTGTTCAGAGAAAGGGAAGAGAGATGACGGTGATCGATTTGATAACGAGAGCGGACGCCATTTGCAAAAAGTACGATAAGTACGACGTCGATAAGCAGAAGGAACTCAACGTCTCCGGCGACGATGCTTTTGCCCGCCTCTACGCCACCTTCGAAGCCAACCTTGAGACGGCCGTTCAGGTAACTTGCTCTCTTTCTCTTGAAACTATTTTTTCAAAAGGGTTTCAATCACTCGAATGTTTAGCTTTCTATAAAATGGAATCTTTTGCTGTCTTTATTCTTCAGAAATCGGAATCGGCAGCGAAAGAGACAAAAAGGGCTACCGTGGTTGCTTTGAACGCAGAGATTCGAAGAATAAAGGGCCGATTACTGGAGGAACTCCCGAAGTTGCAGAGACTAGCTCTTAAGAAGGTCTGTTTTCTTCCTCTTTCTTTCTTTCTTTCTTTCTTCTTGATCTTAAAGGTATCTTCTTTTTCATGATCAGGTCAAAGGGTTATCTAAAGAAGAGCTCGGGGCTCGAACTGAACTAGTCTATGCTTTAAAAGACAGGATTGAAGCAGTACCTGATGGCAGTACAAGTGCAGCTTCACAACCTGGTGCTTCTGGTTCAGGGCCTTCTGCTTCCTCATATACAGGAATCAAATTTGACTCTAATTATGGTAAATTGATCATTCTGCTCCATTTTGACTCTTTATCGTCGATTCTTTGCCTGGTTTTATGTGGATATTGTTCTGATTATCAGTATTTTTTTTCAATTGTTCTGTCCAACTTCTGACAGAAAGCAGTTTCGATAACGACTACTTTAAACAAACTGATGAGACAGATCAGTTTAGGCAGGAATACGAAATGCGTAGAATCAAACAGGCAAGTAGTAGTATGTTCTTGAAATTACAGCGAAATAGTAGATTATGCTCTGAATATTTCAATAACGATCAACCAATCATGGAAAAGCTTAATAAGATCTCCTAATCTTGAAGGATCAGATTAGTTCAGATAAAACCTGATTCAGAACACATTGACTTGGGACAATAACACGATGTCCTTGAGACAATAACAAAATTTCTTGTTGCAAGTACTAATTTGAAACTTGTTTCTCTGTTCTTTTGTAAGTTTATAGTTAATGTTGTCCTTTTCACAAGCAGCAGAATTCGTTCGTTTAAATCTAACGGAAGTGACAACGTTGGAAATGTATATGCTTCTTATGTAGGATGAAGGTTTAGATACCATAGCAGAAGGATTGGACACTCTGAAAAACATGGCTCACGACATGAATGAGGTCTGAAAGACATGTTTCTCCATCTTCTTCTTCTTCTTCATCATCATGATATATAACATCTAGTGGTCCATTCACTTGCAGGAATTAGATAGGCAAGTGCCTCTGATGGATGAAATAGATGACAAGGTAATAATCATATCCTTAGCTTTATTTCCATCACATTACAGCTCTAAATGGACATGAATGGCATCCAATTTATCTTACCTACCTACCCTTTTGGATACTCTGTCATTTGCTTAAGCGATTATGTCCTGTGTTAGGTTGACAGAGCAACTTCGGACCTAAAAAATACTAATGTCAGACTCAAGGATACAGTAAATCAGGTAATTGATTTCCATTTTTCTTGTGAAAACTCTGATTATATAATCTATCTCCACCTCTTCTCGTGTCCTTTACTGTCGTTTGTTTGTGATCGCACTATGTTTCAGCTGAGGTCCAGTCGAAACTTCTGCATTGATATCACCCTGTTGTGCATAGTTCTTGGCATTGCTGCGTATCTATACAAGTAAGTCTCCACAACTTTGTATTAATTCATAATCTTTTTAATTTGATCTAGTCCTCCTTGAGATTTCCCATAAAAGGGGTGTTAGCTTAACATGATTTGCTGACCCACTGACTATTTGAATCGAGTTCGACCTTATAGTTTAGTTTGTCGAGTGATTCATATCGATTTGTTTTGCCTCCTCCTGTCTTGTAGTGTGTTGAAGTAGAGGAGAGGTGTTTTCCAACAATAATACTCAACGAGAGTTCCACTCATGCGATTTAGTAGTACGCAGTTTTACTCCTATATGTTAGAGCAACTTGGTCTTGAGGTGTTCATCACTTCCATGCAATTCAATAGTACGCAGTTTTACTCCTACCTGTTAGAGCAACTTGGTATTGAGGTGTTCATCACTTCCTCAAGACTCCTAGTTATCTGGGATGGGCAAGCTCTCTGTAATTTTTCAATTTCTGTAGCCATTTGTGCTTTAGTGTGACTTGAATGCTGTATTATGTGATTGCTAATGCTGTTGACTCGATGTGTGAATAAAGAAGTATTAGAATTTAGAGCTTATAATTAATTATTTTTTTATTTGAATGAAGACAAATTGAAGATAATGTAAATTACGTGCCACAGAAGTACTTGAAAAAGAAATAAAATAAAAACAAAATAAAAAAGATAAATCCAAGAACACCGAGTTACTGTCAACGATTCAACACTTTTGTCTTTGGTCAAACTTAATGTTCAAATGTCAAATCTGTACGATGTATCTCTATATCGCTGGCCACTGAAAAGAGATTGACGTGGGGTTTATAAATTTATGGACTCTTTTAGTCTTTAAATTAGTTTTTAGGATTGGTTTTTTCATATAATTTGTAACAATTAGTATAAGAGCTAACACTATTTTTTCAAGACTTCATGTTACGCCCATGAGTGGTAATGTCAGTATTGCAATGTTTGCCCAGGGGTTAGAAAAGGTATAACATACAACGAGCTTACTAGTGCCTGACTGCGAAGCATGATAAGATGTTACCGTCAAATTGTCTCACATCGGTAATAAAAGAGTAATATAAAATTTACAGGCATATGTGTTCTCCTACCTTTCAAGCTAACTTTTGGAGTTAGTTATCTTATAAAACTTGTAACAATTTGTATCAAAGCTAACAATACTCCTTCAAGCTCTCGTGTCACACTCACGGATGGTAACGTCGACATTATAATATTCACTCGAAGCTAGAAACGGTCTAACGCACAACTAGCCCACGGGTACGTGAGTGATAACGCCGATATAACAATGTTCACTTGAAGCTAAAAAAGGTCTAGCACGCAGCCAACCTGCTAATACCTGAGCTGCAAACCATTGTGGGATGTTACGGTCTAATTGTTTCATATCAGTAATAAAAGAAACTGATGTGGAGTTTATAAGCTTATAGGCTCTCTCACTCTTCAAGTTAACTTTTAGGATTAGTTCTTCCAACTATAACATCACGTTAGACTGTACTTTTTGTCCTAGTCAATTTCTATGGCTAAAGTTCCATATTCATGAAAAAATGACAAAAAAAGACTACAGATTTTCTAATTTAATTATTTAATAATTTTAATAAAAGCTTATTTGTATAATTAATATTTTATATAATTTCCTTCTCACTTGTTTCTTTCCAAAACATTATACTCAATTGAATCTAAGAAAGAAGCCTAACTTTTAGACTAAGGATGAGAATTTTTTCCTCATCTCACTTTGAGTCTAACAAATTTTGAAAAGAGTTAGAATATTGACTTTAAATTCTTAAATTTTAATTGAAATAACATCTTTTTTAATTTTTATTTTAAAAAATCGAGTTAAGCTCGAATCCAATCAACTCTAAGCTATGTTATAAATTTCAGACTCAAGCTTAAGAATGAAATCTTCAGTTTCTATTAAAATGTATCGTTTTATTTTATCCACATATTTATATGAAGTATACGTAAATATGTTGATGAGATTAAATAGAATTTGGACGAAGTAAATAAAAAATATGTTACCAAAACTTACCTATTGCCACTTAACATTGCCTTTTACTCGATTTTCTTTTACTTTCGGGAAAAAAAGGTATCTTTGATAATATAATGTTATCAGGTGCCACGTAGATCCACGTAATCCATTACCCTCTTGGAAGTAAAAGTCATAGGATAGGATTGAACATCAAAAGACTACCAACCATCTTTTACAAACTATTTGACTTACACAAGCACTTGAGTCCATCGCACGCACACCCTATAATCTCCCACTGTCAGAGAAACTCTAAGGTCACACGACAAAAAAACGAATGATACGACGACAAAAACCCTCAAATAAAAATAAAAATAAAACCCAAAAGAAAGAGACTGAAAGCCACCAAGGAAGAGGCTTTAGCTTTATTACTACATATTACATGAGGGACCTCAAGGACCTCGCTTTCACTGGTTTTCGCATCCGTTTTTTACTGATATCTCCATTTTCGTTATCTTCAAGCTCCTCTTCCTCTTCCTCTTCATCTTCCTCGTCGTCCACATAATCAAAGCTGTTATTATCTCCAACTGGGGAAGAGCTTGAAGATGGAGTCGTATTGTCTGTTGTTCCAGTAATGGCGTCGTCGCTCTTCGTGTCGGTTGTCTTGTTCGCTTCACCTCTATCACCTCCTCCTCCTCTACGTTTACCCCACAACGGACCAAACCCAGAGTAGTAATAAAACTCGTATGGATTCGAGTTCGACGACGACGACCCTTTCTTCGCTGACTTTGATCGGGTTCTAAGAGACCCAGTTAGTGCTTTTTCTTGTTTCTTGATGGAGAGTCCTGGAGAGGCTGCTAACGCATTGCTGCGATTGTAGTTCATGGAGTACCGCCCTTTAGGGTAATCCTCCTTGCCGTCGTTTTTATTGCGGCGACGAACTTTCCCACCTGTTTTAGCTAGTTTTACCTCTTCGAACACCCCCTTCTTCAATGGGTTATTGTCATCGTCGATGAACTTGTTATCGATCTTCGGATTTGTCGGTGGTTTCTCTTCTGCGTCCACCATCATCGACGCGACGCTGCGCATCATATGTACCATATTCAACAACTACTAACGCTAACTGACCAACCGGAGATAATTTTTCCAGCAATTGCTTGTGAAGTATGGAAGTTCTCCAAAAACCCTAATACGAGATAAAATTCGTAGTAGAGATTAAATTACCTCTCAACACCACCAATAGAATCGCCTAAGCTCCCATTCCCATTAAAGCTATCTTCTCCTTCGAACTGATAGAAATATAGAAAGATGAGGAATACCCATTAACCTAATCGACTATCGGGAACTGAATACCACGATACAGCCAACAAAAATTAGGTTTTTGACGGAAACCTAGTGTCGTATCCTACATACGGAAAACCCTAGAAACTAGGCGAGCAAGTGAATCCAGAAATGGAGAGAAAACAGAAGAGGGTTGTGATAAATCTGCTAAAATATGAACGAACTGACCTGAGATAGAGAAAACGGGTAAGCTTCTTGAGAGAAAGGAATCACATCCCATGGAGACTGGTTGAGCTGGCACACGTGTGTCTGAAGAAGCACTTCAGCCCCAGAAGAGGTCATCAACGAAGAGAGGTTTGTGTTCTTGCGAATCCTCATACAGACAGTAGAGAGAAACAAAAGCAAAGATCGAAGCTTTCTGCATATATATGTATATCTATAGAGAAACCCAACTGGGAAGTAAGTAGTTGCTGTTCTTGTGATGTATCAACATCTCCGTCTTCTTCCTCCTCTTGTTCTTCACAGAACTCGATAATCAGGGTTTTCTCTCTTAACTTTCTGTTGCTTTCTTTCTTTCTCGGCCCTTCATTATATGTTTCGATTCATTTTACGCTTGGACTGTTTTGTCCTTAGGTCATTTCGTTATTTACTGAGGCTGCTTATGAGCGAAAATAAAGCTGCTGCTATTACACGTCATGACAGCGGGTGGTATCAAGTGTTGCCTTCTCTATTTTAACAATTTCTTGTTTGTGTTCATTGTGGGTAAAGTGTAATTGGTGAGTCTGATGTGGCCAAATTAGCTTCCGAAATTTAACAATGGCGTCGCGGATCGCCGCTTTTTCAGGACAACGTAACGTTGAAAAACTTTTCCCCTTTGCAAATTAATTCTTATAATTTTCACAAACTATTTTCATATAAATAAAATGTAGTAATTTATTTAAAAATTATATGTTAATAATATATGTTTATTTATATTAAAAATTTAAGATTAGACCATTACATGTAATAATTTAAAATTAATTTTTAAATATTTAATAGATATAATTTTTACCATGTTTATATTTAGATTTTTATTTAGATTATTATATTTTAAAATTTATTATTTATTTTATAAATATTTTTAATTATTGCATATTTTTATATTCGTTAATTTTTTATTTATAATATAAAATGGGTTTAAAATCATAAATTTTACAATATTAATATGAATTAAAATTTGACGTTAAAATATTTCAACTTTTATTTTTTAGCAAAAATATTTCAAAGTTATCAAAATCATTAAAATAATTATATACTCGTTCGTATGTTTATTTCATAATTATTCTAGAAAGTTTGATATTTTTAATTTTTAAATAATAAAAATTATACATAATACAAAAAATACTAATATGATATGAGGAGTCATATCATTTATAGTAACAAGGAACTTGCCGTTAAGATATTTTTATCAAAATTTGAAAGTTGAAATATTTTAAATTTATATTTAAAGTTTGAGTTATTATTGTAAATTTTAGTAAAGTTTCAATTTTTTTATAATCAATGTTATCATATTAAAATTTTAAAATTATTCTTTGAATTAAAATAAAATGGAATATGATAAGTAAAATAATTAATAATTAAATAGGAATTAGAGAATAAGAAATAAATATAAATCATCATCATACACCCAGTCCAAACTCTGGCAATAAAGCCGGGTCTGGAGAAATCTGATAGTACGCAATCTTATCCCTACATAATAAAAAAGCTAATTTCGATAGACTCACATGCAAATGTGACAATAAAAAATAATACAAATTAAAGAATAAATAAGTAAAACTATCTTTTTTGTACTGTTTAATGTTACCATTCCAAGCCATAAACTTTGAAAGCACATAGTTACTCTTTTCTGTTTTGGAGAAAGATGGTAATGGGTCGAATCCGACTCTGCTTTGTTAGGATTTAACCCCAATTTTGAGCCCAAATTTGAGTGACTGATTTTTTATTTTTAAAAATTAAAAATAGAAAAACTATATTGCTCTTGTAAAATGACATCTGACTCCGCACATAAAATCTTCTATTCCAATTACAATATTCTAATTATATTTCATTAAATCAAATTTATATATTTCTGTAGGGTTTATGTGAATGTGTGAATAAGATTTAATAGAACATGATAAGAACATCGTAACTATTGCTCAACTTTGTCAATCGACTTGATTTTTATTTTTAAATTAAAAAACAACATTATTTTTAGAAAATAACATCATTTTTGTTAATCCAGTCAATCCTATTCGGGCCAAGTCCGGATCCAAATGTCATCAATAACTGGGTCAATCCCTCTAGCTATTTGCTCTATTTGTCATAGGTTCAGACTTATTATATTTTATATCAAATTAAAATTTTAAATTGACTGATCATCAAAACTTTTTTCACAATTAAATTATTGTTATTTCATATTAATTGTGATTATTATTTATTATTATTATTTTTGGAGACATGGTTAAAAATATACATTACAACTGTACAATATAGCAATGGACTATTTTGTAATTTTTAAAAAAATTCAGAGACTATTTTATAAATTTAAAAAATGATTTGAAATGATACTCGGTATTAACCGATACTAGTACAATACTGTACCAAAACTCAATCCAATACTAAGTCTGATACGGTATTCGCAATATTACTTTATCATCTAAACTTTTTTTCTAAAATAATATTATTTTAATTTATAAATTTAAAAACTTTAAGATTAAAATGACGTTTTTTAAATAGGACCATAAACATAGTGGAACCTCTTTAAATTGATACTCGGTAAATTAATAAACTCTCTAAGATAATATTTTTCTTCGGTCCCGACTTAGGCCAGTTGAAAATTTAACAAATTTCGATAAGATAATAAGATAATATATTTTCAAAATATCCCTATGTAAATATAATATCATAAATTAATAATTATATAAACTTACACAAATATAACTAAGACAATTTAGTGAAATATGATTTTAGTGTTGTTTGTTTTTTCTTAAAATTTAAGTCTGGTTGGAGCTCATCTCTAACTTTTCTTATTACATCCAAAATTTCTAATGTTGTGTTATCGAATTGCACCAAAAAATTATGACGAGTTCTAGACGCGATAAGTGCTTCCTTACACATAACTGGTTTCAAAGGTACTGTATCGTCTTCAACTTCATCATCAACATTATTTTCAAAGATAGTAGTCACAATTTCTTCTAAGCTCTGGACCTCTGAACATGTATCATTTTCACCTGAGTAATCCAATAGGCTATTGATATCAATTTTATTGTGATAGCTGAGATCATTAATCATGAGTTCAAGTTCATGAATGTCATTTTCACAAGTGGGTTCATCTAAATTCCTTGAGACTTCATCCCCTGAACGAATTTTGCAGTGTCGAAACAATTTGTTATTGTCTCTTGCTGAACATTAACTGTCCAAGTCAAGACTGCAAGATTGATAGCATCCAAAACATTAATCTTACCTGGATCAGATTGTCCCAACTCATAGCCTTCTAAAATCCTATGATAAAATCTCCTACAATAGTGCATCTTGAAAGCTCTTATTATTTCAGCATCACAAGGTTGAATTTTTGATGTCATTTTGGGTGGCAAGAAGAACAACTCAACATTATGTAACCCTTCAATATTTCTTGGATGTGCTGGACAATTATCTACCATGAACAAAATTCTTCTACCATGCAATTTTTTATCAAACCAACGGATATATTCATCAAAGAGCACATTTGTCATCCAAGCTCTTTTGTTGGCACGGTAGTGACAATTCAAGCTATTCATGTTGACATTCTTGAAGCAACGTGGCTTTACATATTTTCCAATAATCCTAAAGGGATTTTTTTCAGAGCCATCCTCATTGCAACAAATAACAATTGTTAGCCTTTCTTTGACTTTTTTTCTTTCTTCAAGTTGCTTCGTAACAAGAGAATGATCAGCTTGTAACCTGTAAAACAAACCAGTTTCATCTATATTAAAAACATCTTTCATAGGGAACTTATCTATTTTTTCCCTTACAGACTCCAATTGCTTCTCCATGTTTTGTATATCAACCGAACCACTATCTCATAAACGATGAAATGACTTGATACCGTGTCGTAGCTTGAATTTCTCAAGCAAACCTTGAGAAAATTTGTGCTCAGAATCTTGTTGAGGATATAGAAGTTTCATTGTATCTCTTGTTTTTTTTCCAAAAATTAGCTCTCCGGTCATATTCACACGATCTTGGTACTAGAGAAACCACTCATAAACAACTTTCTCCATATCTAGAAATTTTGCTAGTTTGTGCCGCTTGATATTCTTTCCTTTTTCTAGGTTGGCCGAAAGATACTCAGGTGATCGTTTGAGTGTGTTTGAGATTGTATCTTGACTAACTTTCAAATGAAACTTTTCTCCAAGCCACAACTGCAAATCTTTTTGAGTGCATATCGAATGATCTCTCTTGTACTCACATAATTCTTTGCGTATTTGATCCGTCATTGTTGATTTCGTGACACCTTTTAGATGAGGAGCCATTGTTGGGTGTGGTTTCAAGAAATTTTTTATTTTGTTTATAAAGTATTTTCTATCTCCATCATACGTGCATATGTACATTGAATGTTTTTAGTAAAAATACAATGAATAATACTTAATTATTAAAAAACGATGAACATTATTTATTAGTTTTCATTAATATTATGTACAATGAATCTATGTTTTAGATTCACTCAATTGATATGAAACATGAATTTTTCTAAGATACAATACTTTACAGCATTATTTCCTTAGTTTGCATTTCTTCTCTTAATTTAGGATGACATGTATTAATAGTTAGTATTTCTAGACACGTGGTAGGCCACGTTAACAAACTTAACAATAAGATTAACGTTGCTAACATTGAAAAAATTGAAAGTTTGAGTAATTTATACTCAAATTTTAAAATTTGAACTATAATTACAAAATTTATCAAAATTTGATATTTTTTTACAACTAACCCTATATATATAACTTTGTTGTATGTGTTTATTACTACAAGAAAAAGTAACAATATAATTATCTTGTCTTTTCATCGCGACAATAGTTTTAAATGTTTGTACTTCTATGGCAATACAAATTTTCCAACAAAGTCCATCGGCCTATATCAATGTATAAACTACGTCAAAGACTAAGGTTATGTTTGATTGGACGTAAAGTTTTTAATAGAATGGAATGAAATGATTTATAATGGAATGAAACATAAATGGATCTAAAATTAGAAAATTATTATTTGAGATGAATAAAATGGTTCATAATGTAATATAGTGAAATATTGTTTGGAAGATGAATGGAATTAAATGAAATGTATGTATAATAATAATGAATGACTATTATACCCTTAATAAAACAAAACATATGTTAATGGGGTTGAGCGTATAATTGGTATTATAAACAATTATTGATGATATATTAGGTAGTACATATTTATCATTTTATATTTCATCATAAACTTCACAAATCGGAAGTAACTCATTTTAACTTTTTAAGATGGAATGAGATATAATGTGAAATCATCTCCTTCCATCCTATTTCATTTAATTCCATTTCATTATAAATCATTTCTTCAAACGATAAATAATATTGCATTACATTTCATTCCATTACTAAACCCCAAACCAAACATAGCCTAAGAGAATTTTAAACTTCTAATATTAAGTACCTAATGGGTTCTTTGTTTTGCTTGATACGCTAAAAAAATATGATAAAAAAGAGATGTGGAAAAAACTAACAATAACAATAACAACTTAATAAATGCAACCTTACTCCTAACTAATAAAGTAATAGTAGCTTAGTTTTGAAAATGAATTCATGATTCACTTATAAATAAAAACAATAATTCATAAGTTGAATTTTTATGCTTAATTTTTTGTTACATGAAACTGTGTTAATTTAAATATTTGTTATTTTAACAAAGTTTCGATTGTGTTTACATCTTTATAAATCACAGCATTAAAGTATAATACCAAACAGAACAAAAACATATCTAAATGACAAGAAATTAACTTCCAATTAGCAATTGACAAACAAATCTAAATAAAAGTTGTATGCTAAACTCACTTAATTTTTTTAGAACTAAATTTTAATTGAAAATGTTCAGTATTGTAAGAGCATAAACGAATTGCATCTTCAAGTTATTTTTAAATTTATATAACAAAATTTTAAAATATTTTTAAGGATTAAAAATTGGGATTGTATTATGTTCATTAATTTTAAATCATTCAATAATTTATTTAAAATATATAATAAACAAAATACTATGTGTAAGGAGATATTTAATTGGTACTCATTTAAAATTACTAATTTATCTATCTAAAATTATGAATTTTCTCATTAAAGAGAGAGAGAGAGGACGTCGTAGTCCAATATCCATATTCTTCTACGTGGGCTTATAGGCAGACTTTGGAAGTTTCGGTCTCAAATTAACCCATCCGATACAAATACCGCTAAAGCATCACTCATGTGTTCACTAGATTTAGATTTGGGATTGAGTCTAATTATTATAAAAAGCTAAGGCCTACAGCTCAACTCGTTAAAAGCTTGTCAAGCCCAATAGACTAATAGGTTCCATCATGACTTGTTTACGTGTTTGTGTTCGTGTTTGTTGTGAAAATTTATAGAACGTGCCTGGACTTGGAATGGCATGTAGATCTTGAATTGGATTATGGCTTACATATATCACCAACGCCCGCATGTAAGCTTCTGGGAGAAATATGACTCGTTTGTCGTTTCCCGTCAGAATTTGCTGACTCAAAGCACTCGACATTACACGCAAGTCACTACGTCGGCTAGTTCAATTCCCCTTTTTATATATAACTTGTTGTTCACATTGATTGGTACCAAGTCAAAAGCTTCCTGTGAGAGTTTGTTTTATATTAAAACTCTAGATTATTAGAAAAGTTGTGGTTTTGATTGTTGAAACTTAAAGAGGGAGAGTCAACCCAGGAAATGAAAACGCGTAATCAAAAGAGGAATGGTTTCATAGTCAAACTGGTTGAAGGTGTACCACTTGAAAGGTTTAGCTAAGCCTTATGTCAGGAAACTGAGTCTAAAATGCTTAATTCTGAGCTTATTAATGCTCATATTGTGAATGTTTTCAACGTTTTTTGCTACCTGAAATGTCGACTATTAGTAAACCTTGGCGGCTTTAGAACATGGAATGACAGAGTCAGATTTAGCTTTCTGCTCTTAGTTGCTATCAAGATTTTAATGGACCATTTCAATAATTGCCAAGGATACGATTAAGCCGATTGTAACTATAATATTTCGACTGCTCAAAGGAATTTAAAGTTTTGCTTGCCATGATTGTTAGGCCTTGTCTTTTGGTTTACTTTCAGTGGCAAATTATTCACGGAAGCGGAGGATAATGACGAAAGTACATGACCCCTATATACAGTCTGAGCCTGAAACACCTGAAGCCAGTTGTTTTTATCGGGTCCCTCAGGAGTTTTATCAACTGTCAAATTAACTCGGTCCTATTTGGCATGAAACAAGCAAGAAAGCTGGCTAGGCTATATTGGAGATGCCGAGGGTTTTTATATATAAAAACGTAAGAGTACATCTTAGGTTGATAGATAGAGAAGTGATTGCACTACAGAAAGAACTAGCTAGGACCCATGAGACAGGCACAATTCCACTCATAGAACTACCATCCTTGTCAACGAAACTGACCCACCTGGTTTATCTCATCATCACCGCAGGATTTTTGAGCATTGGTATTGGTATGGTAGGTCCTGATGCAACTGTATGGTTTGGCGAACATACATGATCTGGGACTGGGACGATGTTAAAATTCAGTTTCCATATTGGAGTTCCTCTCTGTTATTCATAGATTGAACAAACCAACCACATCTTTTGTTGATGCAACTGCCGCTTCTCATCCCCATAAAGGGCGAGGGCACTCACAAATTGCTGGAGCTAGTGCTCTGCTCGCGGCTCGCCAACCATTTCTCGAGTCAATTGTCCATCCTGACACGTGATACAGAAAAAACGGCTTCTGGTTTTGCTCTTTTGCAATTATGTCTGACCCATCACAACCTTCAGTGGATGACATGCTGTTTATGTTTGTGTCCTGCTATTTCAAAGTTTGCTGCTCACCATCGGCCTTTTCTTTTCTTTTTTTTGTTTGATTTTTTCAATTAAACAACCAACTGTGTCTCCTAATATGTGTACATAAAGGGATCTTAAATAACTCAAGGAGCATAGAACTATATATGAATTTTGAGACAACAGATCTGTTCATAGTTGAATTATAGAACTTCAAATCTCTTTCGCAGGACTTGTTAATTGTAATGTATTTAAAAGTTTGCTTATTATTTATTTCATTTCCGCGTGTTGATTCTTTTCCAGCCAAGTTGAGTCCGGTTTTCATTGCTTTACTTCTTGATAACACAACAAAACTCAGGACCCGACATCTTGTGATTGCGGTGTGATCCAGAGTTCAGACGATATATCCAATTAAAACTTTCTAGGTTTGTTTTCTTCGAGGCAAGATCTTCTGTTCAATTTTATGGTGTTTTATTGTGTCCAGTAAATCTCAGCCATTTATTTTTACGGAACTCGTATTTATTTATGCGGGACTCACGCGAGGCTCACATAAATAAATGACTGAGATTCACTGGACACAATAAAACACTATAAAACTGGACAGAAGATCTGAAATCGTTTTCCTCACAACCCTTTTTGAATACCTCAATCACACAAAATATTTATTCTTAGGATAGCTTAATTAGGTTAAAAAAAAAGAGAATAAGGTTTGGCGAATTTCCACCAATAGGTCACGTGGACACGTCGTTGTCGCATACAATTAATGGACATAGATGGTCCACCATTGAATTGAAATGTTCTCGCCAACAAAAATATACTTAAACCCACCGGATTAACACTTTGATCCATTGTTTAACCCTCCCTAATCCTAAGCTGAACGTGGATGATCTAAGCAAGACAGGCTGCCATGGAATTCCTGCATACAATGTCAATAGCTGATTAAGATGTGTTGTTTAAAACTGAAAGTGAAGCCTAATAAGCTACCTAAACATAATTCCGGGAACCTTTATTCTGATTCCTGGCAAAAGCATCTCCACGGCCGAAATTTCTGACGATTGGCTTGGTTGGTTCCCCTGTTAACGTCAGGAACCACAACCGACGGATGATGATGGTGACCACACTACAGGGACCCGGTTTTATGTGTTCAGTAATTTAATTAGAGTGAACAACCTCTCTCAGTTTCCATCCCCATTTTATTAAATATTAAATCATATTTTCAAGTAAAAATAAAAGAGTCTGCAACGGCAAGGACGGGTGGCTCAGTTTTGTTTCTTGGCACCCCAGTCCCAGCGGGGCCATAGCTGGCCTGGCATCGCCCTCTGGTGTGTGAATCCGTACCTTTGGCCATGCAGAGAATAGATAATGGAGTTTTAGTTTTAGTTTTCAGAGTTATCGTTTTATTAGGGGACATAATTAAACAGAGAGCATATGCATTTGTCATTATATTCGGCTAACGTTCACGGAATCTTTCACAATAACATATTGCAAAATTGAAGCTTAAAGCGCATTTCATTCTTCCTTCTTTTTCTTTCTAGATTCCGAAGTTTAAGCTTTCAAGGCCTTTACTTACATCCAACTTAACATCTAACAAGGTAGTAGGGTACATTCTCTGGGGTCAAATTTTGCTGTAAACCACATCTGTCCCAACTTTTATGCGGCAACAGGTGATAAAAGAATTGTCCATGTCGTCTGGATTCCAATGAAAATTAGAAAGCTATTCAACGTATTTACCTACCATCCAATGCTACACTTTTTCCAATGTAAGGAAACTGGTGAAGGTCTTGAATTATTATTATCTTGGTTAGTACTACATCATTATTTCTCCATATAACTTAACTATTTTTATTTAAACAGTTAAATTATATAAATCAAGATATTTGAAAAAAAAGAAAAAAGAAATAGAGAGTTGGACAACCACCATACTTTTCGGAAGTAAGAGTGTAACTTGTCGTGGGCAATTAAAATTCCTTGCTCAGATAGATGGATCGTATTTGTTGTTTTATGATGATTTCAATGCTATTTTATTTTGTCTTGTATAGTTCATTTCAATTTGTATCATAGTTGACAGCATCCAATGAATGTGCAAAACTAAAGCAGCCTGTCTGTTTTTAGGGTGGTCTTATAAATAGTTAAAAAGCCAGACAACCAACGTGAAAATGTTATATTTTTAATCTTTAATTTAATTTAGTATTTGGATTGGAAGCGGCGTGTTCCGAATATTTATATTTATGAGGCTGTAATCAAAAGTTAGACTATGTTAGGCGGTCCACAGTTTCTGCTTATTATCAATACAAAAAGAAGAGTGTATTAGTTATGTTATGTATATTCATTCATATAGGCCAGTCTAGATGAAGGTCTATTTCAATGGAACTCTATGTGGGTTAGTCAACTTTGGTTATAAAATATGGTAAGGCATAGAAAACAAAAGCCAGCGGTTGCGTTGCCCATGATGTTGCATCCTGTTCTATTTCTAACTTGGTGGGTATAATTGAACATCATAACTTTTCCACCTAATTCCTACCTCTTGCCGACCGTGGACATCGAAAGCTTCAATTTTTTTTTTAATTCGATAAATAACCTGAAAAGGGTCTTCTTAATTATTTAGGAAAACCAATGTTTACAACGAGCATACATGTCTTAGGTCTCCTTTTCCTTGATTGGGATGGTATGACACTTGAATGTGTAGAATTCATCCAATAGGGTTTTTGTATTTTACAAATTTAGATTTTGATTAACCATATTTAGAAATTGTTTAAACTTCAAATCAGGAAATATGGTAAAACAAAATAAGACCCCCCCTTCCCTTTGAATGTGTTTTGATGACAAAACGCTGGCGTTTAATTCAACTCCGGTGTACGACCCTTCAAAACAGACAAACCTGGGGAGGGGGGAGGGGAACCCTGAGTACACGTGGCAGAAGAAAGCTGCGGTATTATCCACCTACTCATAGGTACCACGTAGCAGAGCAAAGCCATAATGAGTTACACGTAGCGTAAGGTGATTGGCTGTTGCCAGAGAACCAGTGGAGCTGACGTTGGACGTCGTTGTCAGAAAGAGCTCCCAGAGGGCACCAAAAAGAAGTGGGTAGTGATGGCCTAATCACTTCGTGACAAGCCTTGATTAAAGTGGCCCTTTTATTCGTTTGCCACCGCTTTACTCCTCTATTTACCAGCTTGCCACTGCTGTCCTTTAGCCGCTTTGTCCTAGGCCCTTCACCTCGTTCAGTTTCCAAAACTAACCCCAATTCCTAACCCTCTTTAACCATGCACCCTAAAGAAGAGTTATACTGTACTATCAAGGATTTCTAATATCTTTACTACGTTGCATAGTATAGTATAGGAGCAGGTGAAGACAATTAGGCAATGCAGATTGAGGTAAGTAAAAAGAAAAGAGAAAACAGGAAAGGAAGTAGCTAGCTCCTGTATAAATTAACTAGAATCCAGGACAAAGAGTAGATTAGACATAATAACACCTTGAGATGTTGATATCATGGGAAGGTATGGGACCCATTTACTTTGATTACCTACTGCTTTTGACCCCCACCGAGGTCCTTCCATGGTAAATTCGGAAAAGTACGGGGCATCTAATCCCCGAACATGTAAGAAAAGATGGATGCGTCCCTCTTGTGAAATTTCGCTTTCGTGTAAGGGCACTTTTGTCAACATAAATGTGCATTTATATAATATATAGAGAGAGAAAGAGAGGGTTTTAAGTTTTAACTTTTAATCAGTTAGCGTGTAGGAATTGGCCACTCCAATCCAGGGAAAGGAAAGGAAAGCAAAGTTAGTGAAAAAGCAGTGTGTCCAAAATACCATTTTGCCCCTCAAATATTGTTTTTATTATAAAATGAATTTCTTACGGAAAACAAGTCATTAGCAATTATTTTTCTCGGGGTTGGGTGGTATGGAACTATATTATGGATATAGATAATGGCCTAAAACTACAAAACATTTCTATGACCATTTTCTTTCACAGATTGTTCGTTGCTTAGTGTGTCCATGAATCCACTCTTGTTGGTTTCTTTTTCTTCTTGCTCTTCACCTACTATTATTGCTTCTACTGCTACTGTTATTACTACTGCTACTACTTCAGCTCATTCCACTAATCTGTGGCCTGTTTGCTGTGTGCATAAGCTAGATTTGGAAGCTGGGCACAAACTTGGGAGTCAAAGCTTAGTACTTGCACGGTCACTGATGTTGTTGCTTGATTTGAGCAACTTAGGGACCCTTGTTAACTAAATTTCCTGTCAGGTTCTTGTTTTGAGCGTTTGGCTTTATAAGTTTAGCTACTCAAGTTGGAATCTTTGTTGGTCGTTTAGGCCCATTTTCTGGTTCTGTGTATTTGGCGGTGCCAAGCTATAAAGGGTTAAAAACGGAGTTACTGATTAAGAATTAGAAACTGGGAATCTTGAGGATTCTTTGATTCTTACTTGTGGGTGTGTGAATTTCTTATCTTGTTCAATCTTGGGTCCTCTATCTTTCATGCTATCTCCGTGTTGTTGCTGTATTGGTGGATAAGATAGCATCTCTTGTAACTCCCTATATCTACTTTCTGATTCAACTTGTTTTTGGTGAATTTGGAGTTGGTGGGCTTTGCTCTTATTCATTGTTGTCAGCTCTTTTTGTCCGACCAAATATGGTTCCTCATATGCTCTTTCTCTAGACTTACTCTGCCACTCTTGAATTATCGGATCGAGTTCAGCTTGGTGCAGTTTCTACTTTCTAGCTCCCTTGTTTTGGCTACTGTATTAGATGAATTTCTTCCATGTACTCGGATTTAATATAAAGGTGGGGGCTTTTCTTTGGATTCGATGTTGCTGGATTGCGTCTGTAATCTCCATGAACTGGTTCATTAATGTTGGAATTGTTGACGGCAAGACGTTTCTGTTTGGTAATGGTGGCAAGATGTGGCTCAAATGCTGGGAGAAGATCACTGGAAGTAGTTGCCAGAGTCACCATCAATATTCCCGGTATATTGGGTCCAAGAAGGTTAGGAAGACTTGGTGGAGAAAGCTCTTAGTTGCATGGGTAATTCTCTGGGTCTTGGTCTCTTTATGGATCTTTTGGTACATGAGCTCACAGGCTACTGAGAAAAGAAAGGAAACCCTTACAAGCATGTGTGATGAGAGGGCTAGGATGTTACAAGATCAGTTTAATGTGAGCATGAATCACGTGCAGGCTATGTCCATTTTGATCTCAACCTTTCACCATGGAAAGAACCCATCCGCAATTGATCAGGTAGTGAAGCCTTCCTTCTTTCTTCTTACGTTTTTGCAACTAGACGCTTAGGGATTTTCATAACAATTCCGAATGTTATAACTCGCAGATTGACAGTTCCCACTCTTGTTCCCAATGTTTCATCAGGATTGGTTAATTATTAACTATCTTTTAGCTTTTACATTTTGATTGATGAGGTCATGAATGTGTTGGACATTTCTGATATCAGTCTCTGAGTGTGTTGAGTTTTTCTTACCGAGTGGCGTGGTTCATGATTTCGAATTTGGTGATGATCTGCTATTCAAGCCATGTAACATTGAAACTACTAACTCTTAGACTTTATATAGAGGACGTTTGCAAAGTACACTGAGCGAACTGCTTTTGAGAGGCCCCTTACAAGTGGTGTGGCATATGCTGTAAGGGTGCTACACTCAGAAAGGGCACAATTTGAGAAACAACAGGGCTGGACCATTAAGAGGATGGACATCCTTGAACAAAACCCTGTGCATAAGAATGACTACAACCCCGAATTGCTTGAGGCTTCCCCTATTCAAGAAGAATATGCTCCTGTCATCTTTGCGCAGGATACCATTTCACATGTGGTCTCTCTTGATATGATGATGTCTGGAAAAGTAAGTTCTTTTGTTATTTCTTGATATGACATGATATGATTCCATTTCTATTTATAAAGGTTGTAAAATTTTTCTTTAGATACTACTGAATGTAGTTTAGTTGAGATTTGAAATTCCCTGTAGTGCTAATCCTACTGGCTTTATCTTGCAGGTTAAACTGTCAATAGCATCTCTTATAAATTATATTAAATCTTTGTACTTTTGGTATTAATTGGTGAAGTTTCTCTTCATTATGTAAATACAGGAAGATCGGGAAAATGTGTTGCGTGCTAGAACTTCAGGAAAGGGTGTTTTGACTGCTCCATTTAGGTTAATCAAAAGTAACCGCCTTGGAGTTATACTGACCTTTGCTGTATACAAGGAAGATCTACCCTCAAATGCAACACCAAATGAGCGAATTCAAGCTACTGATGGGTATGATTCTGCCTTCGGTTTTAGAATCAAGAGGAAACTAATGTAATTACCTACATTATCATGACATAGTTATCAAATGGGTGTGGAAATCGTTAACGTCTCTGTGCACATGCACTAATCGAGAAAAGAGTCACTGAATGTTTATTAGAGACACCCCTTTTATTAGAAAATGACGTTTGCAACAAGAGTAAATGTGCATACGCTTATGAATTGCCACAATGTTAGAAGAATAGTGTTCTAATTGATTGGCTGGAACTTTTAGTTCATTTTTTATCTGAAGAATCGTAGTAATTATGATGGGCTCTTAAGATGAATTGTTGCTGCAGTGATGTAGGACAGATAGAAGAAATATTAACTAGTAGCTAATAATCATAAAATTAGGACATATGGCTGATATTAGACTGTCTGAATATCAAATTTTTGGGCTGGGTTTTGGCTAGGAATGCTGAAATTCCCCTTTTTAGGGTTTGATTATTGGAATTTTAGGCTTAGAATTTCAGAATTTAATATGACTGGAATCTAGGTTTAAAATGGCTGAAATTTAGGTTAGGTTTGTTGGAACTTAGTGAGAACACAAAGAATGGAGAGTAAGAAACTAGTAATCACGTCTAGGGTCTAAGAATCACTGATAGAAGAAAGAATCACAACTTCTAATTGAAAACTCAAGTTTGTAGAAAAATTTTAGATTGTCTCTTTTATTGAAAGGCTGAATATACACATATTTATAAAGAAGTTTTTAAAACTCCTATTCTAGTAGAAAAGGGTTCTTAATAAATTTAAATCTTATTATACAAAAAATTCTTTACATCCTAAACAACTAGGATAACATATATAAAATAGAATAATTTATTTAACTTATTACTATTTTTTATTTAATAAGGATTCCTAACATAATTTAAATTTATGCTCTTATCTTTGATGTCAACTTAATTCTCAATCCTTATTACACCAAATTAAGGCGTGTGGTTGACTAATTTTTTCTCTTTTGTTTTTCTATATACTTTAAGCACTTTTGCATCAATTTTTCCTCCCTTGTTCGAAATCTTTCTCGACGTAGAATCTGATAAATATTGATTATATTAATTTGGATTTAATTTTCAAAATTTAGATTCTAAAATCCAATTACTATTTGAAATTAGTCTTTCTTTCCATTTGACAAGAAATTGTCGATATTTTCCATCACTTGTGGCTACAATTTGTTCATCAAAAACATCCTCTATCTCCTCTGTAAGACGGGGAATGGTTGGAATTCCCATAGTTGCAGTAGGAGATGGCGTATTACCACGTTTCCATGTTCTGCATCAAGTATAGGTTGTTGGTATAACTTTTCTTGTGGGAATTTTGACTTTCAGGGAGTGTGTGTCATGATTGTCTAGCCTCTCTATAATTGGTCGAACATGTTTCCTTATAGGAGTTGTTACATATAAGTTGGTTTTTGGAAAACTTTGTGAACGAGGATCATTAATGCCCAATTTCTTTGCAATATTTAAAAGTATTTCATCTTGCTCTAGGTCGCTAACTATTCTTCTATACACCCTTCCTTTATGTGTAGTCGTTATGAACCAAAGTTCTTATACCAAATTGATGTAGAACAAATAGAAGAAATATTAACTAGCAGCTAATAATTACAAAATTAGGACATATGACTGATATTAGGCTGCTAGAATATCAAATTTTAGGACTGAATTTCAGTTAAGAATGCTGAAATTTTAGTTTGGTATAGTTAGTGTTTTAGGGTTTGATTACTGGAAATTTAGGCTTAGAATCTAAGGAGTTAATATGGTTGGAATCTAAGTTAAAGATGACTAGAATTTAGGTTAAGTTTGCTGAAATTTAGTGAACACAAACAATGGCGAGTAAGAAACTAGGAATCACTCCTAGAAGAAAGCATCATACTTTCTGGTTGAAAACTCAATTTTGTAGAAAATTTTGATATTGTTTTTTTTTAATTGAAGGGCTAAATAAACACATATATAAATAATTTTTTATAACCCTTATTTTAGTAGGAAAAGGGTTCCTAACCAATTTTAATTCTGTTCTAATTTTTTTTTTACATGTCATAAATAATTAGGATAACATATCTGAAATATAATAATATATTTAACTTACTACTACTTCCTATTTAATAAGGATTTCTGATATAATCTAAATTTCAGCCCTTATCTTTGATGCAACTTAATTATCAATCCTCATTCCACCAAATTAAGGTTTGTGGTTGACTAATTTTTCCTCTTTTATTTCTTCTACATACTTTAAGCTTTTTTGCATCGTGTAGGTACCTTGGAGGAGTCTTTGATATCGAGTCTCTTGTTGAAAAGTTACTTCAACAGCTTGCGAGTAAACAAACGATTTTGGTCAATGTATACGACACCACCAATCAGTCTCAACCAATTAGCATGTATGGTTCAAATGTCTCAAATGATGGGTTGGAGCGTCTCAGCACACTTAACTTTGGAGACCCATTTAGGAAGCATGAGATGCGTTGCAGGTAATTAATATTTTGAAATAATTTGTCTTTAATATTACTGTTCACCATACCGACTAAACCAAACATGGTTACTGCGTAGTTGTTTGCTGTTGCCATGATAAGAATTTTTCTTACGAGAGAATAACTAAAGCATTTCAATACTCTAATGAAATTTAGTACAAATGTATAAATTAATGCGGTACTAAACTTTTGGATTTTAGATTTAAGCAAAAACCTCCATTACCATGGTTGGCAATAACAACTGCAATTGGCATTCTTGTCATTGCATTGCTTGTGGGTCATATATTCTATGCAACTATGAATCGAATTGCCAAAGTTGAAGATGACTATTGTGAGATGATGGAGCTCAAAAGACGAGCTGAAGCAGCTGATGTTGCAAAATCACAGGTAATTTATATCTTTTCTTGCATAAAACTTCTTTAAGCTTTTAATTATGACATGCAGTCTGAAGAAATTGTCCTTATTGCAGTTTCTTGCTACGGTTTCCCATGAGATCAGAACTCCAATGAATGGTGTTCTTGGTAAGTTTTGAAGATATACTTAGTATGTTAAAGTTGTAGCTATTGCTTCACCTATTGACAAAGTCAAATTTGCTCGATCATGATGTGACTATGTTCAATTTCAGGGATGCTAAATATGCTTATGGAAACAGATCTAGATGGAACACAACAGGAATGTGTTAAAACTGCCCAAGCTAGTGGAAGAGCTCTTGTTTCAATTATAAATGAGGTTTTGGATCAGGCAAAAATTGAATCTGGCAAGCTAGAACTTGAACCTGTGTTATTTGATCTACGGGCAATTTTGGATGAGGTCTTGTCACTCTTTTCTGACAAGTCTCAGGAAAAAGGACTTGAGGTACAGCGAACTTTAACAACTATTATTCCTTCTTTGCCCTTGATTTAGCAAACTACTTTTTGCGATGTGGTGCTTATATTTGATTGTTACATAACTCTATTCTTGCATTTGTATGAACAACTTGTTGGGAAGAGCAGTTAGCAGTATACGTCTCTGATAAGGTTCCGGAAATGGTAATTGGTGATCTAGGGAGATTTCGACAAATCATCACCAATCTCATGAGTAATTCCATTAAAGTAAGTCTTTGATGAGCTATTTACAACATTCTTTGGATATTACTAACTTATATTTGAAAGTTGATGAGCAACATTTGGAATCACTCACAACTGCAAAAAATTTCTCTCCATGTTGCACCATTGTAAGAGGAAATATGATCCCTCTTAAAAAGAAATTAAACTTATATTTGACAAGAACAAGATTTGATATTGTCATACAGTGTACTGTGCATTTTGTGAAGCTTTTGCTTTTGGTAGTACTGTCCAGATTGGCTGCTTAATTATTTACGAATTAGCACCATTACATACTTGCTATATGCCAGATGATTTTTACTTTTTGCTGGTGACTTTTAAATTTTTTTATATGAAAAAGTGTGAAAATTATCTAGTCTTTATCTTCACCTTATTGTTGTTTAGTGTGAAGAGTACTGGACAGTAACTAATTTGTACCAAATCTATCATGCTTGCTATTTTCTTTTTTAAATAAAGTTGTATGCCCTTCTTCGCCAATAAGAAATGTGCTTCTTTGTCCTTCTCGTTCTTTTCGACAGTTCACAGAAAAAGGACACATCTTTGTCACTGTCCATCTTGTTGAAGAGGTCATTGAGTCGAGGGAACCTTCCCCTTTGAACACCTTGAGTGGTTTGCCAGTTGTAGATAGACAAAAAAGTTGGGAAGGATTTAGAACTTTCAGTAAAGAGGGTTCAAATAATACTCTCTTGTCAACCTCTGAATTCATCAATCTAATCGTTTCAGTGGAGGATACAGGAGTAGGGATTCCTTTGGAAGCCCAATCTCGTGTTTTTACTCCTTTTATGCAAGTTGGTCCATATCTTTCCCGAATAGGGGGCACTGGTATTGGTTTAAGCATAAGCAAGCATCTGGTTGGCCTTATGAATGGAGAAATTGGGTTTGTAAGTACCCCAAAGACTGGATCAACGTTTACATTTACTGCTGTCTTTACCAATGGCAGCTCCAGTTCAAATGAATGCAGAAGTCAAAAATTGAATAACCAATCTAGTAGCATTTCTTCAGAATTCCAGGGAAGGACTGCGTTAATTGTGGATCCAAGACGTGTCAGGTCCAAGGTTTCAAGGTATCATATCCAACGGCTTGGGATTAATGTTGAAGTGGCTGATGACCTGAATCAGTGTTTATCCACTGTAACAAGTGGAAATAAAGTTTTTGACTTGATCCTCGTAGAACATGAAGTTTGGGATGGGGATTTAAATTGCTCTTCCTCTTTTGTTGATAATCTGAAGAAAATAATAAGTGTTCCTAAACTCTTCCTTCTAGCTAATTCTATAAGTTCTCCGGATGAACCAGTAACATCTGGTGTTTATACTCCAAGTATTCTTAAGAAGCCTTTGAGGGCAAGTATGCTGGCTGCATCTTTACAGCGAGCAATGGGTATCAGGAGCAAGAAGAATCCCCGCAATGGAGAGCTGCCGGGTTCGTCTCTGTGCAACCTTCTTCGCGGAAGAAAAATTCTCATTGTAGATGACAACAATGTGAACTTGACGGTTGCCGCTTGTGCTTTGAAAAAGTATGGAGCTGAAGTGGTATGCGCTGAGAAGGGGGAAAAAGCAATACAACTGCTTAAGCCACCCCATCAGTTTGATGCGTGCTTCATGGATATCCAAATGCCTGAGATGGATGGGTATGTTACAATTCATCTTTTACAAAGTGGTTCCCTGTGAGCCTTGATCGTAAATCTTTGCTTGTCTGCTTTCTTTAAAGTTTGTCAGTGTATCAATCTTAGCCTTCCATTCATTTGACCCAGCTTCTTGGGCTGCTTTTACTGCTGCTTTTCAGATTTGAAGCTACAAGGAGAATTAGGGAGGAAGAGTGGAATGTAAATAGCCTTACTCAAAATGCAAATGTGTCGATTGAATCCTATAGTAATGTTTCAAATTGGCATGTTCCGATTCTGGCTATGACTGCGGATGTGATCCAGGCCACTCAGGAGAACTGCCTAAGATGTGACATGGATGGATATGTTTCAAAACCATTTGAATTTGAACAACTCTATCGAGAAGTTTCACGTGTTTTTGACTCAGCTTCGAATACCAATTTGTAGAAAGTTTTAATAGATGGCGTATTGAAGATAAGCAAGCACCAGCCCTTGGTTCTCCAGTGCAACTTGGAGTGGGTGAATGAGTTGAACGTTTACCATGAGTGTGAGTATAACATTGTTACATCGATTATGGCATCAGTAGCCTTAACATGTTCCAAGTTTTTTGTTAGGCTGAAATTGCCTGTGCATTTCTTATGCTTATGATTATCCAGCACTCAGGAACCTAACGTTTTGATGTGCTTGTCATCCAACAGGAAGCTGATTGTTTCATGGAAGAGAGTGTATATAGAAGCCGTAATTGATTGGTGGGGCCTGAGTTTTGATTTGATTGTTTTAGGGTCCATTTTATGATTGTAAAGTTGGATCTCAGTCCCAATTCCAAACAATATCACTGGGTTGGTTTTGTAAGATCCATGTGTAGAGGTAAAGTTCTTAGAGTAGGATATCATCCAAATTCAATTACCACTTGCAGGTGGATGCAGAGAATCCATCTAGTTTAAGCATGCTGTAGAAGCTCCGTTGATTCCATGCAGTAATAAGTTGATAAGAGTTTCAGAAAGAACTTTTTTCTGAGGATTATTGTTTGTACCATAGACATAGATATATAGATTAGATTAGATAGATAGATTCAGTGAAAAGGGACAGTTGTGTAAATACTATGAATAAAAGTTTGTGTAGCTCTTATTCCATTCTTCTCAGTTTTGGTATATCCATGCTTCCGAGTAATTTCATTTTATGCATTTTGGGGGGTCAAGTGTTATTCTGGCAGCTTGAGCCCAGGAATAAAATCAAACACTTTATGCTGCAACATCTCTCTTAACTAGTTCTAGTTATAGTCTATAAGCAACATAATTTTATCACGGCAAGTCATGTTATTAATTCAACAGATGGTTTCATTATTGTTTTTAAAAAGTTAAGTAATTGCTGGGATATGTCCGAGTGGTTAAGGAGACAGACTTAGAAATCTGTTGGGCTTTGCCCGCGCAGGTTGGAACCCTGCTGTCGACGATTATGGCATTTAAAATTTTTATGGAATTAACCCAAAAAAATGTAGTGCTCTCTTTTTTTAAGTTCCAGAACAATCATATTAAGAGCTGCTTGCCGAGTTGGTTGGTGGCGTGGCGTAGATTATAAGCTGTGAAAGTGAAAAAAACCAAAAACCTCAAGAATTGACTTCTTGTTCTTGTAATGGATCCAGACGCAGTAGCCAGGGCCTTTGTAGATCACTACTACTCTATGTTCGATGCCAACAGGGAAGGGTTAGCCAGCCTATACCAAGATTGTTCCATGCTTACCTTCGAGGGCCAAAAGGTTCAAGGCGCTCACAACATCGTCGCTGCTCAAAACATCGTCGGTAAGCTCACCAGCCTCCCTTTTCAACCGTGCCAACACAGTATCACCTCCGTCGACTGTCAGCCCTCCGGCCCCGCCGGCGGCGTGCTTGTTTTCGTCTCCGGTAACCTCCAATTTGCCGGTGAACAGACCCTCAGATTTAGCCAGGCACGTCACTTTTTTTAAAATATATATTTTTTGATCAGTGATTGTTGCTTCTTTTTTTTTTTTTTTTTTGAAATCAAACAAAGGAAACTGCATTAATAAACTTTGTCCGCAGCTAACGCTGAAGAAATACAGAATGGGAGCTTTAGGCAACTGTGATTAGGTATTAGGGGGTGGGATTTAATTTGTTCCGCTATTGGGTTTGATCTGAGATTGTCATTTGTGTTTAGCTTGTTTTTGGTCTTTTGCAATTTTGTTATATGCACCGTCTAGATCTCAAGTTCTTGTCTTTGTGACGCAGTGTGGGAAGGGAAAACAAAGATAAGTAGAATAGAATAGGCTATAATTGATGTGGATTGTAACTGGAGCTTGAAAATAGGGCTCAGGGTTTGTAGAAAAACCTCTAAAAGCATAAAATTATTTGATTGATAAAAGACATACTTAAAAATCAAACATAGGCTGTCTATTTATACTAGTATAGGACAACTCCTAATAGGAAAAGGAAATACTGATTAAGATGTAATATGCTAATCCTATGATAACTAGGAATCCAAATAACTTAAGAAGTACTAAATAGTAACAAATCTAATATTAACTAGGAATCTAAACTAACTGTTCCTCACAGCCTTACTAACTAGAGCATACACCACCTCTAACTCTTCACATTCTGATTCAAACCTTTCAGTTGTTGTATATCTGCTAACCTTGCCACCTTTTGAAGATTTAGAGGTATCTTTGGCTTCTTCCTTTACAGGGTGTAAGGTGCAAGTCTTGTTGCCTTTACGAAAAGTGTAAGTGTTTGGTTTAGTGAGGTATTCCATGTCATTATCATATACTAAGGTCTGCCCACAAGAATATGGCCAACATCCATAGGCACAACATCACACAAAACTTCATCATCTAGATTTGAACCTATATTAAATTTGACTAAGCATCTAGAAGTGACTGGAATCTCATGACCTTTCTTAAGCCAACCAATCTTGTAAGGATGAGGATGCCTTTCAGTGGTAAGTTTAAGCTTTTCT
>JAOTIZ010000003.1:9049099-9066664 GCA_027123425.1 Erythroxylum panamense
CCCCATCTTTCTCCACAAAGTCCTCCAAAAGTGTCCCATAAACTTCACATCCCTATCGGAAACAATTGAACTTGGTACGCCATGTAATCTCACCACTTCCTTGAAAAACAAATCAGCAATATGTGTAGCATCGGAAGTCTTGAAACATGGAATAAAATGTACCATCTTTGAAAACCGATCTACCACAACAAATATAGAATCAAATCCCTTTGCTGTCTTTGGAAGTCCTAAGACAAAATCCATGCTCAAATGAACCCAAGGTGCCTCCGGTATTGGCAAAGGAGTGTATAGACCCGTATTTTGTGAAGTTCCCTTGCCAAATTGACAAGCTGAACACCGTTTCACCAATCTTTCCACATCTCGATACATACTTGGCCAATAATAACGATCAACTACCATTGCCAATGTCTTGTCTCTACCAAAATGTCCTCCTAACCCGTTGCCATGAAGTTCTCGCACAATTTGTTCTCTCATAGAACCTGCTGGAATACACAATTGATTGCCTTTAAAAATATACCCATCATGCAACCTATACGGCAACGAATCTACCCCTGCTGGTCCCTTCAATTCCTCAAAAATCAGTTTAAAATATGGGTCTGTTTCATACTGATTTTTGAGTTCTTCAAATCCTGTAACTTGAGTACTCATCACCGCCAAAAGTGAAGATCGCCTGCTCAATGCATCAGCCACTTTGTTGCATTCACCTGTCTTGTATTTCAAAGAAAAGTTGAATTGATTAAGAAAAGAACTCCATCTAATATGACGTTCATTCAACTTTTTTTGGGAATTCAAGTAGCGTAGAGCTTGATGGTCAGAATAAACAACAAACTCCTTATAAGCCAAGTAGTGTCTCCAATGATCAATAGCTCTCACCAAAGCATAAAACTCCAAATCATAAGTGGAATATCTTCGCTTAGCATCACATAACTTCTCGCTGAAAAATTCAATAGGCCTCCCTTCTTGGCTTAGAACAGCCCCAATTCCAACATGTGAAGCATCACATTCAACAACAAATAACTTCTCAAAGTCTGGTAGTGCAAGAATAGGTGCTTCCGTCATCAAAGTTTTAATTCTTTCAAAGGCTTTTTGTGCTGAATTAGACCATGCAAAGCTGTCTTTCTTCAAACATTCAGTTATAGGACTCATTACAGCACTAAAATTCCTTATAAACCTCCTATAGAAAGAGGCCAATCCATGAAAACTTCGAACATCTTTGATGCTTTGAGGTTCTGGCCATTCCATGATCGCTCGAACTTTCTCAAAATCTGGTTTTATCCCTTCAGCAGAGACAACAAACCCCAAAAACACAACTTCATCACATAAAAAAGTGCACTTCTTCAAATTTATAACAAGCATCTCCTTACGCAACACTTCCAAAACTTGGTGCAAATGAACCAAGTGTTCTTCCTTGCTCCGACTATAGATTAAAATGTCATCGAAGTAAACAACTACGAAAGAGTTCAAGAATGGCTTAAGTACTTCACTCATGGTTCTCATAAACGTACTAGGTGCATTAGAAAGACCAAACGGCATCACCAACCATTCAAAAAGTCCATCTGGTGTTTTAAAAGCTGTCTTCCATTCATCTCCACTCCTCAATCTGATTTGATGGTACCCACTCTTCAAATCAATCTTTGAAAACACTTTAGAACCACCTAGTTGATCAAGCATATCATCCAAACGAGGAATAGGAAATCTGTACTTGACAGTTATTTTGTTGATAGCGCGACTGTCAACACACATTCTCCAAGAACCATCCTTTTTTGGAGCAAGTAGAGCTGGACAAGCACAAGGACTTTTACTTTCTCGCACCAGTCCCTTACTAAGCAATTCACCAACCTGTTTTTGTATCTCGGCACGCTGCATAGGTGGCATTCTATATGCTGGCAAATTAGGTAGAGGTGCTCCAGGCACCAAATCAATAGCATGTTGAATGCTTCTTATGGGCGGTAAACTTGGGGGCAAATCATTGCTGACCAACTCCTTGAATTCCTTCAACAATTGCTGGATTTCAGGAGGTTGTTGAATCAAATTTCCGGCTTTGTCATCCTTCACAACCTTACTAACTAGAGCATACACCACCTCTGACTCTTCACATTCTGATTCAAACCTTTCAGCTGCTGTATATCCGCTAACCTTGCCACCTTCTGAAGATTTAGAGGTCTCTTTGCCTTTTTCCTTTAAAGGGTGTAAGGTGTAAGTCTTGTTGCCTTTACGAAAAGTGTAAGTGTTTGGTTTAGTGAGTTGTTCCATGTCATGGTCATATAACCAAGGTCTGCCCACAAGAATATGGCCAACATCCATAGGCACAACATCACAAAAAGCTTCATCATCTAGATTTGAACCTATAGTAAATTTGACCAAGCATCTAGAAGTGACTGGAATCTCATGACCTTTCTTGAGCCATCCAATCTTGTAAGGACGAGGATGCCTTTCAGTGGTAAGTTTAAGCTTTTCTACTGCATCTTTTGAAATAACATTCTTCATGCTACCTCCATCAATAACTAGATTGCACACCTTACCTCCATAATTAACACGGGTTCGAAATATGCTACGACATCTCCAATCTTCCCCTTCACACTTGTTAGTGGTTGTCATTACTCGTCGAACCACCAAAGATTCTCCTTGAACTGGGTACACATCTATATCCTCACTTTCTTCCACGCCATCATCATGCACAGGGTCTAACACGTCCTCCTCTTCTTCTTCTAGTTCAACGAGATTCACCCTTCGCTCCGGACAAGCATAAGAAGCATGACCCTTTTCTCCATAAGTAAAACACCGAATCTGTGAGCTGCTGCCATCTTTAAAATTATTAAGATTAGAGATGTTTGTTGCTCCAAACTTCACCAAAGCCTTCCCTTTTTCAATGTTACCAATATTTCCTCCATTAGCTCGGTTCATGTTGGCGCTCTCGCGACTGATTTTGGGGGCTGATTGACCTGTTCTTTCATTGCGAATAGCTCCAGCACTCCTTTGAATAGCTCCTTCGGTTCTTCCAAACAAAGGCCTTCTAGAACCATACCTCCAGACTCGTTTTTCTGCCATTAAGGCATGTTGCCTTGCTTCTTCAAGGTTAAACAATCGAACTACTCCCATCTCATCCCTAAGTGATTGATTCAAACCTGCTAAATATCGAGAGGTCAATTGTTCGTTAGTTTCATTCAACCCCACTCGAATTGAGAGGTTGTTAAACTCAGCCGTGTATTCCTCCACACTTAAGCTCCTTTGTCTCAACGAATGGAACTTTTCATACAATTCCATTAAGTAATCAGCTGGTAAAAATTGCTTGCGCAACTTCGCTTTCATGTGTTCCCAAGTGCTAATTTTAGGCTTGCCTTGTCGTGCACGCTGCTCCTCAACTCGCTTCCACCATTGAAGTGCAGTGCTCTTCAATTTAAGCTTAACAAACAACACTTTTCTAGCTTCAGCCATAGGTTTCCATTCAAAATAAGTCTCTAAACTTGCCTCCCAATCCAAATAGTCCTCCACATGCATCTTTCCATGAAAATCAGCAACTTCAATTCTAATTCCACCACCATTCAATTCAAGGGCATGCACTAACCTCTCTTCCAATCCACCTCTTACCACATTGTTTGCGGGTCCAGCTGCATGAAAGGGGTTGTCATCCACTGAATCTGCAGTTTCAGCCTCAAGACTACCTTCCGGTACATCCGAGGGGTCGTGGTCGCCTTCCGGAATCTCCATTCGGGCTGCCACTGGTTCCCGTCGCCGCTGCAAATCTTGCACAACTCGCAACAAGTCTGCAATCATACGTCTCATCTCAGCCATCTCTCCTTGGTTATCTTGATTTCCACGTCCACGTGTTCTACTACGTCCAACCATAGCTAAGCAATCAAAATCTAAGGATCTAACTTGCTCTGATACCAATTTGACGTAGTGTGGGAAGGGAAAACAAAGATAAGTAGAATATAATATGCTATAATTGATGTAGATTGTAGCTGGAACTTGAAAATAGGGCTTAGAGTTTGTAGAAAAACCTCTAGAAACATAAAATTATTTGATCGATAAAAGACGTACCTAAAAATTAAGCATAGGCTATCTATTTATACTAGTATAGGACAACTACTAATAGGAAAATGAAATACTAATTAAGAAGTAATATGCTAATCCTATGATAACTAGGAATCCAAACAACTTAAGAAGTACTAAATAGTAAGAAATCCAGTATTAACTAGGATTCTAAACTAACTGCTCCTGCATCACTTTGTGATCCCAGCTTTTCAACTTACTGTAAAGGTCTTAACTTGAGTTGTTCTTTGCTATGTTTTATACGTAGTTGGTGGTTCTGGTTGATCACTGTATGGTCTTGGTGCTGAAATATCTTATTCGAGACTATTGTTTGATTAGTTACAATGTGAATTTTTTTGCAACTTTGAGCAGAATGATACTATCATAGTCTAGTTATGAACTTAGCCTGTGAACCGAAAGTTGAGTACATGATCAAACATTATATGGGCTTCAAGCTTCACAGCGTTTAGCATGCTCATCATACAACATAATATGCATATTTCAGCCGATTTCCTTTCATAGGACATTGTTAAATACCTTTTATAACTACAGTAATTTACTTTGCTTAGATCTACTTCCTGTTTAATTTTCTAAATTTTTGCAGCTGTACTCTAGGACCATGTTTAAAAGCATTTGGATTTATTTTCTAACTACAATATTCTTGTCTCAGATGTTTCATTTAATGCCAACACCCCAGGGAAGCTTTTATGTCTTCAATGACATATTCCGGTTGAATTATGCATGAAGATAACGTGAGCCACCCAATGTCTGAAAGGCCTAAATGTCCAAGATGAAGTCCGCTTCTTTGTGTTGAGTTTTGAGTCATTTCCAAACGAAAATTGCCTTGTGATTTGTTGTATGGATATATCTTTAGTAGATCATGACCTACTTGCTTGGTATTATTCTATACGCTGTAAAGATGTACTTGGTATGAGATTTTTTTCCTGTTTATGCCCTTTACCTTTTTATTGTCATTTTTGTCTTAATATGTTTTCTTCAGAAATTAAAGTTTCTGATACATCTCAGTAGCTTTGCAGAATGAACATACTTGCTGCAATCATGGTGAACAATTTATTCTCGAAATTGTAGGTCCTTGTGCATGTAATTTAGGTGGTGACCGGTGAGTGTGTGGGGAGACGTATTGGATGTTCTGAATCTGAGTCTAAATGTTCATTTGAGAAATTCCGTCAATTAGTGATTCGATATTATACTTCTGAATGGAAAAGTCCTTCAGATGGATAGACTCTATGATTCTAAAGCACATTTATAAGAGTAATGGTCTGGGTAGAAGTGTTTACAGAATGATACTATCATAGTCTAGTTATGCACTTAGCCTGTGAACCGAAAGTTGAGGACATAATCAAACATTATATGGACTTCAAGCTTCACAGCGTTTAGCATGCTCATCATACAACATTATATGCTTATTTCAATCGACTTCCTTTCATAGGAGATTATTAATACCTGTTATACCTACACTTCTTTACTTTTCTTAGATCTACTTTCTGTTTAATTTTCTAAATTTTTGCAGCTGTACTCTAGGATCATGTTTTGATTTATTTTCTGACTACAATATTGTTGTCTCGGATGTTTCATTTAATGCCAACACCCCAGGGAAGCTTTTAGGTCTTCAATGACATATTCCGGTTGAATTATGTCTGAAAGGCCTAAATGACCAAGATGAAGTCCGCTTCTTTATGTTGAGTTTTGAGTCATTTCCAAATGAAAATTGGGACCTTGGCTGGTTATGCTTAATGTTCCATTGTGTCTTACTTGCTGTCTTCAATGTTCAGAGTCTGCCAGGTTGTGATTGATTGAGTCAACCGTCGCAAGGAATTGGACATTGGAGGTTTTGCAGCTGCATAATTTATTGAAGTTTGTCATTACTCTAAATCTTTGATTTTAAGATATTTTGGGGCGTGGCGTCACTTCTCTTTTACTGCAAATCATAATTTTGGCTTTTATTTTTTTATTTGATCATTAATGTTAATAGTTGTTTTATTATTGATAATAATTAAAATTAAATAAAATTCAGAGAATTTTATAATAAACTATAAAATTATATTATATCAATCTTTTAAATTATTATTAACATTAAATGATACAAAAAAAGTACAAAAATGTTTACCAACTTTAAAAGAGCATCACAAATTCTTTATGATCTATAGATAATAAATGTATTGGTGTTGTTACGTTGTTAATATTTATTTTACTTATTAAATAAAATTTCGTTTGAATTTATATATTTTAATTTTGATTATATTTATTAATAAAATTATTAAATAAATTTAAATTATTTATAATTTATATTAATAATTAATTAAATATAATATAATATAAATTTATTAATAATTAATATATTAAATAAAGTATATTAAATTGATAGTAAACAGATTGGTTAAAAAAGAAAAAATATATTTTTTATTATTTCATAAATTTTTTTGAACAAACGACCTATGTCGAGGCTGTGAATTTCAATCAAATTACCATCGTCTTCAGTCAAAGTCGCATCCAACATTTATTCCCAAGCACTGGATCATCCATCTTTACACTTGGACTCTTTTGAGGCATCCCACTCTTTTCCGGAAAATATCCTCTCTAATATTATTTTTGTCTTATTCTATCTCATAAAATTTTAGCTATTTATTTTATGAGATCCACGTGAGACTTATATAGAATCCATATAAATAAATATCTAAAATTTATTAGACATAATAAAATAAAGTAATATTAAATAGAAGATCTCGACTCGTCTTTCCCGTATCATACGACTTAAGACTTACTTTTCGCCATTCAAGCCCAAATCCACATGCGGGATCTCTGGCATGTTGAGAGCAGGAAGATAAGCTGCTTCTGGGGATTGTTGCGTAGAAGATGAGTTCTGTTTCTCTGCTTCTTGAATATTGGTTACAGGATTCTTCACCAACCCACTCAGCAAGCTTCCAAAGGATTTAAATGGGTGGCTCAATCCATCCTTAACTTTCAAGATCAGTGACACCTCTGAAATTTGCCACACAACTGTAAGCACGATCATTACCGATAACAGGCAGTGAGTTACCGTGTTTTGCCTCTTCAACTTTCTAAGCTCTTTCACTATCTCCTCTCCACCATCTAATCGACCCGCCTTCTCATCTTCCTTCAACTCGCTGCCGACGAGACTCTCCGCCGTCTTGCTTTTAGGATTCTCAGAGCTGGCATCTCCTTTTAACGACTCAAGCTGTTAACATACGCTAACACTTATTGATAGATCTTTCCATTGTGTTAACGTAGATTTCATCGAAATCTCATAGCGCAGGTACTAAATATTTCAGATTCATTTGGCTTTCCGTTTCTCAGAAACTCATAATCAATTAATCGCCGTTAAAGAAAACCAAAAAGACAAATAACGACAAGAAAAGTTGATCAGCTCTTGAATAAGATAACTATTTAGACGAGCAGGTAACAGTATGAATGAACTAAATTACTACCTCAGCAAGCAATTTGGAGAGGAGAAGCTGATCGTTGTCGTCATGGCTCAAGAGAGCAATATCAGCTTCATCATTTTCCTTCTCTGCTAACATTTTCTTGATTGCCTGATCGAGAAGCTCCAGCTTCTGACGTGATTCCATGTTTTCTTTCTCCTTTTCACAAAAAAATAACAGAAAGAAAGGGAAAAGATGGGCTTTTGCTTGTTCACAAAAAGCTCTTTACCGATTCAGGCTAGAAGTCAAACTCCATAACTCACAACCCAACCGCCGAGTTTAGCACATTACAGATTGAAACGTGGCGACTGCTAAATCCCCAAGTAAAGCATCCGTAATGCGTCATGTTCCGATCCGGTTACAGTGTCTCATCCTGATTTGTCCACATATTTATGTATGAATGCGAAATGACGATGATAATAATGCCGTAACCGAATCAAGGATCTTAAAGAGTAAATTTGTTTATAACAATCTACAGGTTTACAATTTTATGGAAAAACACTGAATATTTTTTATGCATACAGAGTAGTCTATAAGGTCAATCTTGTGACAATGTTCTCCTTTTATATTTTTCAATCTTTGGTCTTTGCTTTCATGACTCTATAGCTCCTTTATAAGCTTTGTAGAAGCTTAAGAAATGTCTTTTATTTCTTATTGATAGAATTGAATCTTATTCCTATACATATATGTGTGTGCATTTTTTTATTATTCATCGTCATTGGTTTCATGCTATTCATTTTTCTCTTCCCATTGTTTAGGACCTTATTGTGATTGTCTTATATAGCTTGTATTGGGTGTTAAGTTACGAGTGGATACTTTAACTTTTGATGATAGTAGTAGAGCTAGTTTTTTAGTGAGTTTTGGAGCTAGGAGGAGAAAAGATATTGACAGATTACGGATAAGTTCCATAAATATCGACTGGTACAAGGAAGTCATTAAAATTAGTGAAGAATTTAGATAAATATAAAATTCATATAGAGTGTATCTAGGAAATAAAGTGAATGGAGATTAAAGCAAAAGATATCAATGGGTTAAAAATTTAGTATTCAAAGTGTCGAGACAACAAATTGATTTAAGTATATTGGTTCCTAAGGAACTCATACATCATATTATAGGAGTAAAAATAACTAATAATAATATTTTATCCTTAAACATTGTAGTGAAAGATGTTGTTTTCAATGTGGTGTATACTTATACACCCCAAGTAGGGTTTGAAGAATAACTTAAGCATCAATTTAATAAGAGTTGGATGAGGTGATTTTATCATATTCTCCTTAATGAGAAAGTAAATATAGGATATGACTTTAATAGTCATATAGGAGTGACCTCAGATGAGTATTTGTGTACTCATAAGGGTTTCGAATACAAAGATAGGACTGATAGTGGAAATACGTTGTTAGACTTTTCAGTAGCATTTAATGCGATGGTAGCCAACTCTTTTTCAACAAAAAATGAGGAGCATCTGTTGACTTTTAGCGGCAGAACCACAAAGACTCAGGTTGACTACTTTTTCGTAAGGTGAAGTGATCGATCGAATTGCAAGGATTATAAGGTAATACCTAACACGTACTTGCCAACTCAGTATAGATAGATAGTTATGGATCTTATAATTAAGGGTTGGAGAAAGTAGCCAAGTTATCGGAGATGTACAAAAGTTAGATGGGGAAATATAAAAGGGGGACATTATGAAACAACTTAATGATAGAGTAATGTTTGGAGAAGAACGAAAACTAAAAAAGAGATGCTAACATGATGTGGGAGGAATTAACAACTCTTAAATGAATGTAACTAAGGAGATCTTGAAAGTTTCTAAAGGGTTATGGGCAGTAAAAAGGAGTCTTGGTGGTAGAATAAAGATATATAAGAAAAGGTGAAGATTAAAAAGGTTGTGTATCAAACTTTATTGGATAGTAACACGAATGTTGAGAGGATAGTTAATAGAGATAATTACAAGTTGTTAAAAAAGATGTGAAGAAGATAGTCTTAAAAGTCAGCCTTTGAGAGATGATATCAATGATTGAAAACTAAGGATGGAGAAAAAAAAATATTTAAGTTGTCAAGAGCTGACAAACAAAAAGGAAGAGATTTAGATTTAATTCGTCGTATACTGCCAGATCACAAGAAAAAAATTAAAGGAGCTTTAAGAAAAATGAAAAGTGAAAGAGTAGTAGAATTTGATGAGCTGATTTTACTTAGTTAACCAAGCTTTTTAAAGTAATCTTCAAATCCACCAAAATGCTAAATTGGTGGAGACCTAACACATAAGTCTCTCTCTACGAGAATAAAGAGGGCATCCACTACTATAACTATATAAATATCAAATTACTTAGTTACTTTATGAAGTTGTGAGAAAGATTTATTAAGAAAAGAGTGAGAAATGATACACCTATCTTGTAAAACTAATTTGGTTTTATACAAGGAAGGTCCAGGACAGAAACTATACAATTTCTTAAATGATTAATGAAATATTATAGGGACAAACAAAGAGACATACACATAGTTTTCATTGACTTGAAGAAGACTTATGACGAGATATATAAGGAAGTCATATAAAAGTGTTTAGAAATTAAAAAAATTTATGTAACTTATATACGAGTCATTAGGGATAAATATGAAAGTGTTAAGCCTAGAATAAAGACACCGAAAGAAGATACAAAGTATTTTTCTATTAGTCATCAAGTATTCTCGTGAAGTCCCTTACTGTTTACAATATCTTTTCTTTTTCATGTAAATCAATCACTACTAATTAAAAAAAATCGCATACTTCTAACTATGCGGATTACACGTTTGAAATTTTTTATCAGTCATTATTATTGTTATTGTTGTTTTATTATTATTATTATTGTTGTTGTTGATGATCTCGATTGTTTACACCGAAAATAAACTTCTAATTTGTACGAGAATAATAATCTCAACCTATCAAAAGCCATTTACACCAAATACCAATAAACATTTACAGACAATATGAGAACATGAAGCAACTACGAAATCAGGCAATTTTTCAGTGAACCCTATGTTATGTAGCCTTCTAAGTAACTTCTAATTTGTACGAGAATAATAAAATCAACTTATCAAATGCCATTTACACCAAATACCAAGAAGCATTTACATACTATGAGAACATGATGCACACAATGAAATCAGGCAATTTTTCAGTGAACGCTACGTTATATAGCATTCTGGCATGCACGACTACGAACTGTATGCACTTTACTAGTTTGTCCCTCTACTGGAACTCAAACAGCTCGTCCATGTCAGAGATATCATCCACAGATGTTAGTGTAGCTGCTTCGCTCGAATCACCAAGTTCAGCCTGCAAAAGCTATTCAACAACTCACGATTACGGCAACCAAAATTTTCAGGTGCCAATTTGAGAAATTGAACTGTACAGTGTACACTAAATATAGGAATCGGATTTGTCATGTATTTGTTTACGCGCATGTGAGGTTCAATTTGGTAAAATATTGCCATTCACGAAAATTGATATTTTGATAGCATATACTGTGAAGGTATTTTATTCCACTGGAAGCCCTCACCGTTATTTACCAGATTCTCAGCCATAACTAGGTGCATGATACAATAAACCAAAAAGATAAGCTGCAGAAAACTGTTAAGCCCTGACATTTACATGCATTTCAAACCAAAAAGATCACATGACTAATTCCAATGGCCAAGGTAATCAAGAGTAGTGTCTTCAATGATGCAAAAAGTTATTAGGACCAGTGCTCCATTCCCCGAATTTCATGTCAACAGGAGTTTACCGTACCTTAGCTTGGTAGCATCTTTCCAGCATCCGATGGTACTGCTGGCGTGCTTCAGGAGAATCAACCATGTTGAGAACACGATGGACAGCCTCCTCAATAGCTCCATCTACCTTCTGTTTACGGAACACCTTGAGAATATCTTCATCTTCGCTGCTTTCATCAACATGCTCTGTCTCATTCCGGAAGCCTCGCAAACCAACTCCTTTACGACGCCACCGCAGCACAGCCTTGTCCATAATTCCAACAGCCCAACAAATTACCTTGTACTGCTTCCTAACCCGATAGCCTCTCACGTGAGCCTGCCAGATAAAAAGGGTATGACCTTTAGTACATGACCTCTCAAGTTTAACATTTTCCGTCAGCCGCACTGTGCGTAGGATATGCAAATTTTTGAGTTAAAGTTCTATTTGGTCTACATACATAAAACTGAAGGTTGTTAACAATTTATGAACATTAATCTTTCCTTTTTTTTCTTCAGGCACGTAGAGAGTATTTACTGGAGCTGAAACATGAAAAAGAAAAAGAAAATAACTAGTACCTGTATCGTCACAACTTTTTGTCGTAATGCAAGAAAATCTTTGCGACCTTTCCATCCACGATACTTCTTCTGTATAGATAGAGCGGCTGAATTATAATCTCGAGCACTACCAAAGGCCATCTTTGTTGCCATGGAGAGCCCTGGAATATCACCATAGACGATGCCATACTCGTCTGTACTAATAGCAGAATCAGATTCTCTCTGTTGACGCTTTCTAAAAGAATGTGCTCGGAAAGCAGACTGTATCCGTGCAGCTGCCTGAGCTGCGTTACGAACAGCAGCTAAGGTTTGTTTCATTGAAACCTGATCTTCACCGGCAGCTAAGCTCATAGTTGAGATGCTATTTACAGTTCCTTCTGCTTGGACCTCAGCAGAGCCTTTAGAAAGCTCAGTTTCTTCAAGTCTGAGGGAAGAAAGATGGCTAGTGAGTGCCACCTCAGAAAGATAACCTGCAAGTCCCTTATGCCCACTCGCGGCAGCAATAAATGCTGGGGTTTTGCCAACAGGGTCTTGTGGATTAGGATCCGTCACAGCTCCAGCTGATGCACCAGAAGCTAAAAGAGCCGCAACCATATCTTCCCTGTTGTACAGAATAATCTACATCATTCAAGAACTTGTACAAATCTAACCATTTGAAATAAGTTTTACCAGATTTAAACTTGTAGATTAGGAACCGATCTGTTGTTTTAGTTCACAGTTAAATTATATCCCTCCAGCTGTCCTTGGAAACTAGTTAAGCATTATAATTTCTGACATTCAAAGATTCTGAGCACTGATGCTCGTTTGTTTCAAATATAACGTCCTTAACAGACAAAGATTCAAATAAAGATTGTTCGTATGCAAGAATAAAGTTCTGGTTTACCTTCCAAAACGTGCAGCCCAGTGAAGTGCAGTCCACCCATTAATGTCACGGAAATCTATACTGAGACCTTTACTAAGAATTGGACTCAATGCCCACTCGAAGCCCAACCCAGCAACCATGTGTATAATTCCTTGCTCTTTCTTGGACAAGGAACAACCAGAATCATCGAGTCTTTCTTTGGACCTAGAAGAAAGCCATTGACACAGTTTGTCTTTTACAAGCTGTTGCATAAGCCAGTCAATAGTGCTTGATGAGGTTCCAATGCCAAATAAAAGAGCCTCTATGACATGACCCCATGATTCATCATTTGCTTTCAGTTTTCTAAGCAAATGAATTCCAGTTTCCATGCTTTCTCCTTTCTGTACAAGGGAATCGGACAGAAGCAACTGCACAAACCTGACAAGTAACAATAGTTCGTCTGGACTCTTGGTTGCTTCCACTGGGGATTCATTACAGTGACAACAACTAGTAGCTTTAGCTCGATACTCAAACTCTCGGATCTCACTGCAGGCCTCCCTATTGCCAGCAGTAATGCAGAGACTGACCTTTCCAGGAAGGTGAGGAGGAGCTTCACAGCGAATAACTCCTTCCTGAACGATTTGAAGAGGGACCTCAGTGTCACCAAACATGCATGCTAAAGCAGATTCTGATGGATCACAAAGAAAAGACCCAACAATGATTACCTGCATAAAAAGAACTCAATCTCATTACGTTTCCTCTATAAAAACTGATAACTGAGCCTAGCTCACTCTAAGAGACGCCTTAGGATGCCCAAGCATTAAAAAGCTTGATATGCTCATGCCCCTAGTTGTTGTGGGACATGAACACATTTAACACACCCAAGAATGAATAGTGGATGCGTGAAGTTTGCAGAATTAAACATGTATGGGTGGCTGAACATCAACATAGGGGTGACGCTGATATCATGATAAATTGGGCCTAACTCCACCCCAAAAGACTCCTCAAGGGATTATGCTCATGCTCCTACGCACTCAACAAAGACAACAAGGAAAATGTAGCCACTAAAAATGCTCATGCTCATGCTTATGCTTATTCAATCACTTGGGATCGCCCTATAACTTCATACCTAGTAGGAAAATGGAGAATCATTTTTATTAAATCTAGTATTCTGCTGAGTAAAGACAGAGAAAGCCCATTTCTATAGTTCACAAAAGCAATGAGTAAGCAGGTTCTTTAGTGTCAAATCACAACAAAAAGAGTAATAGTGCAGCAAAGATAAGACAAAACCAAGGTGCAACATACTTTTGTAGCTTCAGTAGGATAACCCCACTCGGGGGATATTTCATGGATTATAAACTTCTGTTGTTGTGCAAGAGTCAACCTTGAGCCAACTTCAATAGGCAGTTGGGTGTGCTCATACAACATCCCAAGGTAGCCAGAACTGATGTCGTGAATTTCTGGACTCAGAGAATAGGTTGACATTTTGACGCTTTCAAGTTCTTGAGATATTGAAGTAGAAGCTGATAACATATGAGAATCATCAAAAAAGTCATTAGCTAACAAAATTTCTGTATCAATAACTATTAAAAGCAGTGGACATACAGTTTCCAACATCGTTCCCGTTGAAATTTTGCCAACAAGTTTGTTCTTCGCCAGTAAGTTCATTGCTCAAAGTAGAATGGGGCTTTTCCTGCTATAGAACATGAAATGGATGTAGTAACAAAACCTAAAACCAGGTCTGCATGAAAAGAAACAAACTAGTTTCCTAAAAACTGAAAAAAAAAAGCACATGCCACAAATTGAAGAAAGCACTGAAGCAAATAACTCTGAAATATAACAAGGTTCATTGTATCCAAGTGTTTCACCTGGAAATCAATTGGTGATAAAGTGTTACATGATTCCAACATCTCATTCCACGATAAGGATTCTTTATTTCCATCTTTGTAATCACAAGAATAAGACTGCTGATAGGCATCACAACTACCTAGAAACCATAATCACTACTATCAGCTCTTTCCATTCATCTTTCAATAAACAACAAAGAGAAGTAATGAACAAAAGCTCCATACAGTCAAATCCAACTAGCATAAGACTAACACACAGTTGAAATTAGTTGAGCAAAGAAAAGAAGAGATGAGAAAGGTATACTTATATGTAACAATTCAGTATTAAGGATATTTTATTAAGTAGTAACGCTTGAACAACAATCTGAAAAGAAAGAATATAATAGGTAAATCAAATAATTTAAAAGAAAAGATGTATGCTAGATATTCCTGCATATATGATTTAAGTAGAAGTTTAAAACCTGCCCACAGGTAAATTTAAAATTACAAACCTCCATCCTGAAGGAATTCCATATTGTTTGCTTGCAGTTGCATCCCGCAACTCTGGTTGCCTACAATATATCCTGGTTTATCTTGAGAAGTGACAGATTGATATTGCTTGGACATCTCTCTTCCATGTTCCAATAGTTCAGAATTATTTATGGCCCCTTGCTGACTGTTCAATGTATCAATATCTTTGATGCTCTCATCGTTCAAACTCAACTGCTCTTCCAACTTCCGTAAAAATTGACTAACTTCAGTTCTAGGATAACTAGCTAACTCTGCGGTATAGTCTACCCCATCGTCTTTGATGACTCTTTCAGAACTAACTTCGGCATACCCTGGGCTATACAATTTCTGGTGGAGCTCCAATCTATCACTCACCGCAGAGGTAAATCCCTGATTTTCAGCGGTATAAGGGCTTGTACTAGGAACCAAAGTAGAAGATGATGCTGGTGACGACTCTGCAGTAGATGCAGGAGATAGCTTTCCCTATAGACATAAAAGTAACCACCATATAATTTAAAGCTCAAAACAATTTTCTTCCAGAATGTCAAAATGTAAATTGACAGAAGTATTTTGTTGTTTAGATGGACCAGAAAAGTTTAGCAACTTTGACAATCAACTCGTTCCAGCTTCCGTCAGAACTGAAGAGTCTAGATAATGAACTTCGAAACATCACCATCAAAGCCCATAAATACTCGATATTTACATTAGTTTCTGAGAACTAACCTCAGTAATCTCCCTATAATGGACAAGAACAATGTGCTCGTGCGCCCTATAAAAAAAATGAGTTATAAACAAATCCAAAAAGGAAATAACTATCTTTGTCTTGTTCAGTTTAAAGATAATTTTCCAATTAGCTGAATAAGTCAGCCGTCCAATTCCAAGATTTCATAGTCTCCCTCAGCACTTCTTCAAGATCAAAGGCAAAAATTTATAAACTAAGAAAAATAGCACCAAAAAGTATAGGCATACATACGGGTCCAGCATCCAGTAGCTTCTTCTCTGAAAATTTGGGTTCTGTTCTCCATGGGCGTAATAACAATTTAAAGCTTCAACATTACCCACCTAGAAATGAACAAAAATGCATCAACTCCAGGAAAAAAGATAAAAGAATAATATACTTGCAAACACACAAACAGATATAAATTATGTCCCTAAACACTAAATTAAATTCCTAAACCACCCAGCACAGCTATTTCCTTCATTTCCATAGTGACAGATGAATCATATAGAAAACCCAAGATATACAAACACATTGGGATATAAACCTTAAGTCGTTCATGCGCCTCTCCAACGGTTCTTCCATCTTTCTTTTTACGCCAATTATGACCATCTCTACGGAAAAACCGAGTAACCTTCTTGTTGTAAAGAAACACCGATCCACCTAGTCAAATATTAGCAAAAATGATAGTTAACCCAATTACCAACAGAAGAACATTGGCACTGAAAATGGGCATATAAAAACAAGAAACATACTACTTGGCTTATGCACAGGCTCTTGGGTGAGTTGGTACTTTCCTTGATTCTGTAAAATTGACAAGATCTCTGGTGGCTTCAGCCACCTCGCCTGTGCTTCTTGAAACAGCTTATCTATATCATCTCCTGAAATTTATGAAGAAAAGTACAAAAAGTTGCTTCTTGGTAAAAGTAACTTAGTTAAGGAAAAAAAATCTCATGAAGGAGAGAACAGAAAATTGAAATTTAGTTTAGTAAACTGTCACCTGATTCCGACATGTGGAAAAAATTCGGGAACTTGAATAATTGGAGAGAAATGACACGACTGAATGAGTTGTTACATGTGACGAATCGACTAGTAGAACAACTGCAGCTGCTTGGAGCTGAAGACGAAAAGCTGAATCGAAAGTGGGGATGCGAGAGGGAGAGGATTTGTCGTCTGATATTGAAGCTTAGATCGTTTTGAGAGAGTCAAGGCTGGAGAGACGAGACTGGTATAAGAAAAAGTGAAAAACGACAAGATGAAAGTAGGCCGATAAATATTTAAGAAATAGGAACAGAGCAGTCATCGGAGCTCAGATTTCTTTTTGGGTCTAATTTTAGTCTTTGTAATTTAATTTTATCTAATAATTAAAATAATATTAACTTAAGTATTAAATAGAGTTAGACATTATAAAATTAAATAATATTCCTTCCTATTTAAATTAAAAGTTTTAATTATTTAAAATAAGTGTCGTCTGTGACTTTTCATCCATGATTATTATTTTACTTCCAAAATTGCCCTTTAATTTTTCTCACATCTTAATTACACAAATTATATTTTCAAGGTATTTTATCATGCAATTAATAAGAGCCTATCAAATATTTCATTAACTTTCTTAATAAGTGTGTATTCCTCTAAAATGACATTTATTTTAAATACTAGAAGGGAGTACTAAATATCATAAAATTTAACGAAGGATCCTTGTACCATAATCAGCGTTGAGACATGGCCAGATACCTATAACACTGTAACAGATTTTTTTGTTCCTATTTTTGTATACTTACCTTATCCTATTAGATTCAAACTACCATATAAATAAATGACTTCAATCCAATAAGATAAGGTATGTACATCAAAAAAAAAATGGTGATCCCCTATCTAAATTATCCAGTACCAACC
>JAOTIZ010000003.1:9087256-9100277 GCA_027123425.1 Erythroxylum panamense
TGGTTCAATCTATTCAAATCAAAATAATAAGCATCTAAAGTTTAGATAAAATTAGGTAATTTAATTATAATTAAAAAATGGACAATTAATTAACCCCAAATTTTGACTTCAATTAATTATTACGAAATTATAACCTTAGTTCGTAATAAGATTATATAACAGTGAAAAACTTTATATTTTATATGCATGTATAAAATTATTTAATTTAAACTTTAGATTATATATAAAAGAAACATAAGTCCACTATTAAAGCAAGTCCAAATCTAGTAGTATGCATAGCTAGCTTGGGCTGTTGGGCACAAGGTTTTATCCCTTTTGTTATGGGGTCAAATCCCACAGACAATATGTATTGTCTTCCAAATGTAAGAATAGGTGAGTACTAAATAAATGGTAAGGAAGTCTCGACCCCACAGATGACGTGCATTGTCTTCCAAATGTATAAATGGATGATTACTAAATAAATGGTAAGAAAGTCTATCAGACTTGATAAATACATTTGAAAAAACAACTGACAGGTTAAAACACGGATAAGACCATAAGACGCGCCTGTTGCGCACTAGAGAGTCAGTTCAATGGTGCAAGCGTTTGTGTCAGAGAAACACCGTTTCTCTGACGAAACAGTGCAATTGTGAAACTCTTGAAGAATGGAGAATGGTTAGAGTTATCCCTAACCTCTGTCGGGTCATAGACCCAATTTGGAGGACCCGAATCTAAAAACGGGTCTGTAAAAATTGAAAACCAGATTTTAATGATTATCAGTGATATTTCATCACTTTTGAGGCAAAAAATCGTTTCTAAAATGAATGAAACAATCTTTCGACAATAACAATAACATTTACTTGTTTTCTAATTCATCGCATACTAAGATAATCGAGAAATCAAAACATTTCTTCCTAAAAACATTCTATCTTAGTGATTATAATTAAGAAAACAATAAACAATGACCCAAACTAAATGAAATGTCAAATGATACATTTGTCATTCATTTTTACTACCATAAACATACGGAACAGAGTAAACAAAATGAAATTGAATATCATGTTGGAACAATCTACGTGAAATGGCTCTGATACCACTTGATAGAAATTTAGCCTTATGATTGTTATAATCAGATTTCTAAACGTATAATTAACCAGAATCACACGCAAATTGAATAAACAATGATATATATGTATAAATAAGAACACTAACCTTGATCCATTGCACAGCGGAAGCGTAAACAACAAAATTTGATGGATTTGTGTTCTTCCAAGTTAAGATTCAGAAACTGAATGCTTTCTCTTTATGGAACAGAGAAAACTTAATATAATCTTTTCAGAGAAAATGTCAAGAAGTAGTCTAACTTGGGGACCATAACTTATTTATAGTCATCTATTGACTTACGGGCCATTGTGGGCCCATTAACTATAATAACTCGTAATAGGCTTCTACACATCAGGCTCATACTAATAATTAATTAATATTTATGTAGGTCCAATTAATTTACTATAGTTATATCACAATTTATTAGGCCTATAATCGAGATAGAAATCTATGTACATATATTTATACACATGGCCCATAAAATTCTAACGGAAATACGATGTTCTAGTTATATACGGTAATCCAGACCAATTTTTCCTCATGTCCCTCGAAACCCTTTAATGGTATCATAGTCAGTTAGCAAAGTTTGATGAGTAGAGATTTATAGAGTTGGGTAAGATGAATGGGGAGGATTCATAAAAGTGACTTAAATGGCTTCGCATTAACTTTAAGTTGAGGGGGAGCTAGTTTAATATTAATGGATCTATATGATACCTTAGTTGTATATGGACATACTTGGATCCAGTATAATTTCTCCTTAAACCCCCTCAAATCCTTTCAATCATTTGACTTGAGATTACAAAAAATATCTCATATAAGAATTTTTATGTTTTGGTACTACTTATGACATATTACAGTCAATGATAGTTACCTAGTAGCCATTAAATATATCATAAATTATATGGAGATAAATGAGTAATCAATACAGGACTCACCATCTTAAATGATTAGGAAGAATAATATATTTTCTCGATTAATATTAATTTAAAATTTTTTGGCCAAGGTAGAATGTCAAATTGTCAAATAATTTACAAATGTCATTAATTAAGTCAATTGCTAATGACAGATAACTGATATGATTAGGCTAAAATAGAGTAAACATTAATTTCATACTCTATGTCTAATCGAAATATTGTATGATAAAATGATCGAATTATACATAAATTTATATACAAAAAGGTTAGTTAAAATTACTTTGACATTCTTAAATATTTAGGTGGTCATGATGCGTTATTAGACACTAATCTTTATATATAAATATAAATTGTTTAATTACAGAATTAAAGATAAATTAAAGGAGTTTAATTTATTTAATTGTATATATGATTTAGGGTTATAATTTATATTCATTGTCAACTTCCTAGAAACCAAATGAGTCGTACACAAAGAATGAGTTGAAATGAGAAAATATATTTTTTAATTAAGTTAGACTTAATTATAAAAGTTTGAGAAATTTTACGATTATATATGAGATATTTAATAAATAAGGTTCAATATGAGATAGTAGATCTAATTTGGACATAACTTATAATTAGTTACAATTAAAATTAAAATTTAATTTCAATTAAATTACTAAAATATTAAAATATATTATAAATAGTCTTAAGTTTTAAGGAGCTAATACTCATTACCTATTCATCTCTGTAATAATTATATAGTTTTCTCAATAAATTTTATGAATATAGTTAGAAGCCAAACACTTATATAACTATAGTGATTGAGATGAACCAATTTTAAAATTAGTTCAAGAGGTATGATAAGAAAAAAAAATCAAACTTTAGAATAAAAGCACGAATTAATATTTTATTATAAAGTGATCTTAAATTTCAGAAAATTTATACGAACAATGTCATAATTACTCTACGCACAAAATCAGATCTTCCCCTGATTTTTCAACATATTGTAATATTATATGCAATTTAATTTTGATGGTCGATGAATATCACCATTCTCAAATTCATAAATCAACAAATTATTACTTAAGTAATGCAGATACGTTAATGATAATGTCTTTATTAATTATCGAAAAATCATAAATTCATGAAAAAACATATTAATGTAATTATTTTTATTAAAAATATCTGTTATAAAACGACATTAATTATACATGATTTTAAGATTATGCGTTCATGTTTAAAGATAATTTAAACAGTAAATTCATGTATGATAAGATTATATTAATCCATGTGTTTAATTTAATATACATTAGACTTAGTGATATTAATTTGTTGTGTCAATGTCTTTCAAGTGACTATTTCTTTTAGTGAGATTGCATATAAAAAGTGAATTTAATGTTAAAAGTAAAAATTTTCATCAAATTATATATTTTCAATAATTAAATATATTTAAAATGTCAACATAAATTGAATTACAAGCTATTTAAATTATATAGCTATATATTTTTTATACTTTAAATGTTTGCTAGCACAAAAATAGTTAATTCAATATGTTATCCATCGTCATTATTTTTTCGGAAAATTTTTAAGCAAAATTTTATTGAATAATATATTGTGGATTTTCCTAAAATTTATTTTATTTATACTTATAGCAGATTATTTATTTGTGATTAGATGGTTATCAGTTTAAGTCATATAAATAATCTTTTTGTAAATTTGTAAAGCTGCTTAAATAGATACAACCAATTCTTAATTCCAAATCATCCCCCTCAACTTATGGAACAACTCCAATAACCGATCCTCAATATATTTTTTTTGAAAGGAAAAAAAATTAGTGCAATAGATTGCAACTCTATAATTACAATAAACAACTCCATGAACTACAATATTATGATATTAAACATAATTTGTGACATCTATTTCATTTATCTTTAATAATCCTTTTCTTGTTCTTATTAATAATAACATCCATTTTATTGATAAAGAGGACAATGGGTCGACCCATGAATTAAGATTCAAATATTTTAATGAGTCGATTTATAGATCAGGTACAAGTTCAGATTGACCCAAAATTTAATTAATCAAAACAAAATAATATTGTTTTATCTAAAAGAATTAAATATCGCGTAAACATGAGCTCCAGGCAAAATTATTTATCCTTAAAATCCTTTACTTAGTAGTAACGTCCATTCCAGGCAAAATTATTTATCCTTAAAATCCTTTACTTAGTAGTAACGTCCATTTCAGGTTATTCTCAATAATTCTTAATGATTAAAAGAAATTAGCTTCGTGATTTTGTGTTTTGATATTTTTACATTTTAAAACGAGAGTTATTCGAATTAAATGTATTATTTAGTTTATAAAAAATAATAAGATTAAAGAGGCATAATTTTAATAATCAATGTAACCGAAATTGCTCCAATACTCTTTAAATTATTTAATAATATCATTTTTGTAGTATTTATAATTATTATAATTAACACTATTTAAGATATCTTTTCACATCAACAAATAATTTAAAGTGCACATAATTAATTTAGACAATATTGTTTATAATAATTATAAGAATTACTGAAAATATAACTTTTCTTATCTTTTTCTGAAAGATATAGAGTTTACTAGTAATTTATACCCACTCCTAAAAAATAATCGCTGCGGCTAAGAAAACTCTCCTTTTTTTTTCAAGTCCATAAGGTTTTTTACTAGTAATTTATACCCACTCCTAAAAAATAATGGCTAAAAAAACTCTTCTTATTTTTTAGTTCACAAGGTGTTTTAAGAGGGTCTCAATTTATGAGAAGGCGCCTTTAAATTATTCACTTTCAGACTAATCTTCGCTCATATCGGATCAGCTTGTAAAAAATAAAGTACTGATCAAATGGATTTTTCCATTCTCAGAATTCAATCTCAAAACTTCTAATTAAAGGATGAGAGTGTTGAACACGAGACTAACCTATTTGGTTAGAAAACTCTCCTTCTAATAGTTGAAAGTTGAAACAAGGGACGAAGTTAATAAAAGAAAGCAAAAGAAAAAGTTGAGATACATGGCCATCAGGACGCAGGTCGGCAAGTCATGTGGAGCCTTGTCAAGTGTCAACATGCCCAAGTTCGCAGTTACGCGTACGCATGTACGCTCGGGTTTCATTACTTTCCTTGTGCCATTGTCCCCTTCTTCTAGTTTTAGAATCCCGTTTAAATATTAAAAGCCAATGTCCTACACATCCCACCGATGCCAATCACCTCCAAAACTCCTATTTCTCTCTAGACAAACACTCGCTAAACTGTAATCCCACCAAAACTTTACATAACTTACCTGCTCTTCAATACTTGATTGTCCCTTAATTTAACTGCTGGTATGCCAACCAACGACCGACCCAGATTTCGTTGTTTTCCTCGTTAAATGAATGTTAAAATGAGAAAGTGAATTCGCAAACGTTTCGTTTTCTTCTCCAAGTTGTATGATGTTGTGATTTTTGTTTGGATAATGGAGACGATTTAGGACTTTGTGTGTTGCTCTGGATTTGTTGGCAGACAAGGATTTATTTATTGATTGTTAATTTTTGCTTTTTCATTCTCGCTAGTGCTGAAGCATTGAACGGTTTCGTGTCGTTGGTTGAAAGGTGATCCAGATATGTTAAATGATCTGGTAGTTCCTTTTGTCCTTTTAATGTTTGAAATCTTTGAGGTTTTCAATGTTTGATGATTGGATTTAATGTTTAGCCGCTTCTTAGAATGTTATTGATGTTTCTTCCGCACGTAGATGGAAAATGGAGTTGCTTCTTCAACGGTTAATGTTTCTTCTAATGCATGCCTCTCTAATGCCCACTCAATCTATTGTGAAGGTTAGTTTGTTAGTCTTTAAATGTATTGAAGTGGGTATATTATATATTTCGTTTTTTGTTAGCAATAAGTGTTTGGGCTCTAATGTGTGATGATCTTCTGTTGTCTTCATTTTCATCTGCCCACTTAGAGTGTTTCTTATTTGGTTTGATCTTTTCGTTTTTGTTGTCTTTCAGGCTATAATGACGTGATTGGGAGATGGGGCACATGTCATCCTGATGTTGATGCTCAAGGCCTCGAAATTGACCCTCGTGTAACAAAAAATTCTTCTTGTTTTTTCTTTTTAGTTTCTCTGTTTTAGTTTCATTGTTTTTTTTGGTACCATATTCACTTTTTTAATCTGATGTAGGGTGTTTTCAACGACTCTTTTTCTCCTTTATTCAATGGTTATGGCCATACTCGAGAAATTGTACAAAGACCTTATGCACCTTTCTCAACATCACTGCCCTTTGTAAGTGATCATGATCAGTCATACAATGGCCAAGGATTCTCCAAACCGGATTCACACTATAACCAACATGTTATTCCTTCAAAAATTCACTTTGCTGCTTTGCAAAATGCAATTCCTCAAACTAGTTTGGCAGTCAACATTGACGCACAAGTAGATGGCAAAATGTTTTGGGCGAGACCAGGATACATGCCAGGTTCTTTTTGCAGGGGAAGCAACTTTTCCGCAAACTCTGGAGAGTTGGATTTGTTGCAGCAAGGATTTGAGGGATTTGAAGGTGGTGGATTGTGGTCGGATTGCCCAAAATCTATGAACAATAAGAGTTCCTTTGTGCATTTGTCATCATCATCTGCAATTGGAAACCAATTGATTCACTGGGTTTGTCTGGACTGGTTAGTTTCCTTTGCTAGACGATCCTTTTACAGTTGATTGATTACTGAAAGTTAGCAACAACCTTTTATGCTTATAAGGCTCCATGACTTGCTCTTCAATTTAATTTATTACTAGCAAGTTAATGGTTTGAAAGCGAACAATCTTTGTGCTTTCTGATTTAGCTATGATACTTGATCCTGTTAAAGATTCATAATCAATTCAAACGCATTTGACAGATGATTGTTTATAGGCCTTGCGTATTCTCAGGAAAATTCAGACTCTTCGATGCAAATGATGTCTAGGTTTGCAAGATCATGTAGGAAGTGGATTTTAGTGTCGGTTGAAAATATATGTTTTTCTATATCCTTGTGTATGTGTGCATATATGCGCCTGATATATGTTCATGAATGTCAAGATGCTCACACACACTTGTTGTGGATTTTGGTTCATGAACGGATTTGATACGTACAAGTATTGTTTTGTTTTCATTTCATATGCTGCAGATATTCACCGTAAATAATCAAGGGATCCTTGTCATGCAATTCAGAAACGTTTGATTACTTGTTACATTATTTACTTGGTTAAAAGAAGCACAAAGCAGCAGACATGGATCAATGTGTTTCAAACATTTTGGAATTTACGTTTGATTATAATGAAGATGATTATATATAATCAAACAATAATCCTTGCAGGCCTCTCAACAAAAGGATTCATTTTATGGTTTTGGATCACATTTAGACTCTCGATATAACAGCTACACTCGAAATCCAATTGATGGAAGCCCTAGATACGAAGTGGAGTCCTCTTCAACTAGAGGAACTGATGGGCAGAACTGGTCCTCACTCGATGAAGCAAGGCAACAGCGTAGCTGCAATGGCTTTTCATGCAATTGCGCAAATTCGTTGGATACCATAGGAGAGTGGAATAGGGGACCTAGGGCACTGAAACCAAGAAGTCAGACAATGGCAAATAGGTCAGATGTCGATGATTGTGGAGCTGCAGTTTCTCATGTTACAAAGTCTTATAATCGAGCAGAGTTTGTAACTGTCTACAAGGACGCGAAGTTCTTTGTAATAAAATCGTACAGCGAAGATAATGTTCATAAGAGCATAAAATATGGTGTTTGGGCTAGCACCCAGAACGGTAACAGGAAGTTAGATGCTGCTTACCGCGAAGCAAAGGACAAGCATGAAACATTCCCAGTCTTTCTTCTATTTTCGGTAATCCACTATATCTACTTGTCTTAATTTTGTATAACTGAAATGTCAAATCAGTTGATGTGAGTAGACTGTTGACTGCTACAAGCATCATAAATGGAGAGGATGCAATTCTTGGTAATACAGTAAATGAAGTGGCTACTTGTAGAGATGATTATTATAAGCATCATAAATGGATAGGATTAACTCTTGGTAATACAGTAAATGAAGTGGCTACTTGTAGAAATGATTATTATAAGCATCATAAATGGACAGGATTAACTCTTGGTAATACAGTAAATGAAGTGGCTACTTGGTAGATATCATTGGCATGAAATCCTCTGTTTTTATAAGCTTGTTTTAAATAGGCATAAAACGTCGTTTTGAGGTAGAAAAAAGGTTAAAACAGACATATGGGAACAGAGTATTTAAACCCGAGATCATTATGTTTATTCGATACTTGATTGAGAATGTGGTCATCTTTCTTTTCTTTTCTTTTCCCCTGAGAGCTGAGTGCTGGACTTCTTCACAGGGTTAGTTTTCATGCTGTAGTCGATGCATGGCCTCATGAATGCGGAAATTGCCTGGACTTACTTTGCAATTAAATCCTCAAGAGAGATAAAATGAGGAGAAGAACGAAACTAGTGTAAAGCCAATCGAAAAGGACAAAAAATGGCGTAAGCAACATTTTGAGAAAACTCTTGATTCTTAAAATATGAGGGAAACTTATTGAGGAACTAGATTACTAAGTATGGTCCGTGAAAGCAAAAAGCCTACCGAGATACAGACTTCTGGTTCCCCTAGTTTAGCACTTGCCATACCAGAGTGATTAGTTTCCCGCACAAAAACAAGAGATTGATGAGCTTGCTGACCAAGTAGTTCCGGTCGTTCTAATACATTTTTAATATTTTACTAAGCATGTTCTGAATACAACCATGTGGAAATCCTATTTATCACTTCGTTTGTGTCTCATTAAACCTTACGCAGGTGAATGCCAGTGCGCAGTTCTGCGGAGTAGCTGAGATGGTTGGACCTGTGGACTTTGACAAAAGTGTGGATTACTGGCAGCAAGATAAGTGGTCTGGACAGTTCCCTGTCAGGTGGCAGATCATTAAAGATGTACCCAACAGTCAATTTCGGCATATTGTTCTCGAAAATAATGACAATAAGCCAGTTACTAACAGCAGAGACACTCAAGAGGTAAAATTTCATTTCTACGCCGTCATCTTTTTCCGGCACCATGAATTATGGGGACGAATAAGCAATGGCTTATTGCTGGGCTTTTTCTCTAAAAGAGTTCCTGATGTCCTGAGTTCAAATTTTGGTTCCGCTTTGCGGATTTAATGAGCTTCTTTAAATAGGTATTTCTACACTGAACTAAGATGATGAATATTTGCCTTACGGCGTTTTTTGCTTGAGTTTGCTCTAATCGGCAGTCACTTGCTCTAAATTTTTGACTCAATATCTCTTTGGATGGATACTAAGTATGCTAGTATGAAGAACCTTGTATCTTGCAGTCAGTGGTATTGAAACCTGTAATATTTGTGTGTTCTTCCTTTTACTTAACTAGCTTAGATCACTCATTTGTGCATGCAGCATGTAATCCATGATACTCTAAATTTTACAGGTGGAACTAAATCAGGGTATTGAGATGTTGAACATTTTTAAAAACTATGAAAGCCATTCTTCAATCCTGGATGATTTTCTGTTCTATGAAGAAAGACAGAAAGCAATACAGGCAAAGAAGTCAAAACATCAAAAAACCCTGCTGTCAAGTGCCGTTAAAGGACAAAATCCTGTTTCGCGGTCTACTGACTTCGTACAGAAATTGTCTAAGAGCTTTGCTGAAGCCGTTTCTTGTAATGAGAAAAAGATGGTCTCACACTTACATCAGAAGACTATTGGCGTTGATCCTGAAATACGAAGCTGACAATATCAGTGTGATAATAGAGAAATGACAATATCAGTGTGATAATAGAGAAACTATCTTCTAGATGCTGAGAGTGGGGGTCTTTACTTGTCAATAATTCATATTCTTCGGTTCTTTTTTCTTTTACGGGACTTTTCATATGTTTATATTGGATGGAGATGATTGGGATGCCTGTAATATCAATTATCTGATATCGGCTAAACTGATTATGCCCGAAATTGTTCTGGAGCTGATAGCGAATGGATGGTTGCTCTCCAGTAGTCTGAGGTTTCATAAGATAGGAGTTCCAGTGCTTTCCAGTGCTACCTATGACCGGTAGGAAGCGGTTCTGGTACTCGGAAGAATATGAGTTGAACGTTATTATAGATTACACACAGACAATAGGGCGTTCAGGGAGGTATGATTCTAATGAAACTCGATCACGGTGCTCGCAAGATAAGCTTTGTGCATCTGTAGCAGCGAGTGGTTGTGTTGATTGTTGTCCATTTAAGCAACTCAGTTAGATGAACAGATTTTTAGGATGAATTAGCATAAGCTCTCACATCTTTTCCAGACTTGGAAATGCGACCCAAAGTTTTATTTGCCAAGATGAACTCAGTTTTAGTTCAGGCCAGAGATGCTCACGGGCTGTGCACCCAGAAGTGTTTTCAGTTTCAATTTTCTAGCGAACAGTTTCAGGATTTGCATGCCAATGTGAAAGCTGGAAGGTTATAGCCGTCACAACAAAGTAGACTCTATCGAGATGTCATGATAGTAGAGATTACAGGTAGATGCAAAATAAACATGTCCTTGAGAAATCAAAATGAACTGCAAACGAGACATCCCATTCGATAACTAGTAATCCGACATAGCAGGTACGTCAGGGAACGCATAGATAAGGATGGTCACAGCAATCACCAAAGGACCAGAAAAGAGATGTCTACGGTTGCTGCTACCGGAATCGCCACTTTTCTCTGGCGCTGCCGTTGTGGTTGTATTAGGAGCTGCTGTTGTCGAAGCATTCGTAAAAATCGCAGCGTCAGGGGAGTTGGGAGGCAAGCCTAGAAGTTCTGTCAAGAAGCAAAACAACCATGTGTGAGATTCTTGTATTGAACTGTAACTGTACTAAAACGAATAGCCTTACATACATCAATCATGCTTAAAGTTCAGTTTCCAACTTGATACACTCCGAGTGGATGATGTATAAGTAACGATTCTACTCTCAAATATTGATCTTGACTTTAACATTGGATGAGGTTTTCAGTTTAAGTTAGCTTGTGTAAGGAAACTTGGATCCAGGACATCTCTTAACCTGGCTTATAAATCATCATTAGTAGTAGTACTCCTATTCGAAAATGATAAAACAAAAAAGGTTATCTATTTTCTTAATTCTTTTGGGTAAATCCAGTAAGAAAAACAAGATTGCCGCATTCCACAGCACCATAAGTAGATCGATGATACCAAGTTGTAGTGAAGAACCTTATATCATGCAGAAAGGAGATCAAGAACTCAACATCATGCATCAATCTACCCTCAACAAACAACCACATAAACAAATAGATATGAGAGTCATGAACTCACTAGGGCAGTAGCTGACAGTAGCATTTTGAAGTTGGCAAGCAGAAGGTAGCTGAAGAAGTCTAGCCTCCTGAATACCCAAACTTCTCAACTGAGAGTTTCCAGATCCACTATGAGTCTGCTGCATAATATAACACAAGCACTTGGCATCGCTTGCTTTCACTTCTTGCACAGCACTGCAACAATCCTTTGTTGGCGTATCGGCTTTCCCTGTGGCATAGTTCATGCACTTCATCACCTTCTGGAAATCATCCTGACACTCCTGGCTTAAGCTCTCCCCACTAACCACTACAAAACCCGAATTACTCCACACAAACCACAAGAGCAAGAGACAACCCCAGCCCCGCCCTCCGATCATCTTCAGTGCAAGGTTACGAATTGGAAGCTTTACTATATAACATAACAAACAATGGTTGATAGATATATGAGAAAACAAGGAGAAAGATGTAATAAGGCCGGATTATGCAATCTTGACCGTCCAAGGTGGCAGCAACCGCCCACAATATTTGAGATCAACAGTGTAGATCAGAGTTGCAGATGGCAAGTCAAACAAGCAGTGAGACCATTAATGAAGGTGCTTATTGAGCAGTTGGACCGAAGTAAAGTCCTTTGCTGTCCAGTCTACAGCCAACAGTATAAGGTTCAGCCTTACAACCACGTGTCACAGAACTATCCACGCAGCAGTGATGCTATGCTTTAATGCCGAATTCTAATGCATGGCCTTGATTGTTCCGCCTCCATTCTGAATCGTCAGATTCTCACTTAGTATTGTGATATCCGTTCAGCTGGTTTCTTCCTAGTAATGGAGTAGTAAATGATAACCTATCTTTTATGATTTTAATGAAAAACGCTTTTCGATAAACCTACCCAAAGACAAACGCGTAGTCATATCTTCTTACAAGAAGAGATATTGTAGAAGTTACCAAAATATCATAATATGGGTTACTACTTACTCTTACTCGCGTGTATGATAACTTTAAATGTGTTTGGCTGGAAGTGGAAATAGGTTCATTTCAAAATTGTATTTAAATTTAAATAATTAATTAAAATATATTATCTATATTTAACAATTTATTTACTGACACTTAGAATAGTTATTACTATTCTTTATAAACTTTGTTAATATTAATTAAAAAAAACTGAGATTTTCTATCTACTTCCTCTCGGTGTTTTTTTGAAATAAAAACAAAAATTTGAGATCTTGAGATTAGTGACTTTTACAATATAGAAGGCACAAATAGAGGATGTATGTTTGGTTGGACGTAATGTATTTTTGGAAGACTTTGTAATGTAATATAGTGGAGTGTTTTTAGAAGCAGAGTCTATATTATTATTTAGAAAAAGTTGTTTATCATTTTACATTCTATCTTAAATATTTTAAATTGAAAAATTCTCACTTTTATTGCTTATGATAAAATGAAATGTAATATGAAACTCTCCTATTTCATTTCATTTCATTGTAAATCTTTTTTTAAACGAATAATATTATATTTTATTCCATTCTACTAATAAATGATAGAATTTTATCATTATTTTGTGGACTAGCATAATAAACATAATTTTGTACAAACCTCGATTAATTTGATGTCAAGGTAATTGAGCTTGTTAATTCTCTCTTTAATGTGTCATTGGGCCTGTGTTCATGGGCTTGCTATGATGGGTAGGCTTGGCCCATGTATTATAAAGCACAGGAGGCCCT
>JAOTIZ010000003.1:9117279-9127700 GCA_027123425.1 Erythroxylum panamense
GGACTGATAGACTTGTCTATTCTGCTATTGGATGACTGTATCAAGATTGATATTATGGTTTTTAAATTTAGTGATTTATGTTATATTGTGATTCATTTATTGTGATGCCATGTGGATTACTAGTGGGATTTTCTGGTAGTGCACCTTTATCGTGGGTTACGTGTCGGAGCGACCTTCGGGTGTCTCGATGTGTACCCTACGGAGAGGGGGCGCTACAGCACCCCCTTTCGATGTGATTGAGTCCTCTTTAGCAGTGAGACAGAAAAATTGAGGTGGCTTGCACTGATGTCCAAGGACGAATTTCTCATCGCAATTAAAGCATATACCCCTTTCTTGTCTAGTTGCCATTTCAACCGGAGTGACTCTTGATGGATAAGGTAGTGTGCTTGAGTTTTTGGGTTGTTTGGTTGGGTGTCGTGTTTGGGCTTTAAGGTGGTGAGGAAGTATAGGAGAATGAGGTAAGAAGGGGTTGTGTTTTATTGCGGATAGTTCGAGGTAGAGAAGCCTTTGTTGCATTTCACTTGTTCTCCACAAGCTTAGCCATTCCCATGACTTCATTGAGATTTTGCGGTTTTAGGAGGTAGAGCTTTCGTCGGATGTCATCTCTGAGACCTGAAATAAAGCACTTGAGCAAGTTGGAATAGCTTAATCTTGTTCTTCGAGTCAACATGACCTCAAATTTAGCAAGGTAATTTATCGCGGTGATGTTTTGCTTCAGCTTATAAAGTTGTGCTTCATGGTTTATAAATTTCGATGGCCCAAATCTGAGATCAAGTTGCTGAGTTAATGCCTCCCAAGACATCAACTGAGAAGAGGAATGCATCCATTGATACCATTGCAAAGCTGTGTCTATCATATAAAATGCAGCAATGGTGAATTTTTGTTCAGAGGGGGTGTTGTGATACGCAAAGAACTGCTCAATCTAGAATAACCAACCTTGAACATTGTCACCATTGAATATAATAATTTCAAGTTTAGGTAATCTGGGTATGTATGTGTGGGTTGGATTGGAGGGTAGTGCAGTTACATGTATAGAAGGAGATTGGGTTGCGATGTGAGAAAAAAAGGAAGTGGCAAGGTGCTGAATCAGGGGCAAGGTGTTTAGGAGGGGAAGTAAGGGTTGTTGTGAGCTGGGTGTGCCTTTGTTAGAGAGTTTGCCCAATATGGTATGAAGGATGATGGTATGGATATATATGGAAGTGTTGAGCTTGTTAAGAGACTCATTGTGTTGTTACTGCAGTTTCTCCAAAGTAGAAGTGTGTTCAGCAATCACAAGCGATTTTGATTGTATTGGTCGATGAGCTTGGAGATTTGATCCTCAACAGTCTTGGAGCGTGTGACCATTCCTTTGGTAGTTATAGCTTTCTCAATGAAAGCACTAAATGATGCTAGCAATTTCTAAATGGGAGAAAGAAGTCAGGACTTTGTTGGCCCGACGTTAGAAGATGAAGAAAAAAACATAAAAGGAGGAAAAAAGATATAAAAGATTGAGAGAGAGAGAGAGAGAAGACAAAGGAGTTGTTGGAAATAACTTTTTCGTACTCCTTTCTTATATTCAATCTCATATTTATAATAAGTCTGTAACAACCTTAACAAATTTCCTATTTTTTCTACAACAGCATATTCACTCAATCATTACACCTTTCACACCTTTTAGGATACAAGATAATCATTGTATTTTAACGGCATTTTTCTGATCCTAGTACTTCTGCTTTGTGAAATCAACTGGGACTGATCTGGGTTGCTAGCAATTGAATTCTGGCCTGTAATAACTTCTCAATAGAATCTTCAGAGAAAGGAAAGATGTTAGAAGCGACGTCCCTTGCCGCTATCGTCAACGTTGATGAGATGGCCCTCTGGTGGTTATATCCTTGCCATGAATGAGGACAATCTTGAGGTCTAAGAAATGCCTTTGCTTATTTTCATTATTGCTAACTTAGTTCGTTAGTGTTTTCCGGTATCCACACATCTATAGATATAAAGAGAGAGAAGAGAAGAGAATAGTGGAGAGAAATCTAAGACTGAGGGAAGTTCGGGCTATAGGAAAGCCATTGTATCTAGAGCTACTTTAGTTGTTGGGATTGAGATTACAACTGGGGATATGGTGATGGTGGCTAGGTCGTCGGTGATGGTAGTCGGAGTAGGACAGAAGAAAAAAGGGGACAATGTTAATTAATTTAAGTTTAATTTAAGTTATTTAGAGTTAATTTTTAATTAGAAATTGTTATCTTAACGAGGGATTATTATGATTCTTTAGGATTTGTTAAAATTAATTAAAAGTGTTTAGTGGATTTTTTCTAAATTGAGGTTGTTATTCTTGTTGTAGCATTATAAAATATTAAGCATGTTATTTACTATTATGAAAATGACATTTATTTTTCAAAGTTTTTTTTGGTGAACAAAGGCAAGAAAGTAAACTAGAACTAAAGGAAATTAACCTAGCTTACAACCTCGGGGGAATTCAACCTCCCATGCATCAGCTTGCAATGCCAAGACTAAGAATGCTGGTGTCGTTCTCAAAACTTCATAAGCCACCTCCAAGTCACAACCCATCTTAGATAACACATTTGCACAAAAATTGTCTTTTTGTAATGTATGATGGAAACTGTATTCCCAGTCTTGACCACTTAACACTCTGAGGTCTGCGATCAAGGCTCTTAAAAAGTGGAAGAGATATTTGCAGAATTGATCAACTCCAAAACAACCTTTGCATCAGTTTCACAAATGAGCTTGAGTAAACCCTCATCCCAAGCTAGAACCAAACCCATCCGTAAAGCATGTAGTTTTGTTGCTATATTGGAACAAATTCTGAGACGTGCAGTGAAGCCCAATAACTATCTATCAAAAGCATTACGTAGCAGTCCACCAGCACCTGCAATACCTAGATTACCATGTGATGCCCCCTTCATATTAAGCTTGACCATATCAATTGCAGAGGGCAGCCATCGAATCTGCTTGCTATGCTGTGAGACCTTGGATGTATGGGCTCTTGTATGAAATTAGCCCCTAAATTATTAGGCTCATCAGTTTGAAAGACCACTCTACAATGACTAATCTATATTCTCCAAGTTGCAGTTGCCAACAAAATGACCTCCCGTGTCTCTCGTGTCTTCACATCTAATATTATTTTCAAAGTATTAAGTTTATTAATTTGATACAAATTCTTTATATTAATTAATAATACATTATTTCAAATAAAAATGGATAAAGATTCATAAATTAAATATAAAAATTAGATAATTATATTCATAAAAAGTAATTGTATATCACATATTGGCCCAATCATGATGATTAACACATCTTTTTTTTTTCACGAAGGAGATGTTAATAGCCCTCCAATCTATTATGTCCACTATGATGGATGAAAAGTATATGTTAGCCACATTAATGGCCATTTCATTTGGGACAAAGATTCATCTATGTGCAATTCTTATTGTGATTGTTGGATGAATGATGATTTTGATAGTGATGACAAGGTTTACATCCCTCGATGACAAGAAGAACCCAGTCAAAGGTCAAAATCTTCATGTAAACAGCAAATACAACTCGAAAATCTTCCATAATGGATGTGAACGATTGAATTGGTCATGACTTTTTCGAGCAATATTGTAAAAGTTGATCTCTGATATCTTCATGTCTGGAAAGAACATCTTGTAATTCAAAGATGATGTGATCTTTAGTGTTTTTCATATTTTAAAATCAATCTTCATGATCCGACACTATCCACAAGGCTAAAAGTATAAATCTAAATTGTTAGAGCATATCAAAATCCTACAACATCAACTTTAATCTAGACAGAATGAACGTTAGACTTGAATGTACAAAATTTAAAAGACACATTCAATTTTTATTTTAAAAATATTTTATTATTTTAATTCACAAAAATATCATTGGATATTAATAAGTTTTATAATTTGTAATTTCTTAAATGAATAAACATAAAAAAGTATTTTGTATCTTTAATCAATTTTAAATTCGTCAATTATGTCAATGATCCACGTTTCCTTAAGCTATAGTGGGTTAAGGCCCAAACATTTGTACCAGAAGTGTAGGGCTCCGAAGCCCTGGTCTGCAGTGAGATGAACACCATCGTCGTGTTGCGATGTCACGGACACTTCTGAGATCTGAGCCGAGATATGGTCCCTAGTTTATCACCCGAAGACGGACATAAGGTCACATTAACCATTTTTCGGTGCGTGCTGGGTTCCACCTTCCACTATAGGATTCATGAAAAATTGAAAAAGGGATTTTAAGTGATTCCCGATAGACAAGTCATCCCTTTCGACTTCAATGTAATATTAAAATGATAGCTGTTCAGAAGTTATGATCACGAAGGGGACCTTTTCGTGGAAGAAAATAGATATAGGCGGTAAGTAATGTAGATGGTTACACCTTAACCAAAACAATAATAATACAATGGGTGATTTTGTTACCTAACCTATACCTACTGCAATTAAATTATAATTGACCCGATTTTAATAAATTATTTAAGACATAAGCAATTCAAGTATTTAATCATCAAATCAAATTTTATAATTTCTTTAATTACGGGTATAGTTTGCACACAAAAGAGTGTCCCACGTTGGTTACTGAACATGGTAATTTCTGTGCATTGAGTACTTAGACGCCTTCATCTCTAACGTCCCTATCGTATTCGTATTGGGGTCATATTATTGTAAGCTAATTTCAGATAAGTAATGTGTGGACAGAGTTTTGGGACTCTATTTGCCAAATTAATTATACCTTGATTCATTAAAATATGTCTTACCAGGATTTGAAATTGATTCTAATACCATGAATTCAACACTTCGCCAGACCGTCAAATGCTTGCATAATTAATACCTTCCGTACTCAAGAGTGCTCGGAAAGTTAGAAGTACTTCTATTCAGGTATTTAGCATCAAAACTTTCTACGTTATGAACTTTTAGAGTATTGAATATTGGAGTTCAATTCAATTAACCCACCTTGAAATTTGTTAAGGAGAACGTCACTATCATTTCTTGTAATGTAAGCCAAAATATTAAAGCAGAGACGCTTTAGAAGTTTAGGTTTCAAGATAAGCTGCAATCTCGCAGAGTCCAACGAAATCTATTCAACTTGCCCTTAATACGCAACTCATTGTTTTCACAGGAACAAATAACAATGCGCAAGTTCCTACCAAATCCGTTGTTTCCAATCTAAACGGGAAAGAAACGATACACTCGTTCTTGGGAGGAGACAAAGAGAAGTATATATTTTTACCAAAAGCCCATTTTGAACCTCAATATTTACAACATAACACAACTTGAACATGACGTTTTAAAGTATTTAAATTGAATTATAAAACTTTTAAAATGTTCATAATAGACCCTAAATGGATGGAAAATTTTAAATATTATATCTATATATACCTATATATATATATATATATTTAAATAGAAAGTGAATCCTATTGCCCCCTAATAGTGAGGCTAACAATTATACATTTTACACCATGATCTCACTTGCCATGTGACAAAGTGGGACTTACCTTTATATATTTTAGATAAAAGGTCCCACGTGCTACGTGATAATAAGGTCCAACTTTTATTTTAAAATAAAAATAATGCAATGTCATTAATGAAAAATTATTGTCGTTAAATTTTTCATCTACTTAGAGTCTATTTTGAATGTTTTGAAAATATTGAGGTTCAATTTGAATGTTTCAAAACGTTAGAATCTGTTATGTATTTTATTGTGAACATTGACGTTTAAAATTTGTTTTTAGCTTATATACTTTGGGAGAACATTATGGACATATATTGAGAATCTTTATGAACTTCCCAGAAGTGTTGGAAAGGAACAATTGTTCCTTCCAAATAAATTCCTAAACAAAATTGTGCCCATTATACCCTTTATTCATGTTGCTACTTCTACACTTATCTCATGTATAATGATGCAACCTTATGATGAAGAATTTTCTCCCATGAAGAGATCAAAAAATGACATTAATAGTGTTATTTCCAGCCCTTACATACGTGCAATAGGAATTACTTCTCATGGTGCTCTTGCTTCAAATCTCATTGATGAAGTACTAAGTTGACAAACCAATAATTTTGTTTCTCAAAATAAAATTCTTCACCGAATTGATACTAAGCTTCATGGTCCAAAATATTGAGTATTAATGTAACTTCTTATATCAGCATCAAGTTGAACCATTTGATCAATGGAAGTTCTATCCTCACAATTGCTCTTGATTTTAATATCAAACTGTTAGATTAGAAGTTGTAATTAAATAGGAGATCATGATCTTATCCCTTAATAGTAGGATCTGTTAGATTGGAAGATTGTAACCAAATAGGAAATAGTAATCCTATCCCTTAATGGTAGGATTAATCCTAACCAACTACTGTGTATAATCATTCTATAAATAAGGCTCTATATCAATGAAAAAATACAACACAACTTTTGATCAATTATGTTCTACAACCTTTTTCTTCTTAATACAAACTAGATGATTCCACCTTGTCTGAAAGGGTACAAGTCCAAGTTCAATTTATTGGAGCAGAGCAAGATCCTACAATAATTATGGCTACCTTACACCATCAAATGATTTATCATCTGTAAAATCATGTTGTAAATCTTAACTTTCCAAACTCAACTTATGATGCTTTGTATATGATAGTAGATCGAGCCCATAATTAGAGCCTGTTTAAAAGGCAAATGTAGAACATACTTATCTTCCTATATGACTTAAACTACATTATTCAAGAATCAAGCTTTCACGAGAGAGAAAACTTAGAAGAAAGCCATAAGATAGAAAATAAACTTCACATTATTGATGGGACTATGTGGGAATAAAACGTGCTTATAAGAGAAGAGAAGCCTTACTTTTATAGGTCAAGCAAGGGAAAATAAGACAAACAACTTTTAAATAACCCTATACAATACAATAATGTAAAATAAGATACAAAAGTGCATGGTAAAAGTAAAAAAAAAACATTATGAAACACTAAGTCCCAATAATATTTCTATAAGATAATATAGAATCTCTCAATAGGGCGAAGCAAATAAGGATAAGGGTCTATTATCGTAATCAGACACAGACAAGTTATCATCCAAATTTTCCATTTTTTTAATGACATGGGCTATTTGAACATCTGTCCAAACTGTGAGCCACAAATCTTGAGCGTCTTGAAAATAGTTTGGAATGGATTTAGGTTCTTCTTTGGACTTATGAGCAATGGAACTTTCTCCATCATAAGTCTTATTAGGTTTATATCCAGTGGACATGGTAGCTATAATACCATGGTGCTAAAACCCATGTGAGCAAACTGGTCACGAGAAGACCAATATCCAACGGTTGGTTAAATGCGCTATAGTAAAACAATGTCTCCAGGGTATGGGCCTAGAGATATACCTGTGGTAGGCTTACTGTATTTTAGATGATGACTAAAGTGATCAAGAAAGTGGTAAATATCACACATTATGTCTATATGGATTTTAATCCAATCAATGGATGTCTTCCAAATTTGAAAATGATTAATAATATAAATATAACCATTTTTAGTCATGCTATAAGGATAGTGAACAATAATGAAAGACTGAGCTTTCTGTTCTTTCAGGGGATTACTCCGTAACTAGTATTTGTTGAGTGTTTGCCCTAATCGGATATGTCACCTTGCTAATGGTTGGAATCATTTTAAGAATGTCCACAACATAGAGTGGACCTCCAATCCACTATGTAAAATTTGATGGCCAACCTTTGTATATTAGCCATCATTGAGGAAATTTTATATGGGTTGTCGACCTATTCATATGTGAGCCAGATTGTGAGACATGTCCTACTCTAGACTATAATGAAACAGATAGCGAGGACAAAGCCTATAATAAAAAAAAGCTAGAAAAACTCTGATGAAGAGGAACGTAACAATAATCCAGAGAAATTCATTGTTTTCATCCTTTACAACAATTTCATCCTAAGCCTGATGATCATGACCTAGATGCAAGACTATGGGTTGGGGTTGAAAACCCACGACCCAAACCTGAGGATCTTTATGAACTTCTCAAAGTTATCGGAAAGGAACATTTGTTCCTTCCATATATAATCCAAAACAAAAGTGCACCTATTATCCCTTCTATTCTCGTTGCTCCTCCAGAACCTATTCTATGCATGATGATGCAACCTTATGAGGAAGAATTTCCTCCTCTAAAGAGACAAACAAACAACACTAACAAGGTTATTTCTAACCCTTACACTTACGCTACAATAGTTACTTCTGATGGTACTCTTCTCTCAAATCTCACTAATGAAGTACTCAATTGGCAAACTGACAATGCTATACTTAAAATAAAGTTTTTGCTGAATTGATACTAATCTTGATGGTCTCAACCAACATACACAAGCTATTTAGAAAAGTGTAAAATTTGATTCTTCTCAAGTTTAGGAACTTCACAATTCTTTATGAGATCAAATGGTTCAACTTGATGTTGATATAAGAAGATATAGTGATACTTAATATTTTAGACCTGATTTCAGCACCAAAAAAAAGAACTTAGATGCGTTTAAGATGTACTTCAAAGAAAGGAGGTTGATATGCAGACAAAACAGTCAAAGACTATTCATAGAACTTATCCCACAAACCTTTCAGTTATTTAGCCCATTTATTCAACCTTAGCTTATCCTGAAGTACCTGATTATAAAAAGGCATTCAAACTGAATTATTTTTTAATTAGACAATATGTCCATCATATTGGCAAATCAAAATCTACCAAACTTACGAAACCCAAAGTTGAAAAGAAAACTGATCTATCACCTTCATACACTAAGCCTACTAATCCATGGACAAAACCTTTACTGATTAAAATTCCACCTTCTTTACTACTCACAACCCAAAATGTTCCATCAACTTATGAAAGACAAAGCTCCTCAACAAGAGTTCATTGCAACTCTTGAACCAATATCTATCTCATTAATCATCTATGTTTGAAGATTTTGAAATTTTTGAGCAATCTTAAGAGACTTTTGAATAGCTTGCTGACTTATTTATAGAATTAGCCTACATAATGATGGCTATGTCGGATATTTCTCAACTAACTGAGGTTAAACAAAACATAAGTGAAAGTTGAATCTAGAGGGATTAAACCAATTAGACCTTCACCACCACCAATACAAGTACCTTTAAGCAGACCCTAGTTTATTTTTGATGATTTTGTGTAAAACCTATATAATATGTGACTCATCAAATATCTATCGTTTTAATAATATATGATCGATCAATTTGATGAAGGAAGATAATGTTGATTAATTAAGATAAAATTTTATTTTAAACATACCGTTTGATGGTAACGGTTGAAAGATATCTTTATTTAATTTGAAACTGGTCTTCTCTCTCGCTCTATATACAACTCTGCTTATTTTCACTATCAAAAAGTAGAATTATTGAGAGAAAGAGAAGAGAAACAAGTTTTTTCACATTCAATCTTTTGGAAGGGTTTGTCTCAATCAAACTTACGCTTATAGATCAAGATATGTACTTTATATTTTATATTTTCATGTAAAAATAGAATTTTCAAATTTAGGTTAAAGAATTATTGTGATTATGTTTATGCAATAAATTGTGCTTACATGTGATATGAGAGCCTAGTTTTAAATTCTATATTTTCCATTAAAGATACCACATAATTGCTTGTTGATTTCATCTCAAGTTTACGGTTCACTGTTGGTTTCTTCTTTCTTCTTTGTTGATAAACGAAGCGTCTTATGTGTTTGTTTTTTTTGTTTTAATGGAAAAGCCGGAGCTAATTACATAACAGTTCGTGGGACACAGGTCCCTGCCTGATCCTCAATGAGAAAGTGATGGCACCCGGAGGGTGTAGTGTCAAAAACAATAACCCCTACAGTGTAGTGGGCCGCATGAGAGGCCAGCCAATCGGCGCATCTGTTATTCTCTAGGAAGACGTGTCTATGTGCAACAGATCAATTGCGGAAGAGTAACTCGTGGATACCCAGGACGATAGGATTGGCCACCTGAATGCGACGCGCAGTAGATGCGAGCAGGGTGTGCACTACGACCGAGTCCACCTCCAGCTCAATGCGGCGAAAACCCAGTTGCCAGACGAAGGAGAGACCGGTGTAGACGTCCCAGAGTTTAGCTGACAGGGGAGTGCATCAACTCAGGTTATGAGTGAAACCGCCCTGCTTTTTTTTTCTTTTGATAATGAAAGATGAACTTGTCGGTAAAGTGCCGGTTAAAGCCTTTTGTATGCTGATCGCGTACATTCAATTAGTTTATAGTTATGTATAGATGACGACTGTTTTTTTTTAAACGAGGGAAAGAAAACACTAACCCTGCGTTTGGTTAGTATCTGCAGCAGGATGAGACAGGACAGAGTTGGACGGGACAGGACAAGAACTGAAGACAGTGAGATGTTTGGTTGCAGTGGACAGGACAGAAAATATT
>JAOTIZ010000003.1:9149977-9159977 GCA_027123425.1 Erythroxylum panamense
GGGGGGGGGGTTGATTTTTAGGGTTAGACTTTTTTTTTTTTGCAAAATGGTCCCTGGAGATTATTCTATTTACCGAAATTGACCGGAAGTTTCCGGTATCTGCGGTACCAACCGAAATTTGGCACCGGTACTGGACGGTACGAAATTCGTATCTGTATATTAATCCATCATAAAATCAATAAAAAATTGAATAAATTTTAAAATTTTAAAATATATTTAAAAAAGATTACCTTTATTTATATAAAAATTTAAGGTTTAATTAAAACTAGATTATTAAATAAAGATTTATTTATTTATTTTAATGTACAAAAATGTATTAATCAGTCAACGTCAGACTTGGAAGTCGCGGTAGCTAGGATTATATCGAAAGATGAAATGTTATGCAACGTGACTGCTGCAATAGTTTTTGTTCAACTCTAATCAATGGTAAGAATACCTACTATCATCCAGAATGACGAATGTTTCATTCAAAATAACCAGAGGAAGTACTTTCCACAAGGGAGGTGCTGGGGACAAATAAATAACTCTTTTCAATTATAGTTAGCTACCTACCTGTATCCCAAAGGAACGTACAAGGCAAAAGAAAAAAGTACATACAACGGAACTGCTGCCTAATTGGTAACTATTAAATTATGACGTAAATGTCAATGATGGATCAGACATCTTGAATCATGATTTCCAAGAATATGGGTTAACAAAAGAACATATAACAGGGATAGTAGTAACGAAATGTATAAAGCAAAAGGGCAATCAAAAGCCCATATAATCAGCATTCTATACAAAAACAGAAACCTTTAACTACAAAAAGTACTTCATCCGATCATCTCTCCTCATTGCATTATATACAGCTTGAACCTGGAACCAACACCAAGTATGACATGAAGAACTATCCTCCATTGTTACTGACAGAAATAGTATCACAAGATACAATAAATGCGGAAAAGAGTTTTTGGGTAATAGTAAGCCACAACAAAGAATCACATAGAGTGGAGGTCTAATTTCGCGTTTAACTTTTTTCCTCACCACCTCTGAAGATGACGGGCTTGAAAAAAAGGGAAATGATACTCTATAGTCCTCTTGTGCGCCTATGAGTGAGTGACAGAATGAGTGAGAGAGAGAGACAGTACCTGCTCCCTAGAAACCACTTGAACAGGACCAATGTTGACAGACACATATTTGCCCCTTGATGATACTTTCTGTCTCACATGCCCCTACAGAACATATTAATTTTCTGTTACTTATTTCAACATACAATTTATAATTACAGAAGATTAAATACTTAATTATGAATTCAGCTGCCAGCGCAAGAAATTTCACTTCCATATCATAAAAAACTTTTCTAGGATAAACCAGGCCATTTGAAGCAAATCGTTATCTGTTACACACTGCAATTGTCCAGTTTCTCAAACTGTATAGGAAAATTCATGTACTATGTTTAGTTTAAACATGACATGACATGATTATTCGAAAGCCAATGGCATTTTCAGTTTATGTGATGCAATGATTTGGATTTTTTTTTTAACAAAATGGCAAGGCAATAGTGCAGAAGACTAGGTATTTGCATTCATCTACAGCAACCCTTTAACACTCGAATATTTCGTGTAAGACTTTTTAAGAACACAAGAACTTACTTTCTGAACTTTTTTTTTTAATTGAACCACAGACCCATCTTTTTGACAATCAGGTATTATTTAAGTATTCAAGATCATAGGCTTCCTTGCAACAAAGTATAAACTTACATCACACAAAACCTAAAACTGCCAAGGTATTGAGATAGAAAAGGGATCTCTTAAATCTATTATACTTGTACATATATAAAGACAAAAAGATCCACAGTGAATCATATAAATGAAGTGAGTTTGGTAAGGAGGAATACTGACCTCAGGAATTGGTTGTTGGATTACAGATTCAACGGCAACAACCATTGATTGCACAAAATCATCACCTCCAGTTCCAATTGCTGTAAACCCTCTAACTGTTGGATATGAGTTCACCTGGAAAGTCACATCATTCAAAAACCACCCTCATTGAATATACGAATCCTTGGTAATGCAATATAATGCTTCACTAATCATGATTGAATGAGAAAGAAATTCGTCCATAGATGTTTCTGTGGAATATCTTTTTAAGCTACTGAAGTTGGTACTTAACATAAGCAATATATCCGCACTCAAATTCAAGCCATACAAAAGTAAATGAGATGACAAATTTGCAGGAAGCAAGAATCAAGGAAGTGAACAACAGTTACCTTCTGATCTAAAGTGAGCCACTCGTTAGTAGAATCATCTGTGACTGTACCTCCAATAACCACATTCGTGGTTTGTCCAATCCTTCCTTCTGCCTTTGACACCTCTGGACATGAAACATAAGATAGTGTCAAACAATAATTATCTAATTTATATAATATAAAAGGAAGGCCAATTGTACGATATCACTCCCACAAAATCGATAACACAAGTTCCAACAACAACAACAAAGCTATTTGATTCACGTTCCTCACTTCGTGGGTAGACCATCATGCTGTCAGCACCCTGTTTTGTGCATGCCATAAGATACATGTCGTTATATCCAATTTGTTCAGGACTAATGGTTGATGAACCCAATTGTTCATTCAAAACTAACAATCTCCGTATTCAACAGGTTTGCTCTGTCCTACGCTAAAGGTTTAAGGTAAAATGTGAACATTCGTCATGCACAAACTCAACGCAGACATCCAACAGAATAACACTAAAATCTTGCAAACTTACAACAACAACAAAAAAGAAAGAAAAAGCAAACACGAACCTGAAATAGCTTTAAGAACAGCTTCTTGTGGCGGCTCTTGATCTTGGTCATTTTCACATGGTGAGGCACCATTATTATACGAGCAATTAAGCCAAGCCTGTGTTCCGAATTGAAAATCTGGAACCCTGGGGGGCTCACAACTGAATTTACGTCCTGAAAATTTAAACTTTATCGATGGAAGAGAATGAAAAGCTCGGTATGAATGTGACGGTCTCCATGATTCCGTCACGAACACAGAACGGAAAGCTGTCCTGCAAGCCATTTGTTCCTGCCTGTTTGTTTTGATTGAGCTTCTGCTACTTATGCTTATGTTACCCGAAAAACCCTTCTCTCTTTTTCTTTTTATGTCTCGTGGCTTTTTAGGTTGTCCATTCAATGAATGAACCAGATATTTCTGTTTGCTTTTGTGGAATGGGTCGGAGTGGAAGTAGCAAATATGAAAAGGTGCTCGTGGAATAACCTTGCGTGTGGATAAAGTGGACGAGAGTGCTCATGCGCTGCAAGGTCCACATCGCACCAGATGCCGTCTCAGCCTGCTAAACAAGGCCTAAAGATTGGCCCCAGTTTAGTTTAGATTTTTTTAATATTTTAAAAATTCAATCAAAATTGAATTGATAAAATAAAAAAGTTTAAAACTCATTATAAAATTAATTAAAATTTTAAAGTATAATTTTGAATTTTTTTTAAAAAAATTAAAATTTAATTAAAAAAATATAATATTTGAGTAGGGCTATAGGGCTGCACCGTCTACCTTTGGGCCAGACAGAATGTATGATGATACAAGTGGAAAAACGACTTGTCGTTGACATGTACAGGGCGATGATTTAACCCGGAATGTCGTGCAAAAGGAGTTCCGTCTTCTGACTCGTTGAGATGTACGGACCCGACAGGTCTGCCGCTGATGAAGTGGAACGGACGGCGTTTAGGAGAGCGGAGAAGAAGTACAAGCTCTACTATGACAAGGATTCCATGAACTCTAAAAAGTATGTCTGTTTCAATCCTTATAATGAGAACTGAACTTGTTTGATCTTTGGTTATTGATATGACGACGGCTTAGATTTGATAAGCCAATTCCTCTCAGGAAAAAGCAGCCGAAGAAAGTGGATTTGTCGGAGGTATTAGATTTTAAGGAAATCCTGGAATCTTATAGTAAAAGCTCCGAACTTCATCCTGAAGTTGTACCGCTTCAATGCGGCTTTGATCGTCCCGTTTTTTGCCTTAAAACTCGACCAGGTACTTCTAGTCATGTTTATACTTTGATTCTGTTAATGTTTTATAGTTTTTGTTCACACCCACGAGAAATTATGTCTATTTGCTTTAATTGTTAAACTACAAATTTTGTAGAGATGGTCCGTTATGGACTGCATATGCTTTTTTTGGAAATTAAACAAAGTTTCCATTAACTATAGCCAAGCTATACCAACATTACAATGAGTTCGCTAAATAATGGTACTAGGAACCAGAGCAATAGGAACAGATAATTAAAAACTTTTGCATCTATTTCTAGTTCCGAAGTTACAAGTTCCGTCTGTTTCTAGTTTTACGTGTAATCCAATTTAGAGTTATAAGCCAATCATAAGAAGAACAAAAAGCTGCTAGCAAATGTAAGATTCTGCTCTAGATAGCCTTAGAGTACCTGCATTGGAATAGAGTACCTGCATTGGAAGAACAAGTGTTCTCTGTTTTCTTCAGCGTCTTTGCATAACACACATATAGGGTCAAATGAGTCAAACCGTCTGTTTTTAGTTCTGATCCTGTTCTTGATAACTAGCCAGGCGAATGCTGATGCTTTTAGGTTCAAGTAGTTCTTCCTTAGGAGCTTGAATCAGGGTACAATTTCTCCTTCAGCCTGTAGTGCCTTATAGCATGACTTGTTAGTGAATACTCCAATGAGATCTGGCTTCCAAATTACACTATCCTTCATCAGCCCTTGAGTGATCCGAGGGTGTTATACCATCAGTGAGTTAAATCCTCTTAAGTTGTCACTCCATTGCCCATCAAGCATTAGTGAGGATACTTTAGCATTGAGAGGAACTCTGTTAATTAGATGGGAGATTTTGCTCCTTAAGAAGAGAGGGCTATACTCTTCTTATGGACTGTATAGTTGCTTTCTACTAATGTTAGGGGCTAGACCCTGTAAATGTGTGCAGTTCAAACACAAGTACTTGACTAATAAGTTATTAATCCAATGGAATTTAAATTCCAGAAATGGAGATTTGGAACCATTTTGGTCTGAATTGCTTAATTTGACATTCACCCTAGCAGTTGTCTTTAATGTCATTAGAAGGTTTTAGATTCTTTTTGTTTCAGCAGCTGTGCATATAGCTGCTTCGTGAAACTAAAAATCAGGTCATACTCTATCTTATGTTGAAAATTTCTAAGAACTATATGTTTTCGGTCATTTAAGGTTTTTGACAATTGGAATCATCGGAGATTGCAGGGTTTTATTTCATTCCAGGAGCTTTGAGTGTTGAGGAACAATGCAAATGGATAAGAGAGAGCTTGACAAGCTTTCCACAGCCTCCCAACAGAACTAATCACAATGCAGGATATGGTCCTATACATGACTTGTTTATTTCAGCAAAAGACCAGAAAGTATTGGTTGTGGAGGACAATTCACTTGCTCAATTGGATTCTGAATCTGATGCTTGCCGCAATGGAGATGCTAAAACATGGAAATTTTATGGGCAACATACTGCTGCATTAAGAGACGAGAGTTGCAAATCCATTTCGGCATCAAAGCTCTTAAGGAAGTTGCGATGGAGTACCCTTGGCTTGCAATTTGACTGGTCCAAGGTAACTGCAGTCTGCAATTTGCACATTTAGTGGATGTAACTTTTCTGAATCCCTCTTCAATTTTACCCATTGCCATAACATGATAGTCAAACTTTGCTTGAAATGCAGCACAATGTTTATGGTGAATTAAAAGGCGATGATACCTTGCTCTTGCTTGTGGTAAAAATTGATGGTTAATAGTTGAGAATTTAAAATCTCATAGTGCATGCATATAATGCATTATTCACTTGTGGCAACTAGAGCTATAATAAACACTTTGCTTTATTAAGTATGCTGCTCCTCAAATCCTAGCTAGAATGCAAAATTTATCTTTGGTTGCCAGCTTAACTTTTCATTTTAAGCAGATAATTTACTTGTAATGCCAATTTTTCTTCTTTCACTGTATTTTGCTCATGTTTGTCAGGTATGATTCAGTGACACGGATGAATCCGAAAGCAACTCAAAAAATTATCAACTTATGAATTTTCAATGTATTTGTTCATGTTGCAGCGTAACTATGATGTATCCCTCCCACATAATAAGATCCCTGACTCACTTAGTCAACTGGCTAAAAGTATGGCCACTCCCGCGATGCCTCCGGGGGGAGAATTCCAGCCAGAAGCTGCAATAGTAAATTATTTTGGATTAGGTAATTGCAGTTAAGGTATCATAAATTACTGCATTATTGTGCTTTCAAATCAATTCCCTGAAGATCACGGCAAGGTTTAGACACCGCCTGTCTCAGGGCCATTCACTGATGGCATCTGATGTGGTGTTATAAATGTTAAATCTCGTTAAAAGGAAGTCACAAGCACATGAAATTCATTTACAGACTTATCTATCTTTCCAGGCGACACCTTAGGGGGTCACCTCGACGATATGGAAGCTGATTGGAGTAAACCTATTGTAAGCATGAGGTAAAATGGCATTTCATCTATGTTTTTTATCCTTTTATATTCTCAACTTCAGCTAGATAGTGAAGAAGAAAGAGAAAATGAATCGTCAATCATTGGTCGTTGATGCAACTTTTCTCTCTCAGCTTGGGATGCAAGGCTATTTTCCTTTTGGGAGGAAAGTCTAGGGAGGATGAGCCTTTCGCAATGTTTCTACGAAGCGGTGACATTGTGCTTATGGCTGGAGAAGCAAGGGAATGCTTCCATGGTAAACGAACTTTCTTCCTGGGAATCGTTTGATAAATCCATGCTACATCCTAACGCTAGGGATTGGTTTCTGATTGTTGTAGGTGTGCCTCGGATTTTTACGGACAAAGAAAATGCCGAAATAATGCCTTTGGAAGTGCATTTTTCACATGAAATTGATTTCTTAGAGTACATCAGAACTTCAAGGATCAACATAAATATCAGACAGGTTTTTTGAATTCACCGTTTCTTTTAACCTCCAAAGTGGGAAAGTCGTTGCAGTATGCAATTCAAAAGGACGCTTAGATGAGATACTTTCAAGATGAACAGTCAACACTTGGAATTTTGTACTTCAGTCCCTTGATCAGTTTTGGTCTGAGTTAGCAAGTAGCATTATCTTCTTCTGTTCAGGCAACTAGTCATGCAAGGTCAGCAAAGTGCTCATTTTAAGCCAAACATTTTTGACAAAAATCTATATTGTTCAGTTGCATCCATGAATTCCTTAAAGTTTACAAATTTGTGTAATTGGGTAATGTAAATTCAATTTGGTTCAACAAGTGAAGAATTTGTAGCAATTGCTTTCACCTGCGCTCACCCTTTTGACCGATCGAAATGATTGCGTGTAGTTATCTTTATTTGTTCAAAAAAACAAGGTGTATAGATTGGATTACATCAATATGAACATGAAAGACTTCTTCTCTTCCGCCTGTTTTGACCAAACAATTTTTACATTCTTCTTTGAATATTTCAAGTGTACAAAACAATTTTTTTTCCTTAAGAAAAGGACGGGGAATGTACAAACGACCACTCCAAAACTAAACCACCAAAGATCGGGATAGACACAGGATCTCAGCCACAGCCAATCGTTTCGTTGTCCGTCCAAAGAAGAGAAACTAAAATAGGCGACCACAAGTATCTTCGCTACGCTCCAAGCCTCCAACAATCATTTCACGTTCAAACCTTAAAAGCCACCACAACGTTCAACCTTATACGTGTACATTTCAACAACCACTTTCTTTTCGCGTGTCACGTGAAAAAGAAAAAAATATTACAAACTTCTATTTGTTCACCTCCAGAAAGAATCTGACTTTCTCTTCCGCTTGTGTTCTCGGCTCTTCCTATTCCGTTCGGCTTTCGGTTAAGATGGCGCCTTTCGTTTTGACCCAGTTGGCGACCGGTCTAAGCGTGCTGGCCGGAGCGGCGCTGGTCAAATCGGTGATGGAACAAAAACCCATGGCCGGTCCATTCCCGAGATGCCCAACTTGCAATAGTACGGGCCGTGTCCGGTGTCACTGCTCGCGGTGGTCGGATGGAGACGTGGGATGCCGGACTTGTGCCGGGTCGGGTGCCATGATTTGCAGTAGCTGTGGAGGTTCGGGTCGGGGTCGACCACTTCCGGTTCAAGTCTCGATGCGATCACCTAACCGTCCTTCTTGACCGGTTCGTCAATCCATAGTCACCTAGGGATGACTTTGTTATAGCTATTTTAGCTTCCTTTCTCACTATTCTACATTTTAAAGGTGTATAATATAAGTTCCCTGATACCTGGAGAAGGGGATGGGAGATTTTACTAGGTTGTAACTCGTAACCATATTACTGTAACGATTACCGAGATGGTCTTAAGAATTGTGTAACATTATATTTAATTTCCGCCTTTTGTTGCTCTCAGTTCTTGTTTGATTAGAAATCGGAAATAAGGTAATTAGGAACCTTAATGGGCACTCAATACCTTGTAGTTGTGTTTTTGCCTCCTTTTCTGTTTGCTTACTTTTAATGTATTGCGACTGCTATACTGTACTACTCCGTGAAAGGAGGTACTATGTGAAGTGTGCGATCAAATTTGTCATGTCGATTTCACTTGCATTTGCCTGTAAGACAAGACGGTTGATTACAACGTCGCCGGTGGTGAGCATGAGCTATACTCGAAGCGAATGGTTATGCATATGCTAACAATCTTTGTACAGCTTTATCTGAAACAGTCTGGTTTTTTTTTCCAAACGAATTCTGTTTGTCAGGCGAGTTCAATTTAACATTAGATTCTTCTTTTAGGTAATGATTTAAGGAAACAAATAATTAATCATTCTCCAATTGTTGGTTATAGATGTTTTAATTGTTCTTCTTACTTGGGTTGTTTGCGATCTTAGATACATAAAGACTAAATATTTGCAGTCATATCATGTTGTCTCTGATGCAGATAAACCTCATTGATTCTGCCATTTCTGGGGATCTATGATTGGAAGCTTGTGAACTGATTAGGTATTGACTCGGAACAGCCTGCCTGGTTGATAGGGATAAATGCTATTGTCGCTGGGGGCCATAATATATCAATTCTAAGGCATGATACGACTTCGATATTTAACTGTAGAAATTTTAGGTAGGATTCAAGGAAGGCTGCTTACTGCTCGATTTATTAATGCCTAAGAGACAAGTTAATATTATATGCGATGTTCTTTTGCATGATAGCTGTCATCCAAAGCGATGTTGAAGTGATTTTGCACGTAAGAATCACCAATCCATCTGAATGAGGAACGACACAAAGATCGTTTAAACTAACCTGAGAGTGGAAAGTTCGGAAAAGCATAACCTTTTTCTATAAGCAGAAATAGTGCAGTCCAGTTTGCAATATCACAGACATGCAAAGCTCCATGTTATTAGTGATGGAAAATCCTTGTTGAACACTTTTTGTAGACACTTTTGATGGACAAAAGGATACCTAATGGTGGGTGCATACATCTTATGTCATTGAATGTTCACATAAATCAAGTGAATTTATCATATGGCTATGTCATTAACATGTTAAGATGTTTATCAAGGGTGTTTTCTTTAGTGGAGCTTATGGTATATTTCACGTATTTTAGTAGCTCGCATTTGGCAACAATGCAAATGCAATTACAATAGGTTGAAGGATAAAAGGTTATTTAGTGCGTTTTCTTCCTATGCCTAATTTAAAAATGGATCAACACCTGAAAGTTAATGAAGAACTGAGATGGGAGATAACGAGGGGTGGACCAATTGGTCCAGATTCCTCACTTAAGGCTCTCCTCTCCAAGGAGGTCTTGAGTTCGAGTCACGCTAAAGGAGGGAAAATAGGCATGTTTCCTATTAATGATCCTCTAGCTCCCTGGGCAAAGCTCCTTGATCGGATCAATTACGGACGCCTCGCTTCCAGCGGCAGTGTAGGAGTTGGAGCTGCTAGGGACCCTGGGGGCTGATGGGAACCTGATGCTGAGCAGAGGGGAGTCAGTGATCAATCACGTCTCGCTTCCAACGGCAGTGTGGGAGTTGGAGCTGCTAGGGAACCT
>JAOTIZ010000003.1:9185366-9205253 GCA_027123425.1 Erythroxylum panamense
TATTCCGGTTTGATAGCGGTTCACTACCGGTTGAACCTCTAAACCTTAAACCTTTCCTTCGACCGGTTCGATGTCCGATCCGGTTTTTAAAACATTGACGAAAACAACCATTATCGATCAGTATTTGAGGTTAATATCGACAATATAAATACCATTCCGTTTTTCAGCCAGTACATAACGGTATCTGTATCTCTGCAAATTGATTTTTATTATATCTGTGATCTAGCTGCAAATCAAAAATTATAGGTCAGGTGTCTTTCTTCAAATGATCAGATTGCAAATATTCTGACCAAGCCATTACCCAAGCAGAGGTTCAATATTTTGAAGACCAAATTAACTATCATACCTCATAATGATCAGTTTGCGAGAGGATGATAAAGATAAATATTCTCATTTATCTCTTAAACTGATTTTAGTTTGTTTAGATAGAAGTTATCATTATCTACTGTTTGTATTCATCCTTATCTGATTCTTGTACCACATACCTATTAATACTCCACGTAGTTAATGTAAAGTAGTATGTAGGTTATCATTACAATATTACATATTTGGCTAACGATCACTTCTTACCAAGAAAGTGCATGACCATTTTTACTTACTCTAAGGCAGCCAAAAATATTTAGAGCTAGCTTTAATTTTTAGTCAAAATTATAAATATTAATAGAAGTTTAATATAACTAAGGTCTTTAACAAATATGTGGATATTTATTTATGATTTAATATTTTTTACAAAATAAAATTTAATATTGTTTTATAATTCAAGATATTTACCTTTATAGAAACGATATATCAAAAACTCAGACCAATTCTATTCCACCAACTATGGGCTGTGAGGTCCGTTGTCGGATGACAAACAGATGAGAACGAAGGCCTGGTTTTAAAAAAGAATAAAGGCTTGACTGAAGTGGAATTGTGCAATTGTGTGCAAGCCTGTATTAGCGGGCCTAACCTTCTGAATCCAGGGATTGGAAATGGATAGGCCCAGAAACAAGGAGTTCAAGTGCTGCAAGTTGCCTACTGTTTGGCGATATTGAATTAAATGTCCGACATTTTGTATGTGTGAAAAGCATTTCTTGTGAGAGTACAGAACCTGAGGCAATCAATGTTAGAATATGTTACAAACCACGATGTTTCTCTGACTTCATGAACCGCCGCATCGACCAACCCAGACCAAAAAAAAAAAAGTTTGAAGTTTCAGCTTTGTAGATATTTTTCTGTTCAGAAGATGCAGATCGGAATGAAGAGTGAGAACTAAACGGCCCAAGTCTCCAACTCCAACCCCACAAGAAACTTAGCTTTATCGTTTGGTAGGAAAGCGTGCAAAACCAAGCTTTGGGTGCCACAACTTGGTTCTTATCCTCACAACCCAAGCGAAATCATCACTCCCATATGTTAACGCTTTAGAATGGATAAAAGTCAGGTCCACACCCACACCACTGACCACACCCCTCTTTCTGCAACTCTCACCTCCAAAACTATTATCTTTTCACTTGCTCAATCTCTCTTATTAATCCCAAAAAGAGAGTGAGTTCAGGTTTCCTTTGGGGGAAGAAAAAAAAAGAGGAAACAATGGTAAGGACATGAGAACAAGAATGCAGTTTTTATTCTCAAACATTTATTTGTTTGGTTATTAAAAGTAGATTAAATAAGAAATAACAAAAATTAAATTAATTATATACTTTTATTCTTAAGGGGATGCCGATATAATATAAGCTTAAGTAATAAGAGATACACAGTAAATGAAATATTATTATTAAAATATTATCAAGTCAATTTTTCATATTTAATTTTTTAACAATTATTTTATTTTGCGTTATACTATATCAAGTAAAGCAAAATTTATATATTTCTTTGATTTTATTCTTACTTTAAAAATTATTTATAATTGTTCAAAATTTTATAATTTTATAGAATATTGAAAAATAAATTTGATTGATAATTATAAAATATAAAATATTTTAATTAATAAATTATATGATAATTAAATATGAATAAAAAATTTCTCATTATCATTCTTAATATTTGATACTAAATACTAGCATAACTATTAACTTGTTTAATCTATTTTTCAGTAATTACATATCAAAAGTATAATTCTTACTATTTGGTGTCAAAAATTAATATTTGCTGTTACTCTTAGTAATCATATATCAAACACGTAAAATTAGCAATATTCTGATTTTTGCTTTCTATTTTTTATTCTGATTCCTTGAGAAAGTGTGTTTTACGGTAAAAAGTATAGTTGATTAGTATTTTTTCAATTAAAAATGATTTTTACCTGCAAAGCTTAACATAATTCCACAGTTCCACAGTCAAACCTTTACTGATGAAATTAAGATTAAAAAAACCCACTAATGGTGGGAAGTAAACAAATTACAGCGTGCCACATGCTCATCAGAATAAAGATTAAAGCACCGACCACAAGATGCAGTTTGGTAGCGTTACCAGCACCAGTACTGTGCTTTTATGCAACTTTTAGCAGGCAGGTTCAGGTTTTCACATGCTTAGCCACCATAACCCCGTACAGAGGCCTTTTAAGGAAGCAAATAGCGGTTAGAGGGACGTGGGATTGTAGATTGCGACGCAATTAGTGAGTGTTAGAGGTCTACCAACAATATCAAAGCATGTTTGATAGGATTTAGCGTATCTTTGTGAAAGGCAGAGTTTGTGTGCTTAAGAACTCATTGGATCCTTTCTTTTTTTTGTTGCCTGCTTTTCCATGCAAGCATGTGATAGCTATTAGTGCTGCAATTATGCCAAGAAACGGTCAGCTAATTTAATTATGTCTGAGGAGAATTATAGCATATAGCAGTCTTGGAAAATCATACAACTTTGAAAATCTAACACACACATTCTCCTCCCTTGTTGGGTCCAGAGGTACCATCTTCTCTTTCTGAAGAAATGATCAAAGGAATAAGTAGGGTCTAGGTCAATCGGCTTTTCTTAAAATTTATCCTTTCAGGTCCCTTTCATCCTTCCATAGTTGCGGAGTCAACAAGCGATCGAAGACGCAGTCCTTAGCATCATTGACTGGTGTGGAATGAGGGGAAGAGGAAGAACAATGATCCCTAGTGAGCTATGTTCTGAAAGTACTAAATAATGCACCGTCTGGTTGATATAAATGGCCATACCATACTTTTGCCTGACCTCTGAAAGTTGGTTGATTGTGTTGCTGGATTCTAGGTCTCTTGGGCCCAACAATTATCATGAGCTTTATGAGTTTGTATGTTCATACAACACTCATTATTACATCTCCACATGCTGTTGTTGTTCCTGCTACTGCCGTTGCCTTCTTTAGTTCTACAGATTGGAACTTCAAAACATAATTGTGACTTCAATCAATTGCCATTATGAGTCATTCTTCATTTTGTGGCTAGATCTCAAGTACTCCTAAAATGGGTCTATTTCATCATTCATCTAACTTATGTTTTAGGAGACAATATATCTAATAGCGTCAAACCAAAATAACCATTCTTTTTACCAGTAGGAGAGCACTTCCTGGTTTTGGATGCCATTACTTGGCCCTTTTTGGCTTGGGATTTGATTCAAACATAATTAAGCTGGTCTTCTTAGTCAAATGCTCCATCAAACTTGTATTCTCTCAGTATTAATAATGAATTTTTATTTTTAAAAAAGAAAAATCTTAATAAAATTAAATATTACAATGAATATAAGTGAACCTCCAACTTCTTAATTGATATTTAATAGCCACAAATTTATATCATAATCTGGATCCTTAATCATGCGGTGTTCTATTCTTACTCAAGTTGGATAACATTAGGAAAATTCCATCCTTTAATTTGTGGCCCTTCTCTTGATATTGAAGTCAAAGATTTACATGTATGAGTAACTTAAAACTAAATGCCTAGATCTTTCATGATGAGGGTACGGTGCCAAAAATCTCCATCATCAACGAGAGTATGCACTATGCTAATTTGCTTCTGATGATAATGTTATTTACTGTGATCATGTGGTAAGACCATCAAAAGAAGCAAGGGACCATATTATTCACCATAATCACTTTTCTAATCATGCTGTTCAATCCCATCTCATACATAAATGAGGAAACCAAAGTCATTCCCTTTCCTTGTTGATTAAGCTGCTGTGACTGCCCATCCTGCTAGACCCCAAACTCCATAGCCAGATGAATTTTACTTAGTTTGTGATACAGAAACCAATTTTGTGATTATAAAAACTTTTTAATACACTAAAGAAAAATTGATATTCATTAAAACAATAGGAAATTTTTTAAAAAAATCGTGTGTTCAACTTAAACTGGAATACTTGAAAGTTCTTAGGAAGCCTCCCCCAGCCGCCAAGTTAAGACTATTATTGGTTGGTTCTTGCCTATTGCCACCACGCTCAGGTCACTTTCAGCCTGCCTTTGGACGAGAGTTTTGAATCAGAAACATCATCTCTGAGCGCAGGAAGATTGTCATTAGGAATATTATAATGTCACTTTTTCATCAGTTGACAAGATTTATTTGAAAAACCCCAATTATTAATTAGCCGCAGACTCTCTCAAATACTTATCTCCATAAGTGACGAAATATGATAAGGATTAACTAGCCAAGATGTTTTGCAGCACAACATAGAACCAGGAAGCAACAGCGACGGGTTTAAACGTATGTGATGATTTGGCAGCTAATTAGTATTATAACATAATCTTTTGCTTTCAATAATAATCATGATGATCACCGGATCAGACACAGCATTATAGCCCTTATGACTAGATTTATGCACTTTTCATGCAACTTTTGTACAATAAATTAAATTTAGTGAACTCCACCTAAATCCAACCATCCATTGCGTAATGTATACATTTTCCCATGATGGAAATAATTCATATATCGGTATCTTTCATAAGTTATTTAAGTTGGAGCCATGAATTCAAAATTAAGAGATGAATTCATACAAGTCCAAAAATCTTAGGATACGTTTGATTAAAGAGTCTGGACGAATTGTTAAATGGGATCCAGCTGCCATACATATTAGTCATATTTTGAGTGATTCGGTTCCTAAAGTTGAAGCCTTCACATCAACCATGGCTGAAGAAATTTTATTGTTAAGGCAGTGGACTTGGATCGTTTTCTTCGCACTTTATGTAAGCAAATGAGTGGATATTATATCAAATTCGCATTCTTATTGATTTTCTTTTGCAAGTCACACTCCAGCGAATCCGATTAAAGTATTGAGAGACGATATTGATGAAGCTAGGGAGTACAAAACACCACGAATCTATGCATGTACAGTTTTATCAGGAAGCTCAACTCCTGAACATAAACGGTCAATTTTTCAATTTTAATCTTAAATTGGTTACGGTATTATCTTAACTAATCACTTGTTGTACCTCTTTACATTTTTATGATTTGCTTGGTTGCCCATGACATTCTTAAAACTCGAATTTAAAATTAGATTCGAAGTCCCAATTTTTATTTTATTACTTGTATGTTTAAATTATAATTCTTCACGACAATTTTTTAAGGAAATAAAAAGTTAAAATTATGAATAAATCAACTTTTGTAAAGAATTAAATATTTATCATTGCAATGGTAACTTGACTACATCTATAATATATGCATATATAACACGAAGGGGTTTGGATATCAAGTATTCTAATTTATAGTTATTTTGACTTTTTTATATAAAATATTTAAAGAGTGAATTTAAAATTGCTCATTTGTGATCAAAAGATCACAAGTTCAGATCACAAAAATAGTTTATTTGAAAAAATACAAATGATAGGTTGCGTACATTATGACCCTCTCTACATCCCCACAAGACGAAAAATCTTGTATATCGGATACGTTAAACTTTTTTTATATAAGATATTTGATGATATTGGAATGCCTAAAATTTACAAAAACAAGAACTCCATTTGAACATTGTGATTCCAAATCTTATGACTTCAAGTAATTGATGAGTAAAACTAATAAAAACTAAATAAAGACCTTCCATATATGACGAGAACATTATACCTAATTCAAACCCAAAAAAAAAGTAAATTGGCTTTAATAAATTATCTTCATCGTTCTAACTGTAATTAATTTTATACTTAAATATATTCATATCGTGGGATCGTTGTCAAAACTTTGAGTTAATGGCCAAAGGCATTATCAATTTATGATAGGCCAACATCAATGAATATGACCCGTTCATTTAGAGACAACAGAAGGAACAATAGCGAACAAAAAGAAATGTATCCAAAACTAACATAATCGGGGTTATGGTTACAGATTAGACACCGACCAAACATCACAATTTTGTTTCTAATACGTGCAATGATGAAACAATTGCTTCCTAAATCACCTAATCCTTCCCAACCCTCTCATTTTCCTTACAAGAATATTAACCTGTCGGTCTTTTGGACGGCCCTATGCCATCATCTCATTAATGTATGTTCCGTCGCAGTCAAACCATATTTTTATCATTAATTTCACTATTATTTTGATGTTCCGTGTTATTATTATATGATCCATGTCAACTAAGAAAATTAGAGGAATAGAGTTAGATCAAACCGACCTCTCAACAATGACGTACATGTGATTGCATGCATAAACTGACAGGGCCAACAATTCAATTTTTTTTACATGCTTCTTTTCTTTGATAATGACTTTGTAACCTTATTTAATAACCAAAATCTCAGAGTTCTTATTTTAACCCCAAAGAAAATTATTCTTGCAAGTAGTTTAGGTTGGGAAGTACCAAACCTTGTTTTCGAAAATGACGCTAGCTTATGCAACGTATAGTCAAAAAACATCCATAATTAATTTTAACTTCTAAAAGCAATTATATAATTTTAAATTGGGAATTAGAAACTTAGCAGGCGTGGCATGTTAATACATGGAAGCGTATCCAATCAGTGATGGATAGATCACCGCTTTTCTTTAATATATATATATATGCACACCCCTGAAGACTTAAAAATTGCAAAAGAGGTTCATGCTTGTGGGACTTGGATGAGAGACATGCTTTGTCCCCAACCCCAAGCACTTAAGAACAACTTAATTGAACACATCTTTTTATGTACCATAATTTAAGTTTATTTTTATATAATATATGGGTACTTTCTAGGTGATCAATTGCTCCAAAGGCGATAAAGTAGAAATAAGACGGCAAATGAAAATTTGGATTATCGATGAAATTTATCTTATACGACATGCTTCGATATTAACTCGGGCTTTAAGTTTCTTTCAATCTGAATTTAAAAAAATAGATACATTCCCAGCCTTGCAAGCCTATATCTAGCTACAAGGCAATCATAGGCTGTGTGGTCTATCATGCTTTCAGTCAGAAACGTACTTCTTCCTTCGTCTTTCCAACTAAAAATTTCATCATAGGACACATGATTCCATGTGTAAATTATATACTGAAATCAAGTAGTGTAAAGGCTTTTAAGAGCTAGTTTTCGTAAAAACTAGGCGTTGAGCCGTGACGAGGTGAAGTAGAAGGTCCAATTATTTCTTACTGTGCTACTTGGTAAGAGGCCAACGAACAGTACACCCACAAGGACGTATCTTCGCAAGAAACAGTTGGTTCAGTATTCACAATCAGGCATTGTTCCAAGATGTGAAAAACCTAATGTGACCCACTAATTTGGGCCGAGTTTTCACTTTCGTTCACTTATACCATACGTAAATGGTGTTTCAGGACTGGCAGGCAGTAACAAACAAGCCTTATAGAGAGTGATTCAATTTAATTTTGAACCATGAAAACCTCCGTTCGTACTTCTCCTGTGAAGGATATTTACAGGAAAAGGCTTGTTGTCAGTGGTGAAATGACTAATGCTCAATAATAGTTTACTCTGACTTTGACTAAAATAGGATTCTCATTCTCCCCTTCCTTTCCTTGTAACACCCACCGACAGAACTAACTTCTCCGTGTTATTTTTGCTTTATAATTATATGCAGGGGTAAAATAATCCCGTGTTTTGCAATAATTAAATAAAATAACACGACAAGGAATGTTAACATGTCTTAACAATCACTCAAGCGTTGGCCCAGAAAGTGTGCACGCTCACTGGGATTTACGAGAAAACCGAGGAGTGGAAGGAGAGTGAAATGCCAATCAGCCAACTTGGAGCTGGAGGAGATTCGGATGCCATTTATGGTTCGTTACGCCAAATTCTCACAAATCCCTATTCATTCTCGTTTCAATTCATTTAATTATGGTCAAGTGCAACTGCAACTACAGTTTTTTTACGCTACTTACAATTACTATACTATTTCCACTTCTTTTGTGTTATCTAAAATAAAATTTTATTACAATCTGGTGCGTATGTTATATGCGACAATCGATCAGAAGACTCAGGCCTAACTCTTGGCCAATTAGGAAGTTTAATAATGTCAGCAAAGAAAATAATCTAAAGAACGAACGTTTAGTAATGAGTTAATCCAATATTAATTATTTGACCCACGAAAAGGATATAATTTCTAATATCAAGCACTTGGGACCTGTCAAAATCTGATAAGCATAAGCTTTGTAATGAATTCCAACAACTAATACATGTCTCTATATAAAGTTTATATACCCATATAACATCTTTATGGTCAACGAATATATAAGTATATATGTATATGGATAGCTTTCTTTTCTACAAAAATACTTAACTAGGAGAGTGCTATGCATGAAAAGAGTGGAAATTATTCTAAATTATGAGACAACAATTTGGGGGCAGCATATTGTCAGTTTAGTATTGTACCTTGACCTTTTCTTCTCTTTTTCATTTTTCTTCTTTTCTCTCGGCATTGACCTAAACAAGTCAGAAATGAGAAATGATGAATATGTTATACCACTACAAGGTAACTCTTCCGGGCTTTAGTTAGGGTTAGTCACCGACCGAGCACTACTCCTCAGCAGAGGAAAATGAGGTTTTGTTTAAAATCGACTTGTTTAGCAAACCCAATTAGTTTATGAAACTTTGTCTGCGCAAGAATCTGACGTAGTGCGCTCCGTTTTTGCAAGATTCGATTATTTGCATAGAACCTCAATCTGGGAAGACAACGTTGGATTGAAAATTAATTTCCGTTGAAGTTTTTAGTTGTAGATCGCAATATGGACGTTGGTGATGTTTCTGAAAGTAGGACTGACCCGACAGCAGTTCCTATACAGTTGTACAAATTCAGTAGTTGATTATCTAGGATCTTTATATTCTCAAATAGCAGTATAAACAATTTGAGTGAGTTGACCATAACATGTTGGAAACAAAGTAGGGAAGGGGTTTTTCTCTGGGACATGAAAGACCTCAGGTCATGACCGTTCCAACAAATATAAACCTAATTTATTCTAAAAATTGTTATTTTATTCAAAATTTTGGAACTATAAAAATATTTAAAATTAGTCTTATAGTTATTTATATAAAATTTACTACTAAAATTAGATTAAGACAGCTATATAAACTATTATTATTTTTATAATATCAATCATATAACTATTGTTTTAAAATAATTTATTAGAGAGTCATTTTATATTTTTAGTACCATAAAAGTTGAAATAAATAAAAACTACACGAGAGATATATATAGTACATACCCTCTATTTATAATAAAAAGTGGAGGGTCAGGAATCAGGATGGACGTTTTTCTCTATTAATTTAACTTTGTTGCCAGCTTCTTAACTAGATTTTTGTTTTGGTGTCCATTCAGAGGATATATTACAGTAACTGATATAGACAATGAAAAATATCTACTTTAGTTGATTAAATTATAAGTATCGTCCATCTATCCACGATTCACGCATAAGGTGAGAAATGGAAAACATTTGTATTCCACCCACTCCATATCCTAAACCTTATCTCCTATTTTGCCATACAAATCATCCATTCCTCTCCCCTTGTGAGAGAAAATGTCACTTCTACAACTTTTCAACTTGCCCGCCCGTTAAATTTCTTCAACTCCAAGTATTTGTTAAAAATCTTTAAACCTGCACCATTCAAGTGGCGACATGCAATTGGCTCCCAAAGAAAGGAAAGTGCCTGCCATAATAAGCCTCGTTAGCTTGTGGTGGGGGAACATGACGACTGTAGTGGCTCTACTCTACCCCTTGGTTTTTTTTATATATATATGAAAACTTCAAGTTCACTACATCACTTACCATGCACGTAAAGGCATAGTGATACTTGTCCCAGGACTAGGGGGCAAAAAGCAAGACACTTGTTGCTTACACGGCCAAATAAGCAGTAAGACCGACCGTGAATCTGACCCAAATTCCTGGAAAACCCTCCTCCTTTTTCACCGCTAGGACACTTTTCAGAGGATGTTTCTGTCATTTGAAGAATGAAGTAACAGCCATAACTGAGAAAGCTAAGTAGATTTCTTACTGTAAATGGTGGCAGAGAGACAACACGAATCAAAGCAAGGGACAAACGTTGAATTATAGTCACGGAACAGGCACGAGATAGCGTGTTGATTTCAACTCTCTCTGGCCCTGGGGGGTTTCAAAACCTGTAAAAGAAAGCAAGATTCACATGATGCATTAGACCGGTCAAACCCTTGTCAATCGGTTCGATACTTGTCACTGTGTTTTTACTTTTTAGAGCAGCTGCTCACGTGCAATCGAGTGTATCACGTGGAGCCACTTGTACCGCCAAGATTAACCATAATTTAATTGATTAAAAATTTAAATTTACTCTAATGAATGATTAATATTTTTATGTTTATAGATAAACTCTTAAAATTAATAACTCCTTTTAAGACAAATTCTGAAAACGACCTCAAAAAGTTAATAATTTATCTATGGAAACATTGAAGATTTATCCTTAACTTTTGCCTAATTTGAATGGAAGATCAACCTTCTTCACAAAAATGATGAGAGGTTCTGATGGTCAGTTGGCAAGCAACCTCCATTGTCCATTTTTCTAGTCTGGGTGAGGATGAGATTCCAGGTACCAAGCTACATTGGAAAGTCTGGCCATATTTGGCCCGACTAGTCGCTATCACTATAGCATGAAGGGAAAGAAAAGAACTTGTTCATTGTATGAACATACTCTTAACCGCCGTCGATCGTCTTCGAATTAGTGTTTAATTTTAGTTGAACGGTTCAAATGGTGTACACGACTGTTTCTGTTTATTAACTTTATCCACGTTATTTACCAAGTGAGCGCTTAATAAGAATTTGTAAAAATTAATAGAATTTATTCACAAATTAGCCAATATATATAGTAAGGATAAGACGCTATAATATACTTGGCTTTGACAATACTCAACTGGGGTATTGCGTCACGTGAGGAAGCATGCAACCCATCTTATAATCATCAGGCACGAGGAGTCTCATGAATGGAAAATGCGTTAAGCAACATCCTCTGAATTGTCCCCTGAAATTCTCTGTTCACTGAGATTTGCATACTTAATTATACATATTAAGCAGATCTTTGAAACTTGTTTTAAGTTAAAATCCCTTTCAAGAACCGACAAATTAGTATTAATTAAGATGTGGATCGACATAATCTTACGTTAGGAAGAGTTTGATAAAATTCTACGTTAAACCATTTAATTTTCTCGTCCTCGACTCACTGTCAAACCGCAGATCTCCAATTACTTAAATTACACTGTGCTTGCTTTGATGTTTACTTTGCTTTAGAAATCAACTGCTCTTTCCCAACATTGTAATTCACTTAAGCGTTGGGATGCTTACAACGTTATTGAAATGGTTTTTGGTTTGCTTTCTTTCTTCTTCTTCTTTTTTTTTTTGTACATGGTACACATGCATATGCATAACCACTACCCTTAAGTTTTGCACCTAACTCCCCACCTTTGCAAGTTATAACAATAATGGTCGTTTTAATTATCAAATAATGAATAAAAACAAAGGGAAATTGCCTTAGCATTTGTACCATGAAATGTCACAAAATAGTTTTCCATATTGGACATACAGCCTCATTCATTTCTTGGCTCAATAAGGTGCATTTAGTTGGCTATAATGTACGGAACAATGGCCTCAATGAGAGGAAAACGACAAGTGCTACGATCTTTCTTGTGGTGTAAATTCCGCCATGTATTCGCATCTTCTTGGCAAGTTTTGATCCTTGTCAATTTTAAATAAGCTCGCGAGTTTTTCATTCATTTGTTAATCTTTATATACAAATTTTACAAGGAAATCCTAGATAAAGCAAAATTTTAAATATATAAGGTAACTCTCAAGAGTCAAGATGACAGTACTGATTCGAGTTGGTCACAACTTTCCAATTAACCTTTGCTACTTGATGATTCTATTTAATCAGAGTCAAAGCAACTTGTGCCCCAAGTAGATCACAATCTACAATGATGTCAAGTATATATTTGCATCGACACAAGAATATCCCTTCTAGGCTGAAGCAATTTCAATCCTCAAAAAAAATAATGAAGTGCTCTTAATCCATTCCGTGAAAACACCGAATTAAATAAATAATCTTTAAACTCAGCCACCGCAGCATAATCAATTTTTATATCTATCAGATCATCAAAATACACTAATATATAGATTCGGACTCAATTTTGAAAATATGTGAGAGTAATCGAAGTAAGATTTACAAAATCCATATTGCTGTAGAGCAGATGTAAATTTAGAAAACCAACCAGGGGCTATCACAACCCATAAAGAGACTTATTTGATTTACATGCTCGTCCTTCCCACAATGCGAACAACTGCTAGTCTTCTCCTTGTACATGCTGCCGTTGCACGTGGTCCAGAATTGGCTTGAATAGCGAGTCCAACAACCTCAGTCCTTTCCTCGCTACTTCGCACCATGTTTCAATGTCGTCCTTGTACCACCATCGCATAGACTCGATTCAGATTAGGCAAGGGTTCTATAGCTAGAATGTCCAACCTTATCGTTCCAAAGGTCGTATCATCAAGTCTCATCAAGAACTGATGGACCTATGCTTCCTCATGTTGCTTTGCGAGTTTGCTAGCAACGTCAGAGGTGCACTTCCCACAACGGCATGCCGAAATAGGTTCATAATTTATAATATATCCTATATGAATTTCAACTGCCTATAATATGTCGTCACCGATTGCACTCCGTTAGATCACTCTTCAGTCGTTGAACACATGGACCATTTCCGATCGAGGACCGCAGTTCTCTCACAAACTCCATATAAGTCAAAATAGATCGTAGACTTGGTTCACTGGTATTAAAGATCCAAGCCACCAACATAGAGTTCATCATCCACCAATCATCAATCTTAGGTGACTCATCATCGGGTTTAGACAATGTTCACCCATAAACCTCAGTTTCCGCTCCCCTATGAGTGCATTCTACACAGAACGAGCCCATTGGTCATAATTGTCACCTTTCAATTGTATCGTACTGATCACTGCTCTAGGATTATCAGATGGGTGAAGGTAGTACAACGATGTCACCAACATCTCCTTTCTGTTGTCTTCTCTTGTGTTTTTTCTTTGATCATTTTTGTCATCTCCAACCATAGAGTATACCATTCAATTAATTCTCGTGATTTAGGTTAAAGGTTTTGATTAACTCTAATATCTTGTCAATTTTAGAAGTTTTCCATTCTCTTGTTAATCTTTATACATAAGTTGTACAAAAAAGGCTTAAAATAAGGAAAAAAACTCAAAAAGAATAAATATAAAAATAATTTACATATACAAAGATATAGATATATCCTAATAATCGTTTTTCTATATATTATTTACCAAATCTATTAATTTATAAAATTTGAAAAAGAAAAAAAACTCGTTTATTTTTATCAGTGATTCGAATTTATAAAATTTTTATTTCAAATTAAATTTAAATTTATGAATTATTATGATTGCAAATGATTATAAAATTATAATTAAAATTATGCTAAAAATAATAAAATATTATAGCTGTAATTATAATTGTAAATCGTATTTCAAATATATTTTTGGGTCGCGAATGTAATTTAAAATTTATGTTCCGGATATATATAGTCTATTTTACAAGGTACAACTACTAACCTCTTGTCTGCTACTGCCAAGCACCAACGCCACTTTAGTAACTGACGTTACGGTACGGTTTCTGCAATAATGGTTCGATATCGTTTTGCCTTGCGTGGCTAAGGAAGGAGGTGCCACCACACAGTGGAATGGAAACGGTGGCTTAGCCATGTGTCGGATGGAGAAAAGAGCCGTGCACCACTCGGAGGGAACAACTGAGCTGTCCCTGAACGTTCCAACAAAGGGTGGGTCCTCCATAACAGCCACCTTTAACAGATTCTGTCCTAATTTTAGCAAAGAGGTTATACTCAACCCACTTGATTTACTTGGAAGCTCACTCAATTCAGGATACATTTGTAAAGACAAAAAACCACTTCAGCCTTGGAAAACTATTACCTGAGTCTTAAAAATAATAAGACATTCATACATTTGCATATGTGGCTATATGACAGGAAACCTTGCCGATAACGGACACCTGTGAAAGTGGAGGAGCCACGTGGGTTTTACTCCAAAGATGTACACCAACAACCACCATGCTGTACTCAAAATTAAATCTCCGAATTATATGAGAAATACCAAGCCCGACCACGTGGATTTTGCGACATGGCGTGGATGAGTGCTTACTTTTCAATTTTCATCGTCTCTTCCCATTCCCTAACCCCCCCATTTCAAGATACCGGAAGACAAAGTCTAGTCCTCTTGCATGTAACTAAATAACGTGTCATCTAATTCAGATTTGATTTGTCTCGTCTTCCTTGTTTCTCAAACCTACTCTCAAAATGTTAGATGAATGGTAAAAGTCAAGGTCTCCTCCATTTTCGCTTATTTCACCATTATAATTAGGTAAATGGTAAAAGTCAAGGTCTCCTGTATTTTCACTTATTTAAAAAATACATCACACTATTATAATTATGCACAATATTTATTTGTTTAAAATATATAAATTATTTTAATAATTATTAATGTGTAATTAATTGTTATTTGACTTTATCTTTATTAACTAAAACAATCTGATAGAAACTTAATAATATATTATAAAAATAAATAAGATAAACTAAAAAAGCATATTTGCCTTTTCTCTATCACAAAAAGGAGGAGATGCCTATTTCTCCTTTTCCGCGTCGTGGAGAAGGTATCACTGTGTCGGAGGATACCAAATCCAAGTTACATCTTTGTTATCTTCCCGAATAAGCATATCTTAAGGCAGGTCATGGTAGCCCACCACTTGTTTGTCTTTGTGAAAAAGCCTAATTTGAAAGGAAGTTGCATGTCCTAACATATCAAACAGAAATGTTACAGTCGGGGTGTCCAAATGCGTTTCATCTTTGTCCATTGATCGCATGAGAAGAATCGCACGTCTTATTAAATTAATGATTAACTCAATTTCACTTTCAGTGTAATAATACAAAATACATGATTTATCAAATGTTTAATATTCAACCACGTCATAGTGTCTATTACAATAATTTGATATAAATTAAAAAAAATTAATACTGCAATATGTTATTTTTAAAAATAATAAAACACGGTATCTTTTATCATGATTTTAATTATAATATCATCTCAAAATTCATAAGTATTTGTCTTGATTTTAATTATAATATCATCTCAAAATTCATAAGTATGTTATGTATAATATAAGTTTATTAGAAAATCCAATATCAAATAGTTATCAAACCTAGAAGATACAAAACTCACCATCAAGGGAAAAAAGATCTAGCTATGTGAGTGTGACCATAAACGTCTCACACCACTTCCTGATGAGATGGACATGTAAGGCAGAGCAATCAGCTTCGGCACAAGATTTAAGAGACTAAATTTGGAAACAAAACGGAACAGGGAGATTTGGCGCCTTATTAGCTCTTTCAATGTCTTCCATTTCTTTCTTGTGGTAGAAAGATGCAACATTAATTTCTATAGGTCCACTCATTGACGTGACTTCCGTAGATAAGGAACCCTTTGAAAATTCAGAACTTATGATTATTACCATGTTATGAATAGCAAAATGATTATTACCATGTATGAATAGCAAAGCAAACCATCTTCTTTTATATTTCAAGACATCAATATTAAGTACAGCGCTTGACCATGAAATGGACCTTAAGCCAGCCATACCCTCCTCAACTGCTATCATGTGAAGGAAAGGACAGTATCTTGTATCTACCGCTGAAAACGAAATATGATAACGGTGAGTTACTTCCTGCCCGAAAAGACAAAAAGTCTAAGCTAATACATACGATAGTAATAACTAATAAGCCCTGTTCACATGCACTTGTTCATTATAATATTGCGGATTCGATAAAATTCGTCATCTCAAACTTTTTACTTACATAACAATTTTTCCTACTCACATTTGTATTTTTTTTTAATAATTACGCTACCATTGAACGAAATAGCTATATTAATATACTCGGGTAATTCTGAGTTCCTTTTTATTATTATATGTAAGAAGTAAATTTTAAAAATATTAAATCTTAAAAATAAGAATCGAAATAGCTTTTTTTTGATCGAGTAAACTTTGTTATAACTTGTGAGGACTGGTTCAGGTGACGGAGGAAATGTGAATAATTGAGAAATTATCCAACCGCAATCTATCGCATCAAGTCACAAGAGATTAGATCGAAATGGAGGCAGAGATCTTACTTTAAATGTATAATATTAAAAGTGAGCAAGAAAAAGAAGGAACATAATTGTAGTACGTCTTTGACTGTCTCGAGAAATCACACGTTGAATGAGAAGCGCTCAACTCCCCTCCTTTCAAGTAAAGGAACCCAACCAACTACCACGACTTGAGATGTACATAGGTTACGTTTATCGCAAAACACATGATCAAGCTATCCGTTGGAAAAAAATAATATTAGCCCAAATCAATAATTGCAAGTGTCAAATCATATTATTGGCTTGTGTTGCACTTGCCGCCCATTAACAAAGTGATTTATTTTTAATCTCGCTTTAATTCATCCTAGTGCACTCCCTATCTTTTCCCCACTTTTGGTGGTTGGCCGTGAACCGTGAATATGTAAACGCTTAATCAAGATATTCTTCGGACGCTGTTAAACGGGAATATTTTCTATACTAAACCAATTCAAGAACCGTTAATCAAGATATTCTTCAGACGCTGCTAAAAGGGAATATTTTCTATACTAAACCAATTCAAGATCTTAATGCTATGCCTATCCTATTTAGTAAGTTTTGCAATCCAATATATTATGTGAATAATATCTTCATATCTTCTCAATGTTAGCTAAGGACCACCCTAACTTCTTGTAGCAAGAAACCGCTGGCAGGTATGTTCATGTTCTCTTTCCCTAAGGTCTGGTAATTAATGCTTCATCGATCAGATATGTCTTGTCTCTTGTACGATGATTTTGTTTTCTTTGGTATTCAATATAATGTGTTTTGCAGTTAATTAACATGATAGATTTGCAGGTAACTTTTTGTGCATGTTACTTGTTGAGTTGGAGATTTAAGTCCATGCAGCTTGCAACTCGAAAAACAAAGAGAAATCATGTTAGCTAAAAATAATTTATGAAGCTTCACGCTCAACGATTTTGTAAAAAATATGTAATTCGAAGTTGTTGCGAATGTGGTCATCGTTTCCTGTTTTACAGGTTTTTCCTCGTAAAGATAATAGAGATAAATCTTTCTGTAACAGGAGACAAGGTGGTCAGAAGATTAGTACAATTCAGCAGATGTTGCAGGAAGGGGACATACCGTTGGCTGTTGTGGTAGGAGGAATACTAGCAATCATGGTAATCGTTGCCTTTGTGTGGTTGTGTTTTGAGATATCCTGGAAGAAGAAAGGAAAGGAAGAACTCTTTCCCAGAGAGGAAGAAGCAGAGCAGAGATAAAGCTGAAGACAATAGAAGGTAGGCAAGAGGCATTACACTGGAGTCCACGTTTTGGTTAAGCTATAAGATTTATTAGTAGTATCTACAAAGTAAGAATTATGTCAATTTTATATACAAAAAAAAAAAGAACAGTACATAATTTAGAAGGTTATTATTTTTAGGCGTTATAATGTTTTATATATGAATTACTCGTTTATGTAATATAAATCTGATGATGCACTTCTGATCCCCAAAAATCCATAATTCTGTGAGCATTTTTTGTAACATTTAATAAGGTAAATGTTAGGTTAAATTGTGATGGAAACTTTAAATGTTAGGTTAAATTGTGATGCAACAAAAGTTTCCATCGTTGCGTGCATCACCCGCACACACGTTTTCAACACATACAGTGATCCTCTAATGATCATAAAATAAGTTTCCGCGATCGCAAACCCTGTAATTGGTCATGTAAGGAAGAACAGAACAGGAGTGAACATTGAAGCTGTACCAGCTTCACAAGAAATCTCGCAAACTTTGGCACAAAAGAAAGATTTTCTAGTAGAGACCCAAATCGTCGGCTACGTTGATTGCGGGGGCCAGTGGCGTTAGCTTTTGGAAGATTTGGAACAAGACAAAGAACAGTGTCCCCTGCGGTTAGGGACCCACCCTTCACATTAGCAGGTCCTAAATTTGCTTCACTACTTGGAGAAGGAACTCCGTGGGGACAGCTGGGTCCCTACTTGCAGTACATGAGTGGTCTACATCACTCCTTGAGATCCACGTCATCCTCCCGACTTATCCACATTTATCACTCCCTTCTGTTCCCACTCTTACCTCTCATGCCGCTGGCTAACGGGAGCTACGATATCCTCACCCCTAGTCCGTGTCACCGTACTCTTTAAGAAATTAACTTTTATGCATATTTAATAATAATAAAACCACATGCATATGAATAAAAAAGATTGCTCGCACAGGTAGTTTGGTTGGCAAAATAATAGGGTCATTTGGAACAGAGTTTAAGGTTCGACTCCTAGTAATATCGAGAGATAGTGGACCGCTCTGTTAAGGGGTTGACCAAGATTAAACCGTGATTTAATCCCCCAACGGTGGTCGGGCCTGCGACTGGAGGCCCTTAAAATTAGGGATCTACCTTTTGGAACAAAAAAGATTGATTAATCCCCTAACGGTGGTCGGGCCTGCGACTGAGGGCCCTTGAAATTGGAGATCAACCTTATTGGAACAAGAAAGATTGATTAATTTTATGAAAAAAATCAAATATAATTAAACTACGTTTTGTCCAGCAAAAATACCGAAAAACACGAATCCTCCCACTAGAAGCAGTACAGTTTTCCCATAAAATTGAAAATTCCACAGCAGTCCATAGTTTACGTTCATGAGTGGTTCACCGAACTTACTGGAGACGACGTAACTTTGGGAAGTTTTACAATAGATGAAAAGGAAGAGGGTGACAAGTTTCTATCAGACAAGGTGGGTGAACATTACATGGGTATCCTTGCCTTGCTTTTATAAAAGGCAACCATGTCGAATTTTTATTATTTCTTTCATGTACAGTACTGTCCAAAACAAAAGCGAGGAGCTAAGGTTTTATTATCACCCACGACGTCACTGTTTGATGGGACCGGGAATTATTAAATTTTTCGGCGACGTGACTCACCAGGCCGACGTTTTTACGTTCCTTACGCGACCTGAGCCAAATGATAGCTTCTGTCAAACATGGGATCATTGTAGCTATATTTAACAAGCTAAACAACTCCCAGATGAATTGACCATATCGTAACCTTTTTTTTTTTAAAAAAAAAAGAGAAAACTGCGATCTGGATTATTGTGTTAACAGGTGTTCACTGATAATCTTAATTAACGATCAACCGCTGACAATTCAGTCCCAATCACGATAGCATAGCCGCAGAAAATCCAAAGCAGATATTCAGTCGCAAAAAATTTGATTTGTAAAAGGTCATATGTAATAAAAATAATTTAGACTTTAAGGAATTGAATTATAGATTTATTATTGTATAAAAAACTCAGGGGGTGCTTGTTTCATAGGTATGAGAAATAAAGAATGAGAATGGAATGAAGATGGATGCTTGGTAGGGATGTATGATTGGAGGGGTATGAGTTTGATTACCCACTTTGGGGTATT
>JAOTIZ010000003.1:9241258-9253555 GCA_027123425.1 Erythroxylum panamense
CATATCTAACACTGAATCTCAAATTTCACAATTATCACTAATCACAATTAAATGCTGGGAATAATCATGAATGCATGCCACTATATAAATGCATGTGCAATTTACTCATGTCACTGATGGGGAATCACTATACGTGCAAACTATTATGAATGCACTCACTGCTCAAGCCATCCAATTTACCGATATGCCCTCACATCGGTAACGGGATGTTACAGCTTTGATGGATGTCAAGTACACAGTAGCAACAGCTGCGATGAGATATGAGAAGAGAGAAGATGGTGGAGGTGAGGAGAGAGTTTGATTTGGGGAAATATGAAGTTTAGGTATTGATGAACGGTTCAACTGATTATCTGAAAAACTTACCGGTCCTTTGATAAATAAGTCGGTTTTTATACATAAAGGTTATTAAATAAAACTGAACCGAACGACTGATTGATTCAGACTGTTTCTGATCAAATTGACTAATTCAGTCTAGTTTTTAAAACCTTTGTTACAACCTCTGCCTATTCCAGGTAGAATATGAGATTCCATATCACTTGACTTTATCAGTCATCTTCTTTTGTCTCAGGGAAAATCATCGCCTCTCAAAACAGGCTCATATTTCAGCTCTTCCTCCTCATTTTACTTTCATGGTCGCTGCAATTTTTATCAAGGATGTGGTGATATTGCACGTTTTCCCATCAAATATCATTTCTGATAGAGACCTTATCTTTATGAGTTGTTTCTGGCAAGATTTATTCCGATTATTGGGCACTTTTTGGCTTCAAGTAATGCATACCATCCATAAACGGATGGTCAGATTGAAGTTTTGGCCTCGAGAATTATTTGCGAGCTTTTACGACAGACAACCCGAATACTTGGTTCTCATACCTTCATTGGGTTGAATATAATTACAATATTGTCTTCCATTTGGCTAATCAGATGACATCGTATGAAGCTGTTCATAGTAAGCGTCCTCCTACATTGCGTGACTACATCTCTGGTCATACCTCTGTTATTACGTTAGAGGATGCACGCTCCATATTGAATTTTTAATATGGGTAGAGTGTAGAGTCCACTTACAATAATTAGGCTTGGGTTAACTATTGTCCAAATAACTAGAACTAATTGTTTGGATAGTTGACCTTTACCACTTATAAACCCTTTAACATTTTCATGTCTAGGCAATATGGGACACTCTAACACTCTCCCTCAAGTGCAACTGGGGCTGGACATCCAGTTGTCACTTGAAATATACGCAATGGTAACCGGACCGGGCCGTTGAGAATGGACATTCAGACGGATAACCGAGAAATTCATAATCCGGACCAAACCTGCTCTGATACAATGTTGAATTTTTAATATGAGTAAAGTGTAGAGTCCACTTACAATAATTGGACTTCGGTCAATTATTGTCCAAATAACTAGAACTAGTTGTTTAGATAGTTGACCTTTACCACTTATAAACACTTTAATATTTTCATGTCTAGACAATATGGGATACTCTAACACTCCAATCGCCAACTTTTGCTAGTCAAGTTGCAATCCAACCTCCAACGAGCTCAACTTCGTGTGCGTAACTTAGCTAATGCCTGACATGGAATTCTCGGTTGGAGACTGGGTTTTCTTAAAGCTCCAACCATAACGCCAGTCCACCCTCGCTCATCGTCAATCTAACAAGCTCTTCCGACGATTTCAAATCCAAGAACACATTGGCAAAGTTACACATGGCCTCTCCCTACCAGTTGAAGCTAAAATACACAACGTTTTTAATATCTCTCCTAAAAAATGTATTGGAGCTCCTCTCACTCAACCATCTCCTTTACCTTCAGAATTCATCAACTCTCGGCCACTGCTCTTGCCAACATAAGTCGTAGCCACCAGAACAGTAATTCAACGTGGAAACCCTATGCCTAACTCCTCATTCGCTGGGAAGGACAGCCATCATCAGAAGCAACTTGGGAATATTTGCATGAAATTAAAGAACTATCCTAATTTCAACCTTGAAGACAGGGTTGCTTTCGACGGAGGTAGTATTGATGCAGAATCAGGCAATGCAACTCAACCCATCGAGCTTCGCAGATCTCATAGGACCCATATCAAGCCAGCAAAACTGCGTGATTACATATAAATCTTATGATAGGAATAATTTTGTTATTTTATCATTTTAGTATTTCCAAATGATGAGTTGTCAGAGAGGAATTGCAACTTGAATTATGTTGTAAAACCCAATAATATATGGGAACAACAAAAGAAAGAGAGGGCAGCGAAGAATTATCCGTTTTCTTTGTTACTCTTCTTGTTTTACGTCCTTCGTTCTTTTCTTTTCCCCTGAGCTAGTTGCTAGCAAGGGCAACAGTCTCACTAGATGAAAGCTACAACGCATAAATGACTGCATAACCAAGCTTGGTAATTAGAAGCTGTTCAAAGACTAGCTAAAACCAATTGAAAAGTGTGAGTGAGAAAGGGAAACAAATTCACGCTCTGGTGTGTGCAGAACTGCGAGGATGAAGTCAATAACTCTGAACAAGGAAGCAACAATACAATTGAACGATACTAGAAAGAAGTCTAGCATGACATATCAATCCTCCTTTTTATGAGAAACTCTAGCACGATGCCGAAGTTCAGCCCTTTTCCACTTAACAATCAGGTAACACAAGGAAAGGAGGGTGTTTACCTGCAAAATCAAGAAGACTCAGCATACTTGGCAAAAGATGAAACAAAGCAAGGACCAGAAATGAAAGAATATTAAATTTCAAGTGCAAAGACTAACCAAAATTATCATTGCGATGACAAGAAGTGGCCCAGACCAGAGTACCGAAAGAAAAAGTCCATGTGGGTCGAAATAATTCTGGCTTGCAAAGGTCCTCCAGTTCTCGCTCAGAACTTTATTCAGCCTCTCAGCACAGTACACGCCAGACACTACATGACAGAAATAAATAAGATAAGGATGCATTCGTAGAAATATGAACACAGAAAACAGCCCAATACATCAAGCATGCAAGAAGCTTAAAGTCCAAAATAGGTTTTTACCTTAGAATTAGAAGAATAGAAATAAAAAACAAAAATCATGAAACAAATAAAAATTTACAACAATCTGAGAGCCAACAACTATTCAATCTAGAGAATACAGTTGTAAAGTAAAATAAACTTTAGGCAGGCTAAAGTAGTATTTAGTACAGTGAATGATAGTATCTATCCTTATCAAACTTAAGCATGTCACACACGGGAGAACAAACAAGTGAAAGGAATAAAAGAAGAATATTATGTAAAACTAGACCACAAGATTATGATGAATCACAACAGAAATAGTGATCCTAAATTTTCTATGGTGTTTGAAGGATAGGCTTTGACTGAAAAAGTTTGAATTCCCAAGGAAAAGCTACTAAGTTACCATTCCGGGCTGTACATAATTTCTGAAGAAGTCAAGGTGCTGGCCTATATCAAAATATCCTACTGAAAACAATGCAGCAGTTTTGCATCTTTGGCAATTTCAGGACTGTAACAGTTCAAAGTTTGGAGAAATGTTTGCGATTTCTTAGCCACCATAATTCAAGAAGTTTCAACTTTGACACAGTGGTTTCTGCCGTTTTTTATGAACAATAACTATGGCAGTGCATGTGATTACAAAGGGATAACTGGTTGAAATTTTGTTCACTTATATACACCCCAGTTAAGAATCTAGATGGCTTCAGATCTCACCACTACAGCTTTAGCACTGCATCAAACACTTTTGTAGTTTCTGAATGCGTAGAGAAGAAATGGTGATTCAGTTTGCTTCAAATAAACTTACCACCACATGGCCTTTCTTATTTCAGAATCTTACTGATCTTTCATTTTCCTTTTAGGTACATGCCTAATTTTATTTCAAAAGCATGCAGAGTGATATTACAGTTAAGATCTTTCAGTGGAGAATGCAAAAATTTCCTCACAGCTACCTTTTTTGTTCATTGCACAGGCTATTCTATGGCCACAAAACAGAACGCAACAATTCCCAAACCCACGATCTCGCTATTCCGTATATGATGGAATTGAAACACAAGACTTGCAACCATTGAACACAATTATTAATCAGAGTACAATTCTTATTCTAACTAAAGGAGTGTCACTGTATAATTTCAAGAAGGTAATCCACTTACAAGCCAATAGGAATAAGAACATCTGAAAATTTGTATGCTTTCTTGAAATTATAGTCACTATCAGCAACAAAAAGTGGAATCCCAAAAGCCCCATTAACCAAGGCTCCTGCAAAGGATACAAAATCCATAATCATTACATAAACAGTAAAAAGAAGGAAGATTTGAATGTTTGAATCGACAAGTTGAAATGGGTACCCTCCAGTCAATGGCGTGGAAGAAACCAATGAAGTTATCGTAGGCTGGACGGAGACCAGAGCGGAGCTCGGAGGAGAGTTTCTGAACAAGATCAGCCATTTGGTCCATGTGTTGGTCCAGAGCCGATCTCAGGTCATCCATTTGTATGTGTGTGTGTTGTCTATAAAGTCAATTAACTGCCGATTGCTTCTGCGATTTCTGAGTTTCTTTTGAGTAGTAAAACTTTCAACAACGTATTTGGATCCGTAAGACGAGTAGAACCCAGCAAGAGACAACAACGACGAAGCTCCCGTTAGGTAATTGTAAACGGCGAGGATGTGAAGCCGATAGTGAGAGGCACTTTACATTTATGGGGTTTGCGAAGTCTGGTGGAACACCGAAGAGCGGCTCTAGACTGTTTTAGAACAAAAAAATTTATCGTCGAGATGATGTCGTATTGAGGATAAAGAAAATAACAAAGAACCTAACTAGAAGCAAAGGCTCTCTCTAGAAACAAAATAAACTATTGTGGCCACGAGTTATTTTTTCGGCTATAAATAACTCTTTAGCCCACTCAACATTTTATTTTTTAAAAAAATATATTATAAAATTTAAAATTTATTCAATTTTATTATAATTAACAGTATTAATATATAATAATTAAATTAAAAATATATAATAATTAAATTAAAATTTTTCTATAAACCTGAACAAAACAAGAGAGAACAATAAAAAGAAAGAAAAAGAAAGGACATCGAGATATGGATTACGTCGGAGGAGGAGGGGTTAATGGATTTCCAGAAAACATCACAATGTTCTCTTCTTGGACTTTTAGTGCAGTTCTTGAGATAATGCAATAATTATTTAACATTGTCATCTTTAAATCTACTAGTTTTTTTGTGATTTCTCCAACATTGAAGAGTTAAGGTTCAGCAACGCCTTTCAGGCTGGGCTTCCAATTTTTTGTCTTTGGCAGGGTGCCTTATGCTTATTCAATCCGTTATCGCAACTCTCCCCAACTACACCATGCAAACCGTCCGGTTGCTGCGAGGCCTTTGGTTATGACCTGGAGAAGCTTATGTGACAGTTTTTGTGGGATTCATCCGGGGGTATTAAGAAGATTCCGCTTGTCAAATGGGAGAAGGTTTGCCAATCGAAGGTGATGAGAGGTCTTAGCATTTGGGATCTACGAGCTACCAATGATGCCTTTCTTGCTAAGTTGGGCTGGATGTTGATTGCCAACCCAAATGCCCTTTGGGTGAAAGTCCTTTCTACGAAATATAACTTCGATGGTCACCACCTACCTTTATCCTTGGCTGCTAAGGGGGGTTCGATGATATGGCGTAGCATTAAGGTGACATGGCATTTAGTTCTTCAAGGCATGAATTGGATGATAGGGGATGGTACGAGGACTCGTTTCTGGTTAGACCCGTGGGTGGTGGGCGTGGAACCCCTAATTACCCAAGTTATAGCCCCTCTCCCCAACTTTATAGTTTATCTTCGCGTTCAGCATTTTGTGGACTCCGAGGGCAATTGGCACTGGAATGCCTTTCAACAGTATCTGCCGGCCTCGATTTGTAAGATCATAGCTGGTATGTTTCCCCCAAAGGATTATCTTGGATATGATAAGCTTAGATGGGGATTGTCCGACAATGGACAATTCACTGTCGCTTCCACGTATTCCCTCATTATGAATTTTGAAGATGCTTCACCCCATGGAGTTTGGCAACAGATATGGGACTGAAAGGGTCCTCCACGAATTCACACCTTTCTTTGGTTGCTCGCCCACAACCTTCTGCTTACTAACCAGTATCGTGTCCGGAAGCAACTTACCACAGTCAACACTTGTTCCCATTGCCACCTGGAGGAATCGTCGATCCATGCAGTGCGTGACTGCATCAAAGCTTAGCATGTCTGGAACCTTTTCCCGCTGCATATGGTCTCCATCGAGTTTTTCTCTCTGCCCCCTTAGGAATGGGTCTCGTATAATCTCCGGTGTCATTGTCGAGTGTTTGGACAGGATTGGGCCTGTCTTTTTGGAATCACTTGTTGGTTCCTATGGAAATGGAGGAATCTGACCTTATTTGACGTTTAGTTTACTTGGCCTTCCTCACCTATCTCTTGCATTTTGTCCTTTGCAGGTCATCTTCAGGGTTCGGGTGGGGGGTACTCTCGGAGCCTTACCGGATCGCGCCCTCATCAGGAGTACCGAGTCGGCTGGACCACTCCGCCTGAAGGCTAGATAAAGCTAAATACTGAGGGCGCTTGCAACCGGACCCTATCCACAGCTACGGCAGGAGGCATCCTTAGGGATAGTGCAGGTACTTGGCTTGGGGATTTGCAAAGAATCTGGGATGGTGCACCCCGCTAACAGTGGAACTCTGGGGTGTCTTTACGGGTCTCCAGCTTGCGTGGGAACTGGGATACCGCCATATCGTGCTGGAAATAGACTCTACAGCTGTGGTTGCTCTTCTCTCCTCAACATCCCATCGAGCTATGGTTCTCAACCCCATCGTCAGGGGTATTCATGCTTTGTTTTCCAGAAATTGGACTGTTACTCATCGACATATTTATCGAGAAAGCAACAGATGCATGGACTGGTTGGCAAATTATGCTGGTCATTTTGATATTGGGGTCACTTATTTTGTAACTACACCCATTGGGTGCCACCTCCTCCTCCTGGAGAATATGTCGGGAACCGAGCTCCCTCGTAGTATTATGTAACTTTTCTTATTTCCATTTCAAAAAAAAAAACTCTGATCTTCTGGCAAATTAAGTAACTTGTGATTTGATCTTATCTTAGTTGTGCCCCCAGATCATTACTTCTAAAGAACTAGGCCTTTAGCTAGTTCTCTAATAACAAATGTTGCGTCGATCATGATGACGACAACGAGCACTCAGTCTTTTGGTCTCTCAATTATAGGAAGATTAATAGTGGTAAGACAAAAGGAAGTAACCCTCGACCAACCATTCAATAATTGAGAAAAAAAATAGATGGGTTCGATGTTGTTGGGACAAGGGCCACAGGTTTTGCAGTACAAGTAATTTGAAGCCTCGAGTGTGGTGCACTAATAGAAGAATGTTGTCTTTGCGGTAAATCATAACATATTGTAGTTACTGCTTTTTCAAGCTCTTGATATTGTTATAGTGTTTTTATCATGTTCCATTAAATTTCATTCACACATTTACGTGGATCCTATATAAATATATGAATGAGATTTAATAGAATAAAGTTGAAACAGAATAACTTAAACAAAAAATTTTAGTAGCAGCAAAGCAAGCTGCAATTATCTCAGTTTCCTCATCGACATCTTCATTGGAGGAGGATGTCTTAGAGTTTAGGGCTATTATGGTGGTCAAATAATGGTGCCTTTTGTCTGGGTTTGATCTTCAACAATAGAATTTTATGAGATTTGATATTAATATAATGGAACAAGAACTATTATATTGCGATATGTTGATTCAAAAATACAAATATGAAATTACAATTAAAAAATATAAATCACTATACTTTAAAAAAGAAAGGAATAGGAGTAGCAACATCACTAGTAGCAAATTAGATATGATCCTATTATAGAAACTTAAAACAAAAGTTACTCTAAAAAGTTGAAGAGAACTCTTTAAAATTTTTAATTGATTAATAATAATGATAAACTCCCTTTTTAGATCCATAACATAGTCGTATATAGATGTAAAACAATAAGATTATAGTTTTAAAGGCAAGTAATAAGCCTTCTCTTAATGCCTCCCAATATAGACACCTGTGTTGCTTGAGTTGATGCTTGCTTGAGTTGATGCTTGACTCCCATTATTTCTCCTCTCCTTAAAATGATTTATTCTCAAACCAACACCCTTATTTACAATATTAAAAAATATTTTAACGATTGATTTAGAATACATCTTTCAAATTCTCCTATCTTACTACCAAACTCAGTCCTTTTCTCCTCATGTTTATCTCTCTTTTGACTTTCTTAAAAGACTTAAATTAGCCCAAAGCATTTGCTCTCATTTCTTTCCTTTTAATCTTTCCTACTCACTCTCATTAAGTATTATAAGATTATAACTTCCTCTATTTATGATCATATAACAAATTTTAATGATTGATTAAGAATAAATCTTTCAAATTCTCCAATCTTACTACCAAACTCAGTCCTTTTCTCTTGGAAAAGGAAAGGTTGACGGGATTGTTAATGCCTTTAGGTTAGTAGGAACAAAGCCTAATTAAAGCTTGATATGATGACCTGTTAATCACCTAAAATACTATTGCCAATGAAAACAAGCAACAAAAAGAATTGTACACCATAATCCCTATTAGTTTCAGTACTTGAGTTAAAGTGTATAATATCAAACACCTAAAACACACATAATGGTAATAGATGGATAAGCAAATCCAATTTATTTTGAAAATCCTTATGAAAACTTGTTATAGCAAAGACATTTCACTGCATTATGTTGAGTTCAAATGTACCTAAAAAGTTATAGAAATAGACAAAAAGAAAAAATGTCACCACTGATGCATTACGATAGAGGATTATTGTTGGGAGACAATTTTAAGGTTACAAAAAATATGAGATTTTGAGAATATGTTCTTTTTCATTTACAATTTCAATTTTCAATTAATAATCCAACATGTCTTTTAGTGGTAATGTATCTATCACATGTTAAATGAGTATACTAACATGGCTTATCATGTTAGCATCGTTAAGTCTAAGGTCAACAACGAGGTATTTTGTGAAAAATTAAAAGTTAAAGAATTTTATTGCTATCTTTAATAGTTTTAATTAGCATTACAAAATTGAGTAAATTTTAATTTTAATTTATAACTTACATTTTTTAAATGGGAAGTACTTTTTGAGGATGACAAGATGATGGTTAGCTATGTATGCAAAATAATATTGAAAATTTTAGTTATTAATCATATTATTTTATGATAGTTGATGAAAAAATTATAACGGATATGGTTAAGAAAAAATATATCAACTAACTAAAAAATGTCAATTTCTTGCAATAGAAATTTGGTAGTTCTTGCCATGAGTTTCCTAAATGCATTACATTGATTCATTCTTTATTCTTAAAACTTGCCCTTTTCAACTCCCACCATCAATTTGTAACACAAATTAGTAATTTTTTTTCTCATTTTCCATCTTCATCTTTTAATAAATTATATTTTTATTATCAACTAAGCAAAGTAAACAAATGTTGTAGCAACCAACCATTTTTCAATTGCTATTAGCATTTCTATTTTCCCTCCTAAATTTTTGTGCTTGGTCTACGTTGAGTTTTTAAGTTTTTATATCACAATCAATTATTATAATTGTCCATCCAATATCTAAATGTTTGCAATAGTTATAATCATTTTGTTATTAAAAGTTTTGAGAGTGGCATATTCATTTATAAAAGTCAATACGGGAAATATTGTTGTGGGATATGAGATGTAACATTTTAGAGGCTTTTATGGTAATTTATTAGTAGTTTGTAATTTAAAATTTGGTGATTAACATGATTTCTAACTTGGTTGCTATTTTTTTAAAGTGAAACTTGTAATCAAAAGAGAAAAAGAGTTTGGAAAGAGAAAAAGGAAGAAGTTCCATAATACGTGTCCAAGATTTTAAGTCCTATTGTGACACCCATCCAATTAGTATAAAGTGGTATTATTTAGTATGCTAAGTGTTTTCTCTTTCTAATAAGGTAGTATGTGTTGTATAATCCAATAATATATTTTGTGTAAAGAATTAGTAATTTTTGAATAATGTTTTGTTTTTTGTATAATGCAGTGGTGTAATGGAGATAAGTAATGCAGTAAAGAATGAGAAAATGTTTTTAGATGTAATGACTTCACATATCGAGACATAGAATATTGAGATAAAGATGGTACTAAAAATGAGAATGAAGTTTAAAAAAACCAAAATGATATTTGATTTGCACCAAAAATATGAAAGGTGTCATAGGTTTGCAGTTGCTATAATAAGAAGGAGGAAAGATGAGAATAGAGAGTTTAAGAGAAGAATATTTTGTATCAAAGTTGATTGCCCTAATTATAAAGGTTAAAAATAATGAAACTAAGATCTAGTAAAAAAAATTGGTGTAATGCTTGGGTATGTTATTGGTTAGTAAAAGGTTTTTAAACCATAATCAAGTTTTAAAAAAATAGGCATGATTTGATTCCAACTAATGTGAGGTTAAAGAGACAACATCAGGTTGTGGATAGTCAAGTAAGATATATATTAGAATTGATGATAGTTGTAGAATTAGGCCATGCATAAATGTACGTTATATCTTTGTAGACGTAGGTGGATATAAAAATAAGATATGTTTACTAAAGGATTGTCGTAATCATATAGAAATGTTGAAATGAGTGAGGTCAGAAGAAGGAGATATGTAAGTGATATATAAGATGTTCATTAGAATAAACAAAAGGATAATACATTTTTTTAAGAATTGACCGTGACAAGGAAGGAAGGTCAAGGAATGTATTCTGGGTAGATACAAGGAGTTAGGCAACTTATGTTGAATTTGATAATATGGTCACATTTGATACAATATATCTAGTGAGCAAATACCAAATGTTGTTCGCTCTATTTGTTAGTATAAACTCTTATAAACAATCAATTTTGCTTGGTTGTGTACTATTAGGCAATAAGATGATTGATAATTTTTGTTAGTTTTTTTTGTACATAGTTAAGATATATGGATAACAAGTCACCATATCATTACAGATGAGTGTAAAAGTATAGGTAGTGTTATTGAGTTGGTATTCCCTAGTGTAAAGTATAGACTGCTTGTAAAATATATATAAAAAATTCGTAGGTTTGTTTTGGTTGTTGAGTTTTACTTAGGAAATAATTTATGGGTTCAATTTCTATTTGATGACCATATGTGGTCTCTATAGTGTATGTTATATGTTAAGAATCATTTTTGTGTAGGAATATCAACGACATAAGGAATTAAGGGTATGTATGCTTACTTTCTTGGTTATATGCATTTTTATAACACCTTGTGAAAGTAATACGAGGAAGTAATTAGGGAAAAGATTAAGTGTGAGATAGAATTTGACTACTTATGTTCAAGGAGTAGTGTATCCTTAGTTATGTGATTTGATATTCAGAATAAAATTTAAAAGGTATTATACGCATCTAAATGACATAGACTCAAGGTCAATCTGTATATAGGCCCAATGACCTTTAAATACTTAAGATCTACACAAATCTTAGGACTTTCATATATATTATGACAATTTATTATAACACGTATTACTGAGGATAAACAATGATCATCTTTATTGATGAACCATCATACAGTCATAATACATCAAATGTATAAATGTAAATGGAGCAAACATAACGATCTTCTAACTAACAATGCCTAAGGACTCAAAGCACTCATACTGTATACTTGTATTACAAACACAAGTGGGCGAAGTCCTTTAGTTAAAGGATCGATTAACAATTCCTCATTCCTTAAATGCTCCTAGCTTTAATGTCACATTTTTGTATCAACTCCTTTATGACCAAAAATTTGACCTTGAAATGCTAAGACTCTGTGATATTCAATGTTGTTATTAAACAACATATCAGCAGGATTATCACAGCACAATCGAATGAGTCTAGCTATTGAATCAACCACAGACAACTCAAAAATCAAGTTTCTAAGCTAAATCGTCTGTGAAGCAACCCTATAACATACACTTTGCATGCATGGTCAAGGAAATCACCTGTGTCTACTTGACACTCTTTCACAACATTGGACCATCTGCAAACTAAAACTGTAACCTTAAGTGAACTTTTGATCATCCAGACACATAGCTAAATTTGAATCTAAATTTCCTACGAGATTTAATCTGTTGACTTTTTTATACGTCAACATATAATCATTGACTTCCTTTAATTATCTCAACATTTGTTTCATTGCATTTCAATGGTCTACATCTGGTGATACGGAACCTCCAAGAATAGACTTTGAGAACTCCTTAGCGACGAACCAAAATACTAACTTGAAAACCCCTAGT
>JAOTIZ010000003.1:9274466-9290012 GCA_027123425.1 Erythroxylum panamense
CGAAGTTTCATTAAACCAATTTACCCGGAAAATGCCATGAATGCATGCCAAAATACTTATGCACAATTTAAGCAAATCTTAAATAAGCAAATAACAAACATAATTCGTACTAAATTCCTTTAATATTCTAACCCCTAATTTGGGGCGTTACAAGATTTGCCCTGTGTAGGTTCAGAGAGAAGGACATAAGGACTAAGACAAGTTAACCGCAATGGCCAATGGACTTTGAGTCTTGTTTTGTTAAAATTGTATTTTTTTCTTTGGACATTGTTTTGGCTTGTCTTTGATGTATATGACTTTGAATTTATTTGAAGGTTTGTAATAACCTTAATTTAGGCTAGTTCCGGTTTGGAACAAGTTGTATTGAGCTCAGTGTATTATGATGTCTGTTTGCTCCGAATTGCTTCTGCTTTGAGCTATTGAGAATGCATGATGAATGTTTCGTATGTTTTGGTTTTGTCTCAATTCTATATGCATGTATGTTATGTTGTCTACGTGGCACCCCCGTATCCTCCCAGGGGGTATTAGGGCGTCACAGTTAATGGTATTATTTATAAAATTAAGTGTATGTACTATTTTATAAAATTAGAGGTTCAACTTTATAAAATTTTGCTTAAATTATGATTTAAGTTTATTATCTTTGACATTTTAGTTAAAATTGTATTCCTTGTGAATACATTGCTTTGATTTTGATTACATTATTTATTGAATCTTGCGTAAATCAGTATATTTTGGATGTCTATTAACTTAATTTCAAGAATTGACTTTTTTTAATTAAAGGTGAGCCTTAGAGCAACTGTAAAGTTCTCCTTTGTGACCATAAAATCACAGGTTTAAATCACATAAACAACTTTTTGTGGAAATACAAGGGCAAAATTGCGTACAACATGACCCTCTCTAGACTCCCGCAAAGCGGGGAGCCTTGTGCACTGGGTACGTTGACATTTTTTACATTATTTCGTTTAAGCTTTTTATACTCTTAGTTGTGACCCATTCGTCGTCTCATTCTCCGGCTCACTCCCCATCACCAAAACAGTAAATGAGTTAGGTTTTTAAGTTTCTATGTTCTAAATTTTTAATTAGAAAAATAGGACATGTGTTAGATATATGGCATGTAAAAAAATTGATGTGGTTTGTGACATCAATGGCGTTAACGGAAAAGTTTATGTTTAACTATTTTTGTAAAAAATTGAAATTTTAGACATTTTAATGCCACTTTTTAAATTTTGGTCTAGTATTATGAAATTAATTAAAGTTTAAGATTTTTTATAATTAACCCTATAAAATATATATTTCAACAACATACTTCGACAATTATGTAAAAAGAGTAAAGGGAAGAGAAATACGAACCAATTTATAATGGTTCTATAAATAATCCTTGCCTATATTCACTCCTAAGACTCTTCTTGGAATTTCATTACAATTCTTCAAATAACCCTTGCCTACGTTCAAGACTATTCTTGAAATTTTATTATAAATCTTCTTTCAATATGAAGAATAACCTTTGTATAATTGTTTCTTAGTAAAATGGAACCCCTATACTATCTTAATTAAAAATAAAGAGCAACCTTGATGACATTTAGAGAAGCTCCAAGTACAATAGACAAGATTCTATTAGAAGCTTATAATTCAGTATCTCAAATTATCACTTTGATAAAATCAAAGAGATTCTCTCACTTAAATATGAGACAAAGAGTATTCAAATACTTGATAAATAGTTAGAAATATGTGTATAATATACCCAAATGTTTTTCCATATAAGAAATGATCCTGTTCTTGAAGATTCTGTCTCCAACCTCTCAATTGTCGATTCCACATCACATCAACACAATTGCAAAGATCTACTCATGTCAATTTTGGTAAACCATCTATAAGGTATGACCCTTTCTATTCTTTCTTTACCAATATAAACTCTATCCAAATTCCTTATACTTATAACTAGGCAATAGAGCAAAAATGTTGGAGAAAAGCAATGGAAGAAGAGCTTCAGGTGTTAGAAGTGAATCATACTTGGGATTTAGTTCCTTATTCACCTGACATGTCTGTCATAGGAAGTAAATGGGTTAAAGTCAAATCGGATGGTTCTTTTGATCGATATAAAGCTCGTTTGGTGGCATTAGGATATAAACAGGAACATGAGATTGATTATGAGGAAACCTTTGCCTCAGTAGCAAAAATGACTACTATTTATACTCTTTTAGCTGTAGTATCCAACAAGCAATGGCCTTTATATCAAGTAGATGTGAAAAATGCCTTTCTTAACGGTGATTTGAAAGAAACAGTTTATATGAGATGCCCTCCTAGATATTCTAATATAGATCCTAATATGGTTTGCAAACTTCGCAAGTCACTTTACGGACTTGAACAAGCACCTCTGGCATGGTTTGAGAAATTTCATTCTACTATTTGCTCCACTAGATTTCAACAAAGTTCAATTGATCACTCACTTTTTATTCGTCATTCTCATGTTGGCATTATTATTTTACTTCTATGATGAAATGATCATTACAAGTAGCGATCAACAAGGCATTACAGAATTTAAGCAATTTTTCACAAACTCCTTTCAGATGAAGGATCAACATTCTTACTTATTTTCGTTGAGTTAGAAGGATGCCATTAGATGTTATATATATATATATAGGTTTTCAATACTTTGTTAGTTGTTGAAGCAAAAAATTAGTTGTTACAATGACTAATTATAATATATTGGTTATTCAATGCACAATATTAACTAGTTGTTGCACATTGGTGGACTATTGAGACATATTGGTTTGCCAATGTATCTTTAAAGGAACATTAATCAACCAATATGTTAATAAATAGTCCAGTTACATACTTAACCTATATTAGTTGATCATTAACTTATATTAGTTTACCAATCCCCTAAACTCATAAATTTAATAATTTAAAATATTGATTTTTAATGCAATTATAATTAAAATTTTCTAAAATGTACCCTAAAGAGTGTTTAAAAGATCAAGAGGCCTTTTCTTTTAAAAACAAAGGCTTTAATACATGTTGATGAATAAAAGGACTCATGTAATGAAGTAAGATGATATATTTATGCATAGTAAGCCTTTAAGACCTTGATGTGTATTGATATTCTTTTACTCTTGTCTTCGAAGATTATAGACTTAACTTTTCTTTTTTATCTTTATAACTATATTCTTGAGTTATGGCTACATTTTGTTCTTTTCTTGCTTCTCATCAAAATGATATACTCATTAGTAGTACTTAAGTTTTGATATCATTAAAACATCAATCAGAAACTCTCTTCATCCCTTTTTATGACAAAATATTTATGATATTTGAGAGTAATAATAAATTTAAGCATACAATCATGATGGTAATTATCTCCCCCTTAATTCATGAATAAAACATAATCCAATGTAAAGAACAAAAGAGATTCAATATTAAGTATAAAAGAAATATTCACAAACATGATAAACATAACATAAATTTACTTAAACTCAAAATACCATATAAATTTACATAAATTTACTCTAATATCGCTAATCTTTCTCCGTAGTTTTATAATCATCAAAAAGCTATCCAAGCAAAATAAAGTGTCATAAATATATTAAGTTAGAAAATCCCCAAAATTCAATAGACAATTATAACTAAAACTCAAACTCAATCAAAATATTAAGTATAATTAGATATAAATACATTAATTAAACCCTTAATTGCATTTCTAAACAATCAATTTCAAAAAAAGCATACGGAAATTAAACATCCCTAATTTTGCTAATGTGCTTAAACTGAAAAGTTCAAGCGGCACAAAAATAATTAGTTTTGATAAGATTAAATGTTAAAATTGTAAAAATATACTTAATTGAAATATCCAACTATTAGTCTTATAAAATAATGCATAATTTTGAATGTTCTAAAAATTTCTAAAAAGTCAAATTTTAACAAAATTAAATATTTATTGATATAATTGAAATAGAAATAACTTTGACTCGTTTTTAAATTGATTCTTCATAATCAAATTAAAAACGAGTCAAAGTTATCAATTTAAAAAGATACTTGACTCCCTTTTTAATTTGACTATGGAAGTATCAATTTGAGAAGATAACTCTGAATAATAAAATTTTTTTAGAAATATAAAATTAAAACCCTAAGATGACAAATTTTCAATTTGATGCAATCTAACTTATGAAATTAAAACTACAAAACTCATATGAATCATAAAAGTAGTTAAAGAAAATGTAGAATTTAGCAAAACCCCTAAACTCTTAAAGAATTAAAGTTCATCGAAAGAAGAGTTGATGAATGTGTTTATTAAAGATCTTTAACATGAAAGCAAAGAGAGTTGAAGGTACGGTAATTAGTTGCAATAGGAATGATGTTTTCAAAGAAAAACGAAGTTGTCTAAGATTTTGGGAGGCAAAAATAACAAAATGAGAAATAAAGAAAAAGGAGGAGGAGGACGAGGCCTCACATCATGAAGACTGGTTAACCATATAACTTTTTTTTTATTAAAGGAAAGTCTGAGTTAATTACAAAACAGTACGAATAACACAAGTCTCCGACTGATCCTAAAAAAAATGAAAGCATCCTTTAATGTCAAAAAAAGTAACCCCAATATAACTTTAGTGGTCGATCAGTGTTTACGTGCGGTCAACGACACTAAGCATGCAATCTCGTTACAAACTCACTTTGTGTGTGGTCAACCACACTAAGCATCCAATCTCGTTACAAACTAACTGAAACTTGTTTTTGCTTATTTATAAGTGGCATAGTTCGGCCATGAAGCTATATTAGTTTATTAGTAAGGGCATCTGCTTGACTACTTTTTGTAACCAAGCTCCTGCCAAACTCACTGAAAGGATTAAAAAAATGATTTATAAGGGCACTGGTAGACCATACTCTGATATAAGTCAACCAGTGTATTATGAAAAGTTAAGAAATAATCTCAAATTTCAAAATCATACATTAAAAGTTTAAAACACATAATCAATCATCTAAATATCAATCAAAATGAGTTAAGACACATAATAGGATTTTTATCATACGCAATTCCCATCAATCATACTTAATTCTCTTCCAGTTGTGTAAAATCTACCCTTATTCATTGGTTTAGTAAAACTATCAAATAATTGGTGTAGTGTGTCAACAAATTATAAATTAATATCTCCATTTTGCACATAATCTCTCAATTTTGGTCCTAAGGTCCACACTATACTTTAAAAATTGTCTAATTTCTTTTTTGTAAAGATCTAATATTCATCATTAAGGATTTAGACTCAATTTCACAAGTAAATGCAAGATGTGAAATTTTTCTAAAATATGAACCAATAATTAATCCATGTTGAACATCACCTATGATATGATTCAAATGATGATTGTTCTTAAATTTTTAATTCATTGGAAACCTCTTATCTTACTTATCTCCTTCACTTAGTTCACTTTGAAAAGTCGGGAGTGCTTGGTTCATGGATATGGGAATGAATCAACAGGTATGGAATAAATAACAGGTGGTTGGTTTTATATTATGATTATAGATACAATATTTTCATATGATATTTTTAGAGAATACTCCATACTTCCGAAATATGAAAAGAATGAGTTTCATTCCTGATCAGGGATAAGTGTCACAGTCGTGACAGTCTTTGTCATGCTTGTAATTTACTTCTTTTTTAAATTAAATATAATTAATTAAAATATAATTAATCAATTATACTTTTCTTTTTTAGCAATTAAATAAAATTAATTAAAATATATTAAAATAACAGTAATCATTCATTCCTCTTAACCGAATATCATAATTATAATAATTATATCCATTCTTATTTCTTATTGTATTTATTCACATTCTTATTATTATTCTCTCATGTAAATCAAATACCTTTTTAGTGATTATTCTTATTCTTTTTAAATACTAATTTTTGACATACTGTATCAACATCTTTAAAATTTTCTTGGGAACCTAGGTAGTTAGGCTAAAACCACCGTGTGTAAACTCTTCAATATTAAGAATATTCGTACTTTTTATTCCTATTATATAAAACTTGTTTTTAGGTATTGAAATGAACTTTAGTCTTTGATTATTACTCTTTCTTTTTTTTCAACCCATATTCTCAAAGGTTTTCTTACCATTTTTTATTTTAGAAAATTAAATCTCTCAACATATCCATAATTGCCGCAAAAATGTTATTCTGTTTTATATGAACGGTGAAAGTTATTTCGAATGTGTGTAATAAGGTATCTTCTTTAAATATTTAAAGTGTTTTTTTTTTACATTTAAAAGTGTTGAATGTTCTTCTAAAGTTATGAAATGAGTTATGCGTGACATTTATTATGAATTAAATCTTTTGTTTTTTCCAAGTTTCCTTAAGGTGTTATGATGCCGGATGGGCACACTTGAGATCCTCTGTCTCATTTATTGTGTACCAACCTTGTCTCCTTTAATTTCAACCTTCTAATTATGTAGGTTCCACATAAATAAAAAGTTGAGATTAAAGAGGACAGGAATGATACACAATAAATAAGACAGAGGATCAAGTCCCGGTGGGCAAGGCTCTCGTAGTTGTCACTTGTCATGGTTATGTTTCTTTTATAACATTATGATTTGATCTATTCGATAGAAGTTCGCAAACGTGTTCATCATGTCCTTAAATGGGCCCTAAATGGTTACCGCTAATGCCCCAACACGAGAGGGACTTGAGTGAGCATTGGTGCCACTTCTGCATAAAATATTAATCCTTCATATATGGCCATATTCGTTGCCCCTTAATATTTGTTAATTCATATTATGAAGCAACCTGCTAATACATTATTGAGTAGGGTGAGTACAAACCAATGAGCTCACATTTTATTAAAGTCTATTACAGCCCCGGTCAGTTTGTGCAGAACAACCCAACCCCATGCATCCAAGGAGCAGCAGCCCAACCCAGCCTTAGCCCATCTCAGTAGGCTTCAAGAGCCCAGCTTAGCCAGCAGACTTGGGGAATTCTGCCTCAGACCAGTCGTTCTAGGAGAGAATCAGCCCTCACGAGCCCAGCCTCTTATATTTCAAATATACTCCAAACTCCAATCCTTTTAGCATGTAAGCAGTTGGCCCTTGTGTTATACAGACCAGCTCATGCATTCAACAAACCCGATTTCAACCAAGAAAATCTCATGCGATCTAATATAGTAATATGTGACTTGTTTACCAGCTAAAATAAATATTAATGTGAAAGACCACTAATCTGCTCATAATTCAAATGGTTAAACTTCCTCCTCCATAATCAGACGGCTCTCTTGGAGTCCAGTTTAATTTCGAAAACAATCTGAAAGAATCACTTATCAGCGACTGCGAAGTAGATTGCAGGATATGGGCGAGTATGAAAAACGTAGGGCTAAGCGGGCACCAGAGAAATTATACACCAACAAACACCATATATCAAAATTATATACCAACAAACACCATATATCGACCTAGAAAGTTAAATTCAACTAACTTCCAGGCCACATGTATAGCATACTATAACAAACCCTACAGGCTTCCCCATCTCATTCTATTAGAATAAGAAACAACATTAATACACTGGAAAAGTTTTTTTTTTAGGTACTTGGATTGCCAGAAGTTTGATCCTCTGCCTTTCCAGTGTCTCCTTGTTTAAATGCCTTGGCTATCTCATCAATGGGAATCAAAGGTAGACAACCAACTACTGGATATCCCTTCCGGGTCATGTACTTCAAAACATGATTGTACTTCTCTGACCAGTGAGCAGCTGTGGGAACAGCAATCTCTGCAGCAGAGTGGAGAATGGGATATTCGTTCAGTTTGGTCCATATTTTTACAGACCCATCAAGGACCAAGTGTTTAGACTCTTCAGCCGCATATTGCAACGCAGCAGGAAGTCCTCCAGAACGTGCCTCTTGTATAAGTTCTTGCCCCTTTTTTGCTGCTTTCTGAATTAGAGTCTCAGCGTGGCTGACAACCTGCTTCACTCCAGAAGGAGCGTCCTTATCGAACTTATCCTTAGCTTCGTCCACCTGTAACAATCAAAACTGCTCATAAGATGGCTTCACTAACATCACAAATTTGATTGTGATATAACTAAAGCAGAGCAGCCATTCTGAAAAGCAATGAAGAAAACTCCAACTACAATTAAACGCAGCACAAGTTCTAATACTACTAGCAACTGTTTTGGAAAATATTGAATAGAACTCCAAGTCAAAATGAACAAGTGGGATTGGAAGGAAGATTGACGGCATAGTCAAAACCCAAGGAGCTGGTTGAGCTATGGAAAAATCCTAATCTGCATCTAAATCATTAGCAAGATGAGATACTTGTATGATACAACCAACATCCATGTCCCTTAAATTTTATCGAATACTTTGGCAGAAAATAGAGGAACCAATGCACATATTTCTACTAGATGTTCCATCTAGTCCCCAAACTTCAGACTCAAAATGAAAGAGAAGTCAAGAACATGCAAAATTATGACAATCAAAATCATCTTATCTGGGAGATTAGTTACAATTCTGTAAGATTACTCAACTAGGAATATCGTCACACGTACAAAGCACATGGACCATAGATTCATTACAAACATCCAACTGAAACACAAGCCTAATCAGCCAATACCGTATAGACTACCCTGTAACCACACGACGAAGCAATTATCTACAAAAAGATTCAGGACACGAACGTTCTCGATCATCATGCAATACAAACTTACTCTTCTAACAAGCCCCTTCGTGTTACTAAACATATATCAGAAGGTATGAAATCGGCCAATAAATACCACAATATAATAACTACAAGACGGAAACACATACCCGAACCTTCTCGATCATCATTCAAGGAAAAAGGCTCTTCCAAAAAGTCCTGTTCGTTATACGCAGAACACAAATAAGAGAAAATACGTTGAACAGACAGTACCTTCTCGTCGAGAAATTCGAGGACATTCCCAGGCACGTCCTTAAACTTCTCGTAGAACGGCCCAACCAAAGTGCTCACAGCGTTCTCTATGCTACCGATCGGAGATGTTAAAGGCCCCAAATTTTGCTTCGCGGACTCGTAGAGATTGCATATGAACACCAGTGAATGGATCGCCACCGATCTCACAAACCCTAGGTGCTTCAGCTCTCGACTTTCGTGTTCAATCTCCTTCTGTAAACAATATCCAACAATTGATTGTCAGCAAGAGTTACAGTTACTTCTAATTCGATGTTATTAATCAGAATATCAAAGGAAAGAAGTAGAGAAAAAAAAAGATTTAGAAACCTTTTCCATAGCGATGGTTACTGTTTCCGACGAAACTGGCTTTCTGGTACCTTCCGGCTTCTTCTGAGCTCAGCGTTTGTACAAGTAACTTGAGAATCATTATCGGGCAGTCGGGCCGTTTTATAGGGAAGAGGGTTAGTGTCAATCTGAGTCGTTGGTGTGATCCGACGGTTGAATTTGGACGTTATTAAAAAGAATCTATGGGTGAAGGGTGGGACCTACACTGTTTGTGTAGCCGAAAAGGTTTGACGGAAAAATCGAGGAGCTTTTTTTTTTGGGTTACGGGACAAACAAATTTCACATAAAACAAAAACAAACAAAGACCGCATTGTTGTACAGTATAAAGCTCCTTTTATGTTTCGGTGGATAAATTCTATAACGATAAGACTCTTGAAGTATATCCAAGCTGCTTATGGGTCTTGGTACAAAGTATTTGGGTGATTAATTAGAAGTTCGATAATTAATAGTTAATACGTACTTCGTGAATTTTGAGTAAATTAAAGTTTTACTCAAAGTTTAAATTTGAATATTTAAGTTATAAGTAGATAGATTTTATTATATTACAATCTTTATACATAATATTGCATTGATATTTTCTGCTTATTTAACACAAATTATCATATGACTTAAAAATAATTAAACTAACATAATTTTAATAATAAATTATAATAACATAATTTTAAAAAGTTAATATATCTATTTTAATATTTTAATATCAGATATTTTTAAAAATAGATAAAACTATAAATGAACTTTACGGCCATTTCCCGAATTATAATTTCATATACATAGATATATATATATACGTATACATATACATATACATATATATATATATATTGCATACAACATACTTCTATATTTCAAATGTTTAAATTTAACTTTAACATTTTAAAACATTCAAAATAGATTATAAGTTAACAGTATTAATTCACTATCAGTTAAACTTCACTTCAATACTATAAATAAAAATGAGTCTCACTATTATATGATAATTGGCAAATAGGACCCTATGTCTAGATATATAAATATGGACTTATCATTACTTGACAAGTGAGATCTAGTATTTGAAATATATAAATAGTAAGTGAGAATAACCGTCTAAAGTAATTAAGTAGGTGAAACTCACTTTTTGATTTATTTAAAAGAATAATTATGCAACAGTGAGACCTATTTTTATTTAAAATATGAAAATAATGTTATTGATCTAACATTTAAGTAAGAATGTAAATTTTTTCCAAGTTGATCAGGTCACGGGCCAAAATTGTTTGGTTCGACCGGAACAATGGCCGAACTTGGTATATTTTTAAATTTTTAAAAATACATATAAGGTTAGGTGGTAGACTGACATTTCTATTCTCAATTTGAGCTTGAGAATTAGCTCCAGAAATTTAAGTCGAAGAAGAATTTTGTGTGAATATTTTTCTCTGTTTCATTTCCATTATGAGGGTTTTAATACCTCACAAACTGCAGTTACAATCATATCCACGTTTTTCATTTTACTTGACCATGAAACAAACAACTAACTCCACTAACAAATGTCAACTAACCCTTATGCAAAATAGGGTTTGGACATAAATTTGTGACTGCTAATTCTTCTGGAAAAAGAAAGGGGTAAAGTTGCAACATGTCTTTGCGATTTTCCATGTCGTCTCATCAGTTGAAGATGCTTCCTACAAGACAAGGCATTGGTCAATTGGTTGACCCTGGCAGATGACCATGCGGTGGTCTAAACTCACCTGCGACTTTAACACCATTTGATTAGCGTCATCAAGCAATGGAAGTGGAGATGATGCAGCGGTGGTGTCGCCGTGACGAGGACGAAGTTGCGAGACATGAAAGATCGGATGAATATGAACTGAATCCGGAAGGGCGAGCTTGTAGGCGACCTTCCAATGCATCGGCGAATCTAAAACAACCCATACACTCTTCGGGCAAGCTTGGGCATCACACGGGGATGAACCGTTATATGTCGGTAAGGCTTCAATTTAACATAAACCCAGTCACCATTATTAAATTCCTTTTCAGATCAATGTCAAATTGCTCGATCCTCCATTCTTTGTCGACCTACTGACAGATTTCCCTTCAATTGTTGCAGCAAGACATCACAATGAGCAATGTCAGAATCAAGAGCAGCCACCGACGACAAACCCAAGGTGTATGATGGAATAGAAGGCAAGGGTCGACTGAAGGCAGCCTAAAACAGAGACATACCAATGGAAGAGAGGTAATAGGTATTGTACCAAAATTCAGCAAGGGATAGGTACCGAGTCCACAAAAGAGGCTCGTCACAAGTGAAACATCGAAGGTAAGACTCTAAGCACCTATTTATAACCTTCGTCTGGCCATATGTCTGCAAATGATAAAAACTACTGAACTTGAGTGTTGTGGGAGACAGAAAAACTCACTCCAAAATTTACGAAGGAAAATTGAGTTGCGATCTGAAACAATTGATTTTAGGATACCATGTAGTCTGTAAATTTCTGAAAGGACATAAGAGGCTAAGGTTGCTGCTATAAACTGTGTGGGTAGAGAGATGAAATGAGCAACTTTGGACAATCGATCAGCCACCACGCAGATAACATTGTTGCCATTTGAGGGAGGCAATTTAGTGATGAAATCCATACTCAAATCCTCCTAAACCTGATTCGAAATAGGTAAAGGTTGTAACAAACCAAAAGGTTTATTAGTAGAGTACTTAATTTGTTGACATGTATGACATTTCTTGACAAATGTACTAATATCCCGATGCATTCTAGGCCAGAAAAATGAAGCACCAAGTCTGGAGGTAGTGGCCTTGACACTAGAATGGCCAGCAACGGGTGAGGCGTGAAATTCCAACAATAAATGATCATGAAGCCCGGTGCCCTTTAAAATGAGAACTTGACCGACAAGCTAGACAAGCTCGTCATGAATTGTGTAATTTGATAAATCGTTGTCCTTATTTTGAATTTTGTTGAGCAGCGCCAACCCTTTAGCAGTAGTAAAATAAAAATTACAGAACTGGGCTAGTCAAGGCATTGTGGTGATTGACAGAGCCATATAAACAGGTAACTCCACCCTTGACAACGTATCAACGACCTTGTTTTCTTTTCCTGGCTTATATTTGATTTCATAGTCAAATCCCAACATCTTAGTAAGCCATTTCCGTTGGTTTGGAGTTTGAACAGTTTGTGTTAGAAGATGCCAAATTCTTTTCTAATATGTGTAGAGGATGGACTTACAACCCAAAAGATATTGACGCCACCTCTTAATTGATTCCGTCAAAGTGAATAACTCTCTGTTGTATGTACTTGCAACTTGCATTCGTGGTGACAATTTCGTGCTGAAGTAAGCAAGAAGGTGGTCATGTTGAGAAAGCATAGCGTCGATAGCTATTCCGAATGCATCGGTGAAGAGTTCAAAAGGGGTGGTGAAGTCCGGTAATGAAAAAACTGAAAGTAAAGTCATGTGCACCTTAAGCCCTTCAAAAGCCTATTGAGCTGTTGGATGCTATGTGAAGTGTTGTTGCTTCAAGAAATCAGTAAAGGGGCCTGCATATGTAACATAATTTTGAACAAAACAACGATAATAGCCTGTTAATCCTCGGAATCTGCATAGGGTTGTAAATGATGTTGGATCTGACCACTCCATAATAGTGGATATTTTATTTGGTTCCACTTGTACTCCACTTGCTGAAATTATATAGCCTAAATAGTGCACATTCTCAATGCCAAAGACACATTTTGCAAGATTAGCAAAATAATGATGAGTTGAAAGTAATTAAAAAACCTACATGAGATGCTCCAAATGATCCACTAAAGTAATGTTGTAGATAAGTTTGTTTTCAAAGAAAGCCAACGAACTTTTTTCAAAAATCCTCGAAATAGGTTGTTCATTGTTGCCTGAAAGGTAGATGGAGCATTGGTGAGCCGAAAAGCACTACCAAAAATTCATAATGTCCTTAAACGATACGGAATGTCGTTTTGTGGGTGTCTTTTGGTGTGACTAGAATCTGATGATAGTTGGAGCGAAGATCAAAGTTGGAGAAAATAGTGGCACCATGAAGCTCATCCGCAATTGGAATAAAAAAATGATCACAGATTGTCACCACATTTAAAGCACTATAAATCCATACAAAACTATCACGTACCATCTTTCTTGCGAACAAGAAGAACAGGAGAGGAAAAGGAGCTTTGGTTAGGCTTAATAATGTCATCCCGTAACATTTCAGGTCATAATTTCTTTCTAGAAGTACGGATAACGATATGGTTTTACATTAATCGACTTAGAAGTAGGGAATAGGTGAATATGGTGGTCATGAGGGTGAGGCGGAGGCAACTTGACAGGTGGTTGAAAGATAGAGAAAAACCGAGTAAGTATGGCTCGGGTCTCTAGTTTGGTAGTAGTATTAGGCAATAATGGCAAATTTGGTGATGGTGGTAATGGTTCGCAGAAGACAATATGTGTGGTAGCCACAGCTCCAATTTTGAGTAGCCTAGTGAGTTAGTGAAATGAAGCTGGCTCGTAGTGAGCCGAACCGCAAAGATGGAGTTGAGCGCCTTCATAAGTAAAAAAATCGAAAAATATGTCGTTATTAGGCCAAGAGTTCGTAACCATTCGATGCCAAAGACCAAATCCACCTATTGAATGGGCAGAACTAAAAGCATAATGGAAAAACCATGACCTTACAACTGAAGCGGAACTTCGAGGCATTGTCCTTAGTAAGTCAAACGCTCGCTATCACCCACCATAATAGAGAAGGAGGCAGTATAGAGAACAAGTAGGATGAGGAATTTGGCAATCTGAAGCTGAACAATATTATGTGTGACACCCGAATCGACCAAAATTGAGAGGGTGCAACCGTGAATCTTACCCGAGATGTGTAGAGTTTATGGCGAAGTAGTGCCAAAATAAGTCGTCGTCGAGAGGTGGAAATGCGATGCATTTAGAGGGGAGTCAGTGGTGAGCAAATATATCGGCAATGATGTCTCAGATGGTTTCGGAGCTGACAATTGATGTAAATCGGCATGAGGCTCTAAATCCAATGAATCGATCACTAGTAATGGTGGAGAATCCTTAACAAAAAGGAGGATCAATAATTGTTGTTGTTTGCAATGATGACCAAGATGAAATTTCTCTGATTGGTTGAAACAAAGGCTTTGCGTACGTCATTGTTGCATCTTAATGGTGGTCAAGCGACAAATCGGCAAGGACGTGGGTTGCTAAGGAGGAGCTGGTAGCAAGGATGGCATGGTAGAAGTAGGATGAGAGGTAGTGAGGGGAAGAGAAGTGGACAAACGAGGAATTAAAGTGTTGGTGCATAACTGTTGATCTTGTAACTTGGATTCGTTCAACTTGGCTTGACCAACAACATCCTAAATGGTGCGAGGGTGAAGCACTACTTGTAAGGCCCCAAAAGATACCCTAGATGAAATGGTATATATTTATGAAAGTATATGTATGATACGAGTTAAAATTGTACTATGATTTGAAAGTGAAAGGCATTTGACTTAATTTTGGTATTGATGGACCATAGTTAGTGAATTGGAATTAATTGAAGCTATTAGAGAATTGAGGTATTTAAATATACATTTAGACTAGGAAAATTGATCAAGAGACAAGTTAAGTTCATACATAAAAATTAGAATAATTAAGCCTATGAGTTAGTGACATTTGGCAACATAATAAAAGGACAAGTGGCTTAATTAAAATGTCACAAATGGCAGCTTAAATGGTGGGCAAATGGACTTGACGTTGTGGTGTTAAGTGCCACGTGGTGGTAATGACACCTAGCACTAATAAGTGTTGAATCACCTAAGCCATTTCGTGATTCTGCAACACTCTCTCCGCTCTTACGTTTTCTCCACCGAAACCATTCTCTCTTCCTCTCAATTTCTAGAATTTTGCTGAAGTTTGAATCATCAACACTTGGAAGCTTTATAAGTTATTTTATCATGAAGATGGTCTTGTAATTTTATGCATTATTATCTTGTTGGTGCTGAAAGTTGCACATTAATCTTAGATAAGAGCTTATTGCTAGGAAGTGTTGGTCTAGCTGGATCTTTAAAGTGATTTGAAGTTGTTCTTTGAAGTTTAAAGAGGTAAGGGAATACTAAACTTGGTATCATATTATAATATGTATTGTTTGATGTTTAAAGTGTAGGAAAATCCCGGTGTGTGCATCATATACACACGGTGCGAAAAACAAAATTTTTTTATCCCGGGACCTTCCCGAAAGCCAGGATCCATGTGTTTATATAACGTTGTCAAACCATAACGACCAAAAGAGACCGTCTCTAACGGTATCCACGCAGAGATCGGAGAACCTAACCGGGGCAAAC
>JAOTIZ010000003.1:9295394-9327555 GCA_027123425.1 Erythroxylum panamense
TATTTGTAACATTTTTGAACTGTTATATATTAACTTTTTGCAACATCATTAACATGTAGTAGATATGAATTTTGTAATATTTTAAAATGTTATAGATAAGTTTTCCATGACATTGATAGAATGCTATTATTTTGTTTATTATAGTATTGTTGATGCTATTATAATAGTGTTACTAATATATCTTGTGTAACTTATATAAATAATGGTACACTAATGTGAAAACAAATTTATAACTATAAAATTAACTTTTCAAAAACATATTTTGTTATTCATCAAGGATGAGTAAATCATAAATAATGAATACATAGACACTGATAACAAAAAGCAATAACATGTTTCTAAATCGTTATTCTAAAATAGTTCCTAAATTATTGAAACAAAAACTGACTACCATATCATCTTATGTTAAACAATTATTGATCGTTAATATTATTTCTTCACCCACTTCAACTTTCTTTGTAAAATCCAATACAAAATAAACATTCAGGTCCAGAAATCCCCTTAAGCAAATAATAGAAAGTAAAGTTTTTTTTTTTTACAGTTTCTATTAATGATTGAGTTAAGGAGTATACAAGGAAGACTTAATTTTTCAAATGGTCTTAAAGTTGTCTTTCACATCTTCCATTGATGATTGAGGTTAAGGTAAGAACACATATTGTACTTTTCCTAAGCACATCATGTTCATCTATCTGTTTTTCTTAGTCAACTAATTAATGAAGCTTTTATCGAATGTTACTCAAACTCTTCCACTATCTTTACTTTATCATACTGACAAACTATGAATTTCATGAACATATCGAATTAAAATTCTAGCAATCTCTCCTATCTCAAAAGAAACCCATTATTAGGTAACATAAAGAAGGATTAGGGAAAAAATATGATTACAAATTATAAAAATTCTTGTGCTTATACTTAAAGCAATTAGTAAAGCCAATTGTTTGAGCTTCTGAAAGAACTTTGGAGCAGTGTAATTTAAGTTGCTGAAGATGAGTGTTAAATTTGGCAATAATATGCCCGGAGAGAGGAATTCATTGGGGAACCCATCTGGTCTATCCTATCAACAACTATATAGTGCTACTTCATTCATAAGGTTATGTTTGATTAGGTGGTTATTAATGAAATGGAATAGAATATAATATTATTCCATCATTTGGGAGGAAGGTTTATAATGGAATGAATGTAATAGGATGAAAGGGGAAGGTTTCACATTATATCCCATTTTATCCTAAACAATACAAATAAGTTACTTTTGATTTGGAGGTTTAAGATGGAATGTAAAATAATAAACAATATTTCACTATATTATATTACGAACCTTTTTTCTAAACAACATTTCACTATATTACATTATGAACCCTTCCTCCTTCCCAAACAACAATTTTATAATATTACATCCATTTATATTCCAATTCATTACATTCTATTCCACTCCATTAAAAACCTTACATCCAACTAAGCATAGCCTAAAAGATGTTGGGTGATAATGTACTCTAAATTATACATACATACATACATGCATGCATATAAATATGGAGATATTATAATAGTTATTATTATGAATTATACACCCAAATGTGTGTGTGTGTGTGTGTGTGTGTGTGTAACCAATATTTATATAATTAATACCTTATCCTTTTCTTATAGTGAAGAAATTATAGCAATTATTACTCTAATATATTTATAAACCTATGATCAAGATTTATATAATAACTAATAACTTATGTTGTGCAAATGGAGGTAATATATATGAAAAATAAGGAAGTAAAAAATACAAGAATTTATGGGTAAGAAATAGACTCTTCTATGTGTAAAAAATATGATATAAGGAGAAGTATGACTAAAACTATCATATTACAAAACTCTTAACAAGATATTTATAGAATTACATGTAAGAAGTCTAATTAAAGTGAAATTTTATCGCCACAGAATCTTAAGATCATTGATATTCTATTTCACAGAAATTCAAGGTCAATAAAACTATACTTTATTATAATCCTAATGTTACCGAAATTCTATTTCACTAGAATTCAAGGTATATCTCACAATTTTCCACCTTGACTTGAATTCTCCAACATCTATCTAAGAATTATTCCCCGCCACACTATCCCTCAAAGGCTTTAAGTTATATGAGCATTTATCAAGTTCAATCTACACTTGAACTTCTTTGTGGGTACGGACTTTATCAATAATTTAGTTACATTCTCTAATATGTGACTTTTTTTCAACAAGATATGATCAGATGCAATCAATTTCTCAATATTGTGAAACCTGAGATCCATTTTTCTATCTTTCACCTAACTTTTCCTAGTCTTTTGAAAGATATATTCATCCCTATTATAAATGGTCAGAGCATTAGGGACCAAGTCTCCCTAACCATTTCTCCATGGCTACCTGACAGTCCTTCTCGCTTTATCCTTGACTATCCCATGTTGATGCTTTCTTCTTTACATTATTTTATCTCCTGAAGTAGAATTTTCAACTCTCTTAGCATTCATTCTAGGTTATTTTTTTTATTACCTTTGAACCAGTACTACTTATCATTGAATCTGACATGACCTTTTCATATGTTTGTGCGAACATATGTCCCTCTCTAAACACTACTTCTTTAAAGGTTACCTTAGACTATTTACTAAGCACACAAAACTTATAAAATTCTACCTTCCCATGTTTGTTATCCTTTAATAAGCTCCTTTTATAAAGTTCCATCATTTATTGCCCATAAGATGACTCACCATATGTGTCATACTATAGTTCCTTCGTTCGTCCTTGAAGTTAGGATATAGCCACCAATCTCATTATTGTCTTTCCAATTAATGCATAGTTGTCATGTTGTAATTTTTCTTTCATCACAATCAACACTCCTTTTATCACCTTAAGCTGTTCATCATCACCAAAAAATTTATACCCTTATTTATAAAGAGTATCTATAAAAATCATATTTTTTTAAAGCTAAAAAACATACCAACCATCCAATGTTTTAACAATTCTATCATGCATTTAGATAAGCATTTAACCACTTAATAAGCAGCACTAGTGTCTATCACTCATTGATTTACAGAATCAGAATTACTCACTATTAAAACATCATTGTCTCTTTCATCCTTTTCATTGAAACTCTCCTAAACTACAACAATACTTGTTTGTCCATATGTTTCCCTTTTCACATTTTCATTCTTTTGATGTTGACAATCCCTCTTAAAGTGCCCTTTAACTTTACAATTAAAACATCAAACAACTTTAGCCTTCAATCTAGATTGTGACTCACTCATGTTTTTAAAGTGTGTTTTCTCATTCCTTCCTTTGCTGAAAACTAGACTATTATTTGATACGTATTCATATGTTCCAAAGACCTTTTTCTTTAATTTGTTGGATTACGAAGCATCTTTCACATTACTGACATAAATAGTCTCTTTACCATTTAACATGGTATCAACAAAATTCTCATATGAATTTGGCAAAAAGCATAAAAGGATTATGGCTTAATCCTCACCTTATAAATTCAAGATGGTTCGATTAAAATTATCAATGTGATCTTTCTCTAGTTACTTTCTAGAAACCTCAAGGCATACTAATGTTGCTTTTATTATAAACGATTCATAAATGATCTCTTTTAATACTTACTTTCAATTTGTTTCCACAACGAACCGGCACTAGTTTTATTAATCACTTCTTTCAAGACCTCATCTCCTAGACTCAATAGTATTGTGTTACATACCATTGACAAAATATCTTCCTTCACTGACATCTTTAAATTCCCAACAAATTTTCTTCTCCTTTAAAAGTTGTTACACATCCCTATTGAGTATGAATCACTCTCATATTCACATTCTATAAAGTCATATTGAACTTCTGTTGAGACATTTTGACATCAAACCTTATGTTTGATACCAATTGTTGCACAAAAGAAAGCAAAGAACACAAGAATCTATGGGCAGTGAATTATATTTTTATATTACTATGAGAAAGATGATACAAAAAAGCATTACCAAAACTATTACCTTGGATAACTTTTAACAAGGTATTTATAAAGTTTTTTTTAAAAAGAAAAAAGTTATTAATTAATAGATGTAGAAGGTAGTACAAAATCGACATAGTTGTGAGGGGATTACCCTACTACAATCCTTGAAAAATCTTGTAATGAGGAAGGACAAAAAGGAGAGATATAAGACTAGTGGATCAACCATGAATCATAAATAATTTCAGATGTTCAGGGATGAGAGAATGTTTATGTGCAGTGGAAATGCATCTTCTTCACTAGTATTAGCTCTCAGATCTGTCGGATTATGCCTGATTGTAAGGTCTCCAGTGAAGAACTGTAGTTTGCAAAATATTCGAAGTTTCTTTCTCTCCATAGTATATATACGCAGAGTCCCAAAGCTAGAATATGTACGAATTTATCATATTGCGGGTCGACAAATTGAGATGATAATTGTTGAATAATGTCATAGAGAGAGTGCGCCTTTGATCAGTCTATGGACATTTTCTTTGAATGTTCTGCCATATAATATTGTTGAAGGAGTACGTAAAGAAGAGATGGTCTCTTGTTTCTACGTGAACATGACACATAGGACAATGTTTATACATGTACAAATATGGTAGTCAATCAGCAGTCATAGGCTTATTCTGAATCGCTAGCCAAAGTAAAAAAGAGAGTCGGGAAGTTAGCGCTTTGCTCCAGATGATTTTGTGCCAATCAACAACAGAATGTCTTCTTCTCAGTAGTTCTTTGGTTGCCTTGTTGGTCATGTATGGATCACTTAGCCTTTCCAATAAAAAATATCAAAAGAATTAGGCCTTGGAAGTTATGTAGTTACAGATGCATCAAGTGAGGTGGGAGCTGGAAGGAGTTATCACAGATGAATGATGTCATATGAGCATTGAGAGAAAAAGATGAAGTTGGATTACTGATTGTGATGAGTGAATCGTGCCCTGACCATTTATCATACCATAACGAAATGATTCTGTCATTATCAACTCTACTTGTGACATCGAGTCGAACCATATCTCTTAAGGCTAATAATTGATTCAAGAAATGTGAATGAGAGGTGCTTTCGTTTATTTGCTAAATGCATCTTCCCTGGAGGGAGTAGGAGTGAAGTCATCTAACCCATAATGATCGTTTATCAAGCAAAATCCACCAGAGTTGTTCAAGAATTAAGGCCTAATTCGTGGATCGAATGGATGAGATGTTTAATCCACCTTCTTTCTTAGGAAGGTATAAGTCGGTCCATTTAACCTTAGTAGCTACTTTGGATCGATCCAAATGACTCCACAGAAGTCATTGATTAGTCTTTTTATAGCTTTAATGATGATTTGAGATAGAACAATATGGGAACTCCAGTATATATGTAAAGCGTTAAGCACATATTGGATAAGTTGTAACTTACCCGCATAGGAAAGAGTTTTGTTTACCCATGAGTCAATACGTTTCTGTATTTTTTCAATAAGAGGTAAACACTCAAGGTAATGGAGGCATCTTATTGTCACATGAAGTTCCAAAGTATATGAGTGGTTATGGATTGCGTACCTGTATGCTATGCTATAGATTGTTTGAGATCAGAAGCCTTCTTAGAGACGAGAAAATTACTTTTGATGAAGTTTATCTGGAGCCCTTAATAGCTGGCGAAGGTAGCAATGGCCTTCATGAAAGTGTTGATAAAAACCAGCTAAGATTTACAAAATAGGAGAAGATCATCGGCAAAACCAATTAGTTAAGCATATTTTTTTTGCATTTTGAATGATATTTGAATTTGGGATTGTGCTCCACTTCTTGTTGAATGATAGAATTAAAATTTTCCAATGTAAGGATGAAAAGATAAAGGGATAAAAAGTCTAATTAAAGTAAAACTTCATTACTATAAAATACTAAGGCCACTGATGTTTTATTTCACTAAAACTTAAGGTTATTGAAACTTTATTTTTTCATAATCTTAAGGTTACTAAAATTCTTTTTCACTGGAATTCAAGGCACATCTCACACCTTATCTTTTTAATAGTATAGGAATTATATCAATTACTTTTACTTGAATTAAATAAATTTTTAATGTATACAATAAATTAAAAATTGATATTTTAAATAAAATTGTTTTTTTGAATTGTATAATAAATTGAAGATCCCATATTGTAATCTAAATAACTATTTAAAATTTTATAAAGCAAATTTAACACTTGAAATTTTATAAATAATTACTCAACTAGTTAATTAAACTGATTCCTTATTTTATTGACTTCATCGATAAAGTTAATTTGTTATCATTAAAACTGATAAAAAATATTAATTTTCTAAAAGATCATAATATGAATTAGATTTTGGTGTTTATGTTGAAGTGACCAATATTTATTATTTAATGAATAAATCTTTGGAGAGTTTCATAGAAGCAAAATTTCTTAACTAGATATACCTTTATCATAAAAACAGTTCTTCCCTAAGATGCATTCTATGAAACTATTATTGCATTCAACAGTTCCAATTATCAGTATTGTTTAATTATTTTTATAAAAAAAATTGCAGTCTTTAATTTTAACAAACTAACATATCTTTCGTTCTCTACACTGACAACCTGGAGAACTTAACAAAAATCTCAGAAAATTTGTTCATTCACAACTCAAACTGTAATGTTATAGAGGCGTCCACCAACTGGAGTCCCGAATCGTTTCGATATGCCACCTTTCTTCTATTAGATCTTGACTTCAGTGTAAGCACGCATGTGTGGTAATGAAATGACGCTAGTCTGATCCACTGTAAGAAAAGTAGGAATTAACGATAGAAAATTACCGACAGAAAATAAAGTGTAGCAAATTAGGGATGGTAAATATTTTCGTCGGTAATAACTTTGAAATTAGAGATAGAAAATTAATATCCGTCGTTAAATATGGAATGAAGGATACCGACTGAATCATTACCGTTGGTATATAAAGCGGGAATTAAAGACGGTATAATAAATTTTAAAGTTTCCGACGCTAATATCCGTCGCTAAATATAGAGGAAAATCATCTCGGCAAAATTTGCGACGGATGTTAGTAATGGTATAAAATTCCTATCAGTAAATAAGGTGGGAATTATTGACAGAATTGAAAAGTTTGAGTTTAGCGATGAAAATTTTCGTCGGTAAATTCTTTTATATTAAAATCACCCGAAGCTTTGCGTCTCTCTCAAGCTTTTTCTTCTCTCCGATGCTGTCTCCTCTTCTCCTCTTTCAAAAACAATCCAAGATAAGTAGTAACCATCCTCCTTGTTTACATTCCTCTCTCTAGAACATTTCTTCTTGTTTACATTTCTTAAAATTTTTCCTTTTCTCTACAAGCCTTTGTACTATGAAATCTTTGTTTGAAATTTCTCTTTTGCTGTCGTCCTTTTGGTTGAACAAAAAATCGGCTGGAAATCTCTGTGTTTTTGATACGAAGTCAAATTGTGTAAAGCAATGGTACGCATACTGCCTGTGAGATATATTTCACCATTAAGAATTTTGTATTATTTCGTTTGATATTTCTGTACTTACTTTTTAGCTTATGCAGATTTGTGTGAGTATGACTGCCAATTGAATTAGGCTTATTACTTGTACCAGTCGACTTCCTCAGCCTGGTGATATTCATAGCACGATAAATTCTTTCCTTTTCCATTGAGTTTCTCACTCTTGTTTACATTTCGGTGATGCGTTTCAGGGGCATCGGAGCTATAGAAGCGTTAAGCAAACAGTGAAGAGACTAGAGGAGACTGCAGTCTCTTGTAGAGACTATGAGAAGTTGAAAAAATAGTTGGTTGTGCTTAAAGAAATTAAGAAATTTTGTAGCTAGTTCTGTTGAAGATAAAAGGAAGAATATTTTAAAAAATTTTAATTTTATTTACCAACGAAATTTTACTTTCCATCAACCATTTTAACAACATTATTGTCCGTCGATAATTTCTGTCGCTATTTATATTACCGACGAAATATAAATATTTTTCGTCGATAAACAACCTTTTTCTTGTACTGATATAGCAAGATATATATACATATAATCGTACCCTTGAAATTCGTAAGTATATCTGCAGCCAGGTATCCTCAGCTTTGCTTTAGTATATACATGTATGATATTTTGCTTCCTTCCCCACATTAATGCCGACTAAAACTTCTACTTCTGAGCACGGACAAGTGCGACAAGTGCTTCATTTCCTTTATTATAATAGTGTAGCAGATATAATTAACGATTTATTGCCGATAAATAGTTCTCCATATTTTTGGTGAGGAGAATACTATTTGCGTGATTGGGGAGGCATGTAACGTGAAGGTGATAAGCTTGAACTGGTCATATTATATAGTAACAACTCTGTGATTGTTGTTACTTTCACGTCAATGGATACAAACAATATTGCAATTATAAAAGATAGATTTCTAAAAATTACCATAGTCACAAATGGACAGGTAATAGTCCTTAATTAAATTATATATATTAAGTTCTAATCTACGAATTATTAGGTATTGTCAAGCTTCCTCGTGTAGCATATATCAATTTGGATAGCCTATCTTATACTTCTATATATGGCTACATAGTATATTACGTGCGCTTTAAGAAGGCAATCTCAGAACACCAAATTGTGTGTGCTATTAAATAAAGATAAAAGAGTACCTGGCAACCACCCAGTAGCTTCTCAAGCTCTGGAAGATGCTACTGCCTTTTAATGATTTGCGTTCTTATTGAACCGCTTCCGATAATGTCGTTGGCTTTAAGAACATTGACGAGGCAGGGCTGTAGAGCAGATATTGCCCATAAAATATCGTATGACAGCTAACGTTTTCTCCGTGTCTATCCCCACATGGAAGCTTTTCCAGGTCGAAATGTGTTCAATAAGCAATGCATTTTTTGTGCTGTTTCTATGCCTTGCCCTTCATCAACATTGAGATGGAAACAGTTTTTTCGTGTTCAGATTGGACATTTCGATGAAGATGTATCATGGCTTTTCTCACTATTTTCAGCCCTACAAGTACACCAATTATAGAACAAAGTAAATCAATGTATACGATCCTTTCTTGTATTCTTTCCAATAATTATCTTGTTTTCCTTTCTTTTCTCTTTTGCCCTTTTCAGCTAGATATTTTTATCAATTTAGCAGCTAATGTTAACAGGTTAGAACCTGGAAAGCGCACAAGTCAATCGATGACGATATGCCAATTATTTGCCTATCAAGATTTAAAAAGTCACTTTGATCTCTATATTCAATGGTTTCTAATTAATCGTAAGTCACTTTCTTTTTGGTAATTATAACTAATAAACACGAAATATATAACTTAAGACATGTTGCATTTCCAGCTAGATTTACATATTATTGATTTTTTACATGTACCAGTATACTCTGGCAATAACTTATTTAATATTAATTTTTTTAGATCCAGGTTCAATGATTTTATGTAGCCATATTTACTCGGGCAGTGTAGCTAGGTGAAAGCACTAACATGTTGTTAATAAACGTACGTAATCCGGCATCAAAGCCCTATGATGAAACCAAGGCAAGTGAAACCAACTCTTAAGATGAAATCATATAGAAGGGTTATGTTATACATGCTTATTTCCAATTTAACGTGCCAACCATGCTCAGGATATTCTTGCACGTTGCACTTGGGAAGGTGAAGGTGAACACCTAAAGAGAGGTGCACAAGACACCAAAGATTTCTGGGGTGCCTAACTCTTCAGGGTTTGTTGCATGATTTGATTAATTCATCTGGCTCTCCTAACCTGGGAATACTACCTTCAAATGGGGCAATGAAATTTTGAGGTTGGGATAAACTCTTCGTGTCTGCACTGTTCTCCCTTTTCGTACAATCTTCATACAACACATGATCTTCTACATCAATCTGCTAAAACGTTTATTTTGTTTATTATTAATATTGTTTCTCGTATCTTCTTCTTAGCACTGTTGCACTGATATGATCAATCAAGGCAAGCTACACTTTTTTTTTCATTTATGGCTAGCTGTTGTGACTTACAAGCCTGAATTCTGGACAAAGCTGGATAGAGGTGATCCGCAAAGAAACACCGAAAGTGTTGAGGTACTAAAATTAGAATCAAGATTGAAAAGGTCTAGTGATATATAACAAATATCTTAAGTTAATTTAGGCAGAGGCGTCCCCTTATTATGTTATAGATTTTAGGTACAAATATAAGGGAGATGTACACACATTACCACATCCAAGACGCTGAAGAATAGTAAAAGAGGGTGTTCCCGTATGGGACATGGACGAGTGGGGAGTTGCTTGGACTAAGAAGAGTATGGCATTCAAGGTAAACGAGAGGCCTTTCCGGATTATTAAATGTGCCTCCTATTGATTGCATTTTGTGAGTGCAAAGGTGGTGGTAGTAAATTTCGTTCGAAATGGTGAGGTGACAAGTGTGGTAGTTGGTTTCGTTAATTAGTGCTCATCAGTCCAGATGGTGATTTGCACTTGGAAGTGAAATCAACGGGTACATTAAAACAGTACATGATTGTACTATCTTTTTATATTTGTTTGGAAATGGATACTGAACAATTTCATATATATGCTTAATCTGAGCTTATATTTGCAGTCCCTATTGAAACTTCCTGAAATAGATCAAAGAGAAGCAAAAAGTGCATGGGACTAGACGTGACTATGCAAAAGGGACGTTTCATGGTATACTAGACAATCATGCACATGCACTGGTCTCCCGAGTAAATCCCAAGCTAGTCAGCTCCGTCTTCTCTCTCTCCCCAGTGTAAGTGCCCACCGTTTATCCTTATCCCACCCAATGTTATGAATACCGTACCGGACTCGGTACCGGATTGGACTCTGGAACAGAACTGTACCGATACCGGTCGGTACCGGGTATCGTTTCGGGATATTTTTTAAATTTATAAAATAGTTCCTAAATTTTTTAAAAATTGCAAAATAGTCCATATTACAAAATAGTCCAATTCTATTCAATTCATTTAATTCCAATTCCAATTTCAATTCCATTCATTCTAATTCCAATTTCATCCATTCCAATTCCAATTCCATTCATTCCAATTCCATAATTTTATACTTAACTAATTATTTATCAAATTTCAATACCCAAATATTAAAAATTAATGACCATTTAACAAATTTTAACAAATATAAAAATCATGAATTTCATTTCCAACAATTTCCAATTCCAACAATCACAAAACATTCATAATTTCAATTCAATTTCCAACAATTTCAAATAATTTACAATTCCATTTTCAACAATTTTCAATTCCATTTCCAACAATCACAAAATATTCATAATTTCATTTCCATTTCTAACAATTTCAAATAATCACAATACATTTTATTATAAACAATTTATTATAAAACCTTCTCCAGTTTCATTTTATTATAAACATTTTATTATAAAACCTCAGTCTCCTATCATATTTCATTCCATTTTATTATAAAACCTTCTTCAGTTTATTTTATTATAAAACCAATAATTAATTTGATAAAAATCATGTGACAATACAAAAAATATATATATGTTATTAATGGTATCATAATTTTCAAATAAAGAGTTGCAAGTTTTTCAATTTGATTCCAAATGTCTTAGCAAGTGCCCTTTTGCATTGCGAACCGAACCAAACCATTTAACTTCCCATGTAAAAAGGGTTTTCATTATATTTTAATTTTGTGCCTTAAATTGCAACTTTTTCTCAACCAACCAATCCATTCAACTTCCAACGTAAACAGGTTTCATTATGTTCTAATTTATGTCCTGAAATCGGACATCAATCCCATTCATTTATATGATAAGTTGCAACTTCCTCTCGATACAATCAACAACCAACACAAATGACAAAAGTCACAAAACACAACAATTCAATTCCAACATTCCAACATTCCAATCAATCCAGATACACTCATACACCCACCAAACCAATTCAAGTACACGCAAAACATTCATCACAAAACTAATACCATAGATCCATCATCGATTCCAATATTCCAATCTAACAAAATAAAAATTGTGATGTAGCATGAAAAATTCAAAATAAAAAAATCACAACCAAATCATTTGCTTCGAGTCTTCGGGTTGTTGGTTCGAGTTGGTGACAGGTGGTGCGGTGGTGCGGCATAGCGGTATGCCCAAGCTACAATGACGATGGTGATGACGTGGTGTGATGTAGCTGGCGGTGGCATCTTTGGGTCCCCATAGAGGAAGGTTGAAGAAGATGGCGCCTTCAACCAACACCAAAGGAGGAGTCGAGGTCCAAGGAGGATGAGGGGAGGAGGAGAAAGTGAGACAAAGATCGGGGATGGAGAGAGCGCGAGACGGCGAGAGTGAGTGAGAGGCGCAGAGTCAAGGGGAAGAGGGTGAGTTTTTAGGATTAAAGTTTTGAAATTTGCAATTTGGTCCTCCAAATTTTCGAAAGTCACAGTACCAGCCGGTATGTCCCAGTATTTCGCGTACTGGCCAGTACCAACGAAAAACACCGGTGCCAACCAGTACGTAAAATACCAAGACAAAAATACTAGTACCGACCGGTATTTATAGTTGGTATCAATGTTACGATTACTGTTCCATTTTTCAGTCGTAAATAATGGTACTCGTAAGGTTGAGATAAACTCAGTGTACTGGTTAAATTCTGTTTTAAGTCAAATATAAATGAAATGCTTGGTATGTTTCAATCCTGTTTGAGGTAATATCTGCATATCTTTCCAAGGGGTACGTGGGTGTTACATTGCTAGTTGCCATTGGATCTCAACCTTGAGACCAGATATGAAACAATTTTTAATAGCTTTGGTGGAGAGACCTACAATGCAATTATATAGGCGTTCGAATTGAGTCTAATAATCTACCACGATACTGAGTTATCAGAGTTTGAAGAGGGATGCCTGGTGGTTGTCGTAAGACGACGGGCCAAAGCGCAATTCCAAGCTTTGAGTGAAGGAATCCCAATCACTAAGAAGACAGTCATTGAAAAGCCACTTGAACCAGCTCAGAGCATCGCCCTGCATATAGAACGAAACCATATCAACATGCTGATCTGGCGGAATTTGGTAATGGAAAAAATAATGATTGGCTTGGAATAACCAATCTAGTGGGTTGGAGCCGTCAAAGAATGCGAGGTTGAGTTTGGGCGGTTTAATGTTGGGTTGGTTGGTGGGAACAGATGTGGGGGGTATAAATTGAGGGGAGGATAAATTTGGAAATGTGGTGGAAGAGGATGGATTGTCATGAACAGGTTGCTTCTCTGGGTTGAAGAAAGGTAACAGTTTGGCTAATTGGTGTTCGAGGTCGGAGAAGGAGTCGATAATGGTGGTAGATATGTTGGCAGAGATGGTGTTGTACACAGTTTCAAGGCGGGAATTTGTTGCCGCACGATCCTCCCGAAGTTGATGTTGGAATGCGTTGCATTCGTCGACTGGTGTTTTTCTTTGGAGGAGGCATTGTTCAAAGCAATGAATGCACCAATGGTAGACTAATGTTTCCATTCTCAATTTGAGCCTGAGAAATGGCTCCAGAAAATTAAGTTGAAGAAGAAGAATTTTGTGTGAATATTTTTCTTTGTTTCATTTTGATTCCGAAGGTTTTACTACCTCACAAACTGTCGTTACAATCATATCCACGTTTTTCATTTTACTTACTATGAAACAAATAACTAACCCTACTAACAATTGTCAATTAACCTACTAACAAATGGGCACCTCCACGAATAGAAGAAAGAACTAATTTTACAAAATTTGAGACATGCTAAGAATTATTAATAAAAATGCTAATTAAAGTTGATAATCTGCAATCCATTTGAGCTTTTTGGACATCTTCTTGACATCCATACATTTAAGTGGCAAAAAATTTATCTCATCAAATTTTTCGTCCATTTAAAATTTGTTCTGAGTATTTTGAAAATGTTATAATTTAATTTAAACCCTTATAACCTTTAATATTCGAAGTATATTTTGCCGTAAAGTTACGATAAAAATACAGTTTTGGTCTTCCACTATTCAATGGTTGCGTAATCATAGGTCCGATGATGTTTCCTTTACTTGTATAAGGTGGAGCAACATGTTTGATGTATTTTCACAATTAAAAATGATATCATTGTTATCAAAGGATAAAATTCGGCGGTTCTAGAAGAAGTCCTTAATCTTATCGAACGAAGATTACCACGACAAAAGGGGAAATAGAACATATAAAATTTAAAGAAAAGATAATGTACCATCTGGCAGATCCAATAATGAGCTCCCATCATCATTAGGGGTTCTTCATCTTCAACGAGATTAAGCTCTAATCATTTTTTGTTCGAACAAACCGCTAGTACAAATTAAATTGGAGATAAAAATTATCGGTTCAAGACAAAGTTTGGTTTAATCAGATGAAGATTTCAGGATGACAGGTACAATATTAAATTGGAAATAAAAATTATCGGTTCAAGACAAAGTTTGGTTTAGTCAGATGAAGATTTCGTTGATGACAGGATTTTTATTGTGAAGTTGATGGAAATTTATGTTCATGACAAATTTGCTGGGCTTTACATGGATTATCATTCTAGGAATTAAAAAGTAAGGTCCATATACGGCCTAGTAATTGGCGCTGATACATATCCATAGCAAAAGAGAGACACTAGTTAGTAATTTCTTCCGTATTATGTACCAGTCGGAGAAGAGCTATGGAGTCCTTAATACGAATATTTTTAAACATCTTGAGATTTCTGACGCTTTACACACTGGATAATGGGTTCCTTAACCTGCCAATGGAAATAATAATAATAATAATCCCCAAAAGATTATAAACAAAGCCAAAGTGGCACCCTGCTTCATACACCGGTAAACTGCGCACAATTATTCCAGGGAAATTCAAGCATACCGTGCTTGTTTTCCGAGACCGTTTTTCTTGAATAGACCTGCTGCGGATGGCAGCATCTGCCTCATCGCAGGGATTTCCAATAGCTGTGCTATTCTCGTTTCCTGGAAAAGAGCTTTCTCTTGAAGTGACAGGCTGTAGAATAGAATATTAGTCACAGTCAGCTGTGAAACAGTCGCGATTAGTCTCAATCTACAGGCAAGCGAAGCTAACTTCCAAGTCCTATACACATACCTCTGCCCTGCTTGTGGGCGTGCTTCCATGATCCCTTGTCTTTGAGAAAGTCTGGCCGCTCCTGAATGATTCAGTTTGATCTATGTCGGACCTGATCTTCATGCGTGTAAGATCTGATCCAACGGAGTTCAATGCACCAAATGTGGATGCATCCCCGTGACCATTTCCTGATGGAAAAGCGCAAAATTTGGAATTCACAGTAATCATAAACAAAATATAGCAGAAGAGAATATGTAGGCACCTTTCCTCTGAAATCCGGAATGGTGGACGTTGCTTGTACTGATATCCTGTTTATAAAGATTCGAGTCAGTAAACCAAAAAATGCAGAAGTAGCAACCATCCGATGACAGTAGTTATCACCATAAAATCGTTGTCCAAAGCTCTCTTGACTTCCTCTAGCTTTTTCTCAGTTAGACTGGAGTGGATCACACGCTTCCCTGGGAGAAGATAGGTCAATCATACGTAAATTTAGCACCAAGATGGTCAATCATACGTAAATTTAGCACCAAGATGTCCTAAAAAAGTTAATCAAGAGAAAAGCTTCTGTTTCTGCATTGTACCCAGCCTGCGGTTGCCCTTAGCTTCAAGATAACCATCTAAGGTCATTTTGTCAATTAATTTGCGCACAGCACTCTGGCTTGCCTCTCCATCTAGCATGTTGTGAAGCTTTGCGATTGTAACATGCTTCATTCGAAGCACATGAAACAGAGCCTGAAAATTGTAGAGTTAATCGAGATATGTGTCGGCAGAAAAATGTCGTGGAAGATCATGATGATTAATCTCATGAGATGAACATTTCTCTCATCTACTGCAAGGATAGAGATAATTAACAATTTGGTACACTTTCTATCCATCTTGTTATTACAAAAAAAGCAAATGAAAGACAGAGGACTAACGGAAATGACAATTTAGCTGCATCAAAACTAACTTGAGTTTATGCAACAGCGAGTTCTTTCACGTCCAAAATTATGGAGATACCTGAGTCTTCTGAACTACTAAACAATTGCAGGACAAGGGAAGGGACTAAAACTTTTTAAAATTTCGGAAATTCTTATTGGTAATACAGAAATAGATTGAGGCAAATGACAATTCAATGTCCAATCTTTTGCAAAATGTTACCAACGAAACATACCTTCATGTACAACCGGTCCTCAACATGTGGAGCTTTACCACCAAAGGAGGTTGCCTGACCATCCGTTTCCTCTTTCACCAAATCAAACTCATAATCGAATTTCTAATATTTGGTTTCAAAAGTAAATAAAGATGAATAAGCCTGGATGTATAGATAACGACATCGATTCTACGAATTAGAGGATAATAGAACCTTTTGGTTGTTTTTGGTGTATGTATCATGTCCCGTTTTCAACAAAGCACCTTCCTTCACAAGCTTGTCCATAATCTCTGCAACCCAGTAAAAAGCAATCATAACTGATAGAAAACTCGGAAAGACTTGGAACTGAATACGGTATCTTCTCATGTTTAAGCTTCAAGAATAATTAATAACATCTACCTTCAGTCAAAACCTGCAATGACGAGAACACAAAGGTAGGATATCAAATTTATCTACTAAGATACGTCCATCAGGAAAGAATTTGACACTGAAGATGATAAAAGGAGGGGAGACCTACCACTGAAATGTCGGGGAAGTTTGCAAGGACATCAGTTAGTTCAACAGTATCAAGATGACAACTGCCAATCCAATCCTTCACCCTAGTAAATTGCTGTTCATCTTCTACTGGATCTTGAGTGCTATCTGCAACAAAAATGGATCATTGTTACTCAAGGCATCCTGGTTAAATATCATGTTTTACGGTTTTCTAAAACGTCATAATTTATCGAATCAAATGGAAAACAGGAAGTGAGAAAATGGCCCAGGAAACTGTAAAATTAGTATTTAATTGCATCTCAAAATTTGGATTACCCTGTTATTATTTCAAATAAGTTACCTTCATCAACCATGGCATTGCTCTCAACTGGCTGTTGTTTATCTGTAAATACTTCTTGTAAATTGTAATTGCTTTCACCATGAAACACATACTACTATAACGGTAAGAAAGAAAGAGTCCATGTTCTCACCGACTGGTGCAATGATGTATTGGTCCTCTTGTGATTGACTAATCTGGTATTAGCATTCAAAATATAACATGTAAATCGGTTTAGTTGACAAAACAGTCCGAATAATCATCATGAGTGGCAGTTAAAGCACAATACGCAAAGATATTGCGACTTCACCTCACTTTCAGAGTCAGAAGACTCGTCCCTTGTCAGAGAATCAGCTCCTAAGCTCACCGCATCATTTACCTCCATATCGTCATTTTCATCCTCACAAGGATCAAGCACACTCTTCACCTAGACAGTATGTAGTATGCAGCAGTCGGATGAAAGTGGACACTTGATGTAGCATAAACAATGGTTACAAGCATAGGCAATTGGATAGGACATTCGTCCTTACCTTGAGAGCTAGTACAAAATGCTTACTATTCACATTTCCAACTTCCATTTTCAGAGGACTTTTATTCCATTGATTATGGGCTTCTTCTTCGATGCAGCTTCTGAAGAATGGAGGCTCATAATCAGCTGGCTGTTGAGTCAAAAGGTGATTTTAGCAATTGCCCCTTGTGCGTTTCTCAAATGGAAAAAAGTTCTGCGTACGAACTTTCTTGGAGTTGCATACATGCCAAAAATTGCAAACTCAAATGCACCGTAGATGCATCACAAGGATAACAAAGATCAAAGTTTGTGTATATAATAATAGGCTCGTGCCTTGGCAAAAATCAGTGAAGAAACTACAACTTGCTAAATAACACTCAACGCCTTGTGGTGCAAATTAAGGATATCTACGAAGGGGAACCTAGTGAACGGCAATGGAAGAAGATATATGAACAAACTGACGTCTGGCATACCGTCACGTCATCATAGTAGAGGAGTTTCATCAAGATTGTGCGCTGAAAGGAAATCGCATATTATGGCGTCAGTGTAATATTTTAAGCTAAAACAACTACACGAGCATTGCAATTGCAGGCAGTTGAAATATCTAGAACGACAATTTCTCGAAAAAAATTGTTACTTCAAACGAAACTTACCTCATCCGGAATTTTGTCCAAAGTTCTCATCAATTGAACGAGCGTGCGTACCATCTTACAAGCAGAACTCCTGTAGGCGTCATCACCAGATAAATTAACTAGAGCCCGACATTTGAAATACAAACAACTTAATTGGATCCATATCGAATTCTTTTGTGATAACCTCATCTGATTGGGAGTGATTTCTGTTGTCGAGTTACACTTGAAACCTCCTCCCTTTCTATTGTTTCCAGTGCGATTGACGTTCATTGCAACCTCTTGGCCATCAACATTTGAATAACTGAAGGAAACTGCAGGAAACACCGATAACAGATAAAAGTAAAACGCATAAATCCAAAAACAATAGCAAACAGAGATCAACATCACATTCTCTATAAATGTTGCCGCTCAATCCGTGTCCTGGACAACCCATAGAGCCAATGTAGCTCCTTACTTACACGTGTATTCCTCAATCATAGAGCCTCCCATTGACTCGCACACACAGAACAATAGAGTTCTCAGGTACTTTTTCTGCAAAGCATCATAGACTCCTACAAGAACGAAATAAGTTGGACAACCTTTTTTTTTTTTTTTGCACACTGATCATACATGCACCAATTTAGACAACATCATAGATTCGAAGTAGAGTTACCTTTCTCCATCCAATCAATCAGCCTACGTGACTCTGCATCAACAGGCATCAACTTCTTGATCTTCATCTCTGTTCAATATGTTAAAATTGGGAAAAAAAAAATTATACGTTCTCGAGCAAACCTGAAGTCCCTATATAACGACATGAAAATTAGAAAAGAAAAAGCATACCAAGAGCAGGAACAGACTTATCGTTGAAGTACTTCTCTGGGAATAGGCCTCTGATGTAACTTATATTGAATATAGCAATTCGAAGCAGGTTCCTCGTCTATAAAAATGAATTGCACCATACTTATAACAAGATTTTGGAAAAACATACCGCAATCTATTTAATCGATCGATTATTTTATCAGCCCAAACGATTATACACCTGACATCGGAGACTAACAAGAGTACTTGTGATTATTCAATCGTATTAAACAGAATTATATTTATAAGAAACGTTATGCAAAAAACAGAAAGCTCTACTAGCGAGATTAATTGATAAAACAGTACGTTTCCTCTCAAGTTAGAGCAGTAAATTGTAGTGGATATGAGAGATTAAAAATCACAGAACGAATCTGTATTGAAATAATTATCACTGTTCTGTATCCTCTCCAGTGCCTGGCTCTTTAGAATTTCACTAATCATAAGCTCTGAAAATTAGCATGCTAAGATATATAGAGTTTTGAGTACTGGGAGCTCTAAGAGAGTAAAATATTGAAACTAAAAACAGCACAAATTCATTGACCAAACAGTGCCTCTAAGCGTATGTGGCAACACACGGAACTTAACAGAACAAATGATGTAAGAAAAATATCCTTATCAGTTAAAACCACGGTGACCTCACAAGCTGCAGATCTGACTTGCGTATAAGCGACATAGGCTGAGTTTACTTGAACAAGGACGAAAAAAGAAAAAAAAGAAGGAAAACAAATGCCACCAGCTACTACGTTCATTAGGAAAAAATCGTTAATTAAGAGCATAAATATTTCTGAGAAACATCTCTTTTAGATGATCGCTCAACTATAGAACAAAAAGCATGCGATTTAAAATGCATATTCTAGTTCATGATAGCGGTAAACACACCAGAAGAAGCGAGTCCTGTTCGGTTATCTCGGATTCTTTCACTTTCTGAGCGACGACCTGAAAACAGGGAAAAAGCAAAAAAAAAACCACACACACACACTGTTTAGCGAGAAAATGATGATTGTAGAAGCACAGCATGTTGATCAGATTGTAATTAAGAAGAATTCTTTCGGTGCACCATTGTCACTGAAGTTTCGAGAAGAACTGCAAGTGTGTTGAGTTAGAGAGAATTGCGAAATTTGCGAGAGAACGTTTCGATTTGAAATTTTGAGTTGAAATGGAGAGATGGCGGCAGATTCAAAGGAGTATAGGTATATATATAAGGCCGGTACGAAACTAAACCATGCTTAAGGAGTCGAAAACATGATTATCCGTTAATGCGAATTGCGCCAAGAAGATCAAAACCATGCTCTACGTTGTTGATACCTGAGACGTTCGTTTAATAACGGCAAGGAAATGGAAAGGCGGAGCCGTTAAAATGGATGTGTTTTAATAATAGTGGTTGGGTAGAACTGGTGATATAGTAGTCCATCTTTTAGATAACAAAGTCGAGTTTAATTAACACAACCCACAACATGCAAAACAAATGAATCTTTGCTAATTCACCGCAAAAAGAATAAAAATAAATGAAAAATCTCTTTAATAATCTTACACAAAAATTAAAATTTGATCACGCGAATTAAACTCAAATTCTTCTCCTTAACCTAAATCATCTCAATTTTTATTGGGTTCTCTCAAATCAAATCAATATGGCCTTTCTTTAAATTGGCTTTCGAAATCTAGCCGAAGCTTCAAATGGCCTCAGCTATCGTGTACAACGCTCCGATACAACGTAGATTAGTTACACAAAGGGTCGCACTTGCAACAGTTACCAAATCATATAAACAGCCTGAAAGTTCTCAATACTCAATGGGGGATTAGAACAACAAAGATAACAATCCATCAAATTCACACATGCAAACAGGTACATTTTTCCTATGGATCTTTTTTATTTCCTGATAAACTTATTTGGAGTATTGCCAACACGCCTCCGTTCTCCATCCTGTACTGTTAGGTTTGAAATCTTATACATGAATGATCCATGAACATGTTCCATCTTTCTGGTCAGAATCACAGTTCAAACATTTCTGATTTCCCACAGTCGTGCCCGAACTATATTTCTAAAGTTACAAGAAAGTTTTGAGCCCATATCCATCCAGAATCTTCCATATAAAGCATTGAGGTTCACCTTTCAAAAGGATCTCCCACGTTCGAGCACAAAGAAGGATAAACAGCGGCTGCTATCTTCTCCCTTAGATTGTATTTCCGGGCAATTAGTGGTCTTACATCTTCAGCTCCTACCATGCTCTCCAAAAAGGGTAATAACAAGAGCAATTCTTGATCTGCACGATCATCAAACCAGCTCTCAATTGGTATACCATTGTCCACTTGAAACCCAAATGCCTGGGAAGAGAATCTTCAAATTGTTAAGAATTGAATTTGCAATATTTCAGAGTATGATACATAGGACAGATGACCTTGATATAAGTGAGGTTCTTTTTGACCTTAAGGAAATATATACAAAGTTGCCGAGAATTATGTTCAATGCTCAAGAAATTATGACCAATTTCAAAGATATGGGGTTCTAACAAACGATATTATGTAGTAGCGTCTTTCTAACCAAGGTAGACACTAAAAGTTTTCTGGGGATTTCAAATCAAAGGTAATGCATGATGCTAACCATGAAAGATCCTAGTAACTCCTAAACTGGAAGCAGGCAATCATTATGATATGCCACTGAAAAGGAGAAATTCTACAAAAGTACCTGTGGTGAGTTGTCAACTATGATAACTCGTGCCAAATCACGGCCAAGAACTGACAAATCTTTCAGGTAATTGCCCTCCACAAAAACACATGATTCACGATAAACACGATGGCGAAATACTTTCCTCTTTGGATCAAGTACATTCAGAAGCTGCTCCGCATAAATACTTTGACTTGCAGTAAATATGATAATCTCGAAAAGACCAGACACTCTCTCCATAAATTCTTTTAAATATGGACGGCATCGAACATAAACTGTATGCTCTTGCAAGTTAAAGTTTACAGGAAAAGTAAAGTCTGCGTCCTCACATGGTTCTAGTGTGGAGTGCACCAAAGTCTCTGCCAACAGGAGATTTCACTTTTCAACTTTGACAAGTGTCATCACAGCATACTTGTTATGTAAAAACTAGATGCGGTAAGAAAAGCATCAAATTCCTCCAAACTATTAAGTATGACACTGAATATCAGCTTTAAGTTCAGTTTGAAGCATATTTTCAGCTATTATCAATGTGCAACAGATCAAGAATACAGAATTTAAACATTACATCTTCACTATGTTTGAAACAAAAGAATCATGTAAATTCCTTACCATCCAAGTCTAAGACTAGAGTGGTTGGAGGGCAACTCCGTGTCTGTCTAGGTAGAAGCACTGGGCGGAAGGTAGGCACAACTGATGACAAATCAGGCAAGTTCTTTATAAATAGAAAAGGATCAAAGTCATCAAATTCCTCAAGACCATCATCCTCCACACTAATATCAGCTGATATAGAATCTTGACCATGCTCATCTACGCATTCCAGTTTTGAGTTCTTCATGGCAAAATAGATAGCTGAAACCTCAGACGAGAGGCTAGTTCCTTCTAAATCTGCATTACAACTAGGATCCACACCAAGCATCTGATCACTACAGCTCTGTACATCTGCATTTTGCAATAGTTCAGGATCCAAATCAATGTTATTTTGGCATATCATATTATTTGAAGGGAATGCACTTTTAACGTGTTAACTGACTTTACCATTAGCACATTCAAAATTTTTCAGGTTGTCGAAACCTTCCAACCCATTTAGTTGTGAATAGTCTCTTTCACAACCCCGATATAAGTTACTGTCTTCACTCTTAACCAATTCTACAAAGTCCACCGCAAGAAGCAACAAAGCAACATATAAGAAACAGCAGAAATCATATTATTGAGAACAGCTTGTTTTGCCATTTACCTCCATTTGCAATATCACATCCCGTATATTTAGATATGTGAAAAGCAGGAGAAAATATAGTCTCCAAAACACATTGATCAACTCCTTCAAGAACCTATGGAGCAAATTAAGAAAGAACAGGAGTAGCTGAATGTGATGATAACATTGTCAAAAGTAGTCAAGCATTAAGAGATAACACTGCTTATAAAAATGCAGATTTCAGTTATGAGGGGCTAGATGATTACCTTATGGTCTGTTTGACCACATAGAGAGGAATCGTTGGCCTCATTGTGCGTCAAATTGTATGTAGTGCTCAAATTTGTTTCCCTAGTAAGTTCACTATTTTTCTTTTGGAGACTACCAGCTGCAATTTGTGAAGAAAGTAACAATAACTCATCTAATAGAATGACTTCTTACTAAGGTAGTGAATAAGAGTTCAGCTGAAAGCAAACTCAACTATTAACATATGCCCAAGATTAAAATAAATATGATCACAAAAAAACTAGATAAGGCAAAAAAAATTACGATCAAAGAGAACTCACAGTCAGAAAAATAAGGAAATGAAAATATTATAGCTGTTGATTATGGGAACCAGCTGAATTGAGAAAAAAGTTTCTTACAAAGCATGTCAAATGGAGAATACCCTACCACAAAACAACTAAGTACAGTTTATGCCTCCATCCGCGTGAGATGGATCCTCCTCTTTTTTCCCCTCAGAAAGCATATACACACATAGGTGCACTGAACAAAACTATGTAAAGAAAAGTTTTGAATCATGATTAAAATCACAAGGAAGAAGACAAACAGCATACCACATCTCTGCTTTCTGACTGAAGAAGTTATTAGCTCCGCAGTTTTATTTTCAACACCTTGTACGTTTTCTGATGCTTTCTTCTGAGCTCTTGAAATTTTGGGGACAGCATGATCTCTCGAAGCACTTCTACCAGAAATTCTTTTCTTGGTTTGCATATCTACTATAATTTTTTCCTCCTTTTGGGTTAGTAGGCTTGACCACAAAAAGCATAAGAATGCCTTCCTGAATAGATGACAAAGACACGTCCAAGTTAACCGAGAAAGATCTATAATTGAAACCTATAGTGATAAACAACGAAAGCTAAACCGAAACAATATGGTAACTTTAAAAAGAGTATACTTTCATATAACAGATTTTCCAAATGGAAAAACCAAGTAAATAGTTGAAACTGATTAGCTGAAAAAGGCCCAAAAGTTAAATTTAAATAAAGCTCAGATTCCATCAGACAACAAAAAAAGACCTCAGTGTCACCACACACTGGGTTCAAATCAATATGGTAACTTAAAAAGAGTATACTATCATATAACAGATTTTCCAAATGGAAAAATAGATTATTTGTGCCACAAATAGTTGATCCCAAACCAAGTAAATAGTTGAAACTGATTAGCTGAAAAAGGCCCAAAAGTTAATTTTAAATAAATCTCAGATTCCATCAGACAACGAAAAAAAGACCTCGGTGTCACTACAAACTGGGTTCAAATTGTTTGCAAATGAAATTAGGACTGGCTCCAAAATATCATAAAACATTTCTAGCATTTAGCACGGACATTGATAACGCTATTTAGTTCGAGGAGTACTTTTCAACCTAGAAACGCTGATCGCTTTTTGAAATAAAAGGACAACTTTGGACGCAGCTAAAGGATTGAAGGTACTTTTATTAGCCAAACCCTAGAACTTGAAATTAGTACTTTTATTAGCCAAAAACTACCTCAAGTGGAACAATAACCACCAGGAATCAGCAAAACCCACATTCGAAACGAAACACGCAACAAGTCATTTCATGCGTTTAACCCAAACCAAGTCCTAAAACTGTAGGCAGCAGCTGCAACTACCAACAATCAGCTAAGAACTTGAGCTAAAACCAACAGTCTTAAGTCATCACTTACCCGGGTCAGAATCAAGCATCAAAAGATCAAATTAGAAGAGTACGCGACTGACCTATGGAAGATCGTGCGACTACAGAAATTAAAACTATAACAAGCATTGAAGTGGATTAAACCCCAGAAGATCTGCTGCGAGTCAAGAGAGTAAGGGCGAGGGGAATGGTATAAGCGTAGCTTTTGGGTTTTAGAGGTTTCCCTCCAAAGATGTGAAAGAGAGGGAAAACGGGAAGGGATGGAAAATTATTTTCACGGAAGAAAGGGGTCGACGCGATAAATACAAAATGGAAAATGTCTGTCTGTGTCTTGGACAATATCTGTACATTTTCAGATAAATTTTTGTGAGAATGAAATTTTTCTTAATTTCGAGTTTTCCCAAACTGACTACCCGCGGTTTATAAGTGAGTTTCTGAACTCGCTGTGATAAACCATACATGAGACTACTTGATCTAACGTGTGGAGAAGATCAAGCGCGTGCAAGTGCTACGTAAAATGACCGAGAATCTCTCGTTTTTCTCTAATTCTTTTTTGATGCTTTGGCTACTAGGAGACGGCGTCGCTTGGTTTGTAAGGAAAATGAAAGGATAGGAATAGGACTAGACATCCTTACTCCTTAGAGGGAGCATATGCATTAAGTGCTTAAACCGTGGAACATTAATGTTCAGGCAAGGATCTGCCTACTATATGTGGAACGGCCTCAAAACTTTTTCATTATTTCTACCTGAAAAGTGAAAACATTATAAATATTTCGATTTTGCAGGGTAATTTGCACCTTTTCAAAAAGTAGACATGATCTATAATTAATAGAAAATATTCTTGTTATATTAGAAATCAACGTACATATGACTGATTATTAAATATGTCACATAATTTATATAACTAATTTGTTTAGATTTTAATAACAAATTATAAAAGAAATACGAATCACGAGAAAAGGTACGTGTGTTTTATACATTCGGTGTCCATAGGATGCAATTTAGTTTCACTTGTCAATTGTCATGCAATTTTGATAAGAAGAACTATATTCTTGAAATAAATTGGTGCCCTAAAAGAAAATGAATACTTAAAAAAGTGGGATACAGTATAATTTGCAGGACTCCGTACTCCGTAGATGTAGAAAAGAGAAGGATGGTCTCGTATTTGTAATACAAAAAATCGGAGGACCAAGAAGATAGAAATGTAACGTCGTCCAATGGAGCATAATCGTTGCAGTGCCTCGTTGAAAGAATCTTATAAAATTTTGAAATTCGATCGCGTGAGGTCACAGATCAGCTGAATTTTGAACTTGATGACTCGGCGTGTCACCTTAACTTTGTGCCACGCTCGAGATCGCATTGTTTTCAATAAAACATTATACACGTGGAGCATTTTCATGTTAACTGAATTTAGAAAGCTAACGTCTTACCAGCTGCTGTTGTTAGTTAATTTGTTATTTTTTGTTACTTGAATTTTGTTCACAAGAAGTGAGTATCGTTCGATATGTTTTGGATGCCAAACATTGCACACTTACTAGCATATACTTCCTTAGAGCAAAGGCAATTCCGAAAATAAGCACGTATATAATACTGATTTTATCATTAATATGAAAATTAGGCTGCCGCTTATCTATTCCTTTCTCCGTCCTAATAGTTACCTGTTTATTAGTTATTATTCTTTTACATGAAAATATTATTAAGTGGCGAGGCATTGTTTATTATAAAAGAGGGTAAATTTTGAAATAACTAATAAATTTACTTTTTTGTAATTAAAAAGTCACAATCACTTCATAAAATACAAAATTAAAGTTGTACACATTGGGCTATTATTGTTGTTTATGTTTATTGCATATCATGGAATTAAAGCCTTTCTTTCCTATGATTGAAGTAATGAAGTTACTTCAGTAAGCTCCTTAAGACCTGTATCTCGGCCCACGTGATAAGTTCGCAGAACTTGATCAGGCTGACATTTTGAAACTTGAAATCTTCCTAAAACAGTACATGTAATATATGAAATATTGGAGGCAGAGCAAGTTGATCCACACAAAGAAGTTAATTGGAACCTTCAAGAGCACCTATTTTGGTTATTAAACATGAGATTATACACCTTTCATAACACCACACTTTCGATCCTACAAGGTTCATCTACGTCCTACAAGCTTCGGTCAATATTGCTCTTATATTAGTCAATGAAGTTTCCTTTTGGTTATATTAATTGGGGTCAACAGTGTATATTTCACTTAAACATATTATTAAAAAAAAGTATAAATAATTTTTTATATTTTTTAATTAAGATTGCTAATAAATAACGTTCGGTTAAGCTCATACTCAATTGAACTTGAGACTTACAGCTATAGTTTAAATTTGTTTAGACTCAAAATTTGATCAAGTCAGATTAAGATCAATCGTGTTAAGCTTGACTTAAAAATTAAGAAGTCATCAATTTTTTTAAAATAAAAAAAATATTTAAAAATATTTTATAGTTAATATCTCAATAAAAATTATGTTGTAATTCACATTTAATGCATGTAAAAAAATTATTTGTCCTTACACAGTACCAAAATTTTCAAGAAAAATTTGAACTCTTTACTAATGAAAGTCTTGATTACATCAATTCTTTATCAAAATAAATCACAAATGTACCATTAATTAAATTTAATTTAAGACTCTCAATATTGTTTCCACGTAGTTAAGTTATAAATAACAGCATGACAAAAGTCATTTATAATTCTTAAAGAAATTTTCAATACTCTAAGTATTATCTATTTGACAATCATAAGCTAGTTAAGAAGAGAATGTTGGTAATGCATAAGTAGAACATGATTTAAGCAAAAAGAAGAAACATTGGTTAATTTGAAATACTAAAGTGTAATTTCATCAAATATAAAACAATAACAGAATAATCAAACCCAATATTTTATTTCGTGTTTTATCAAACTAAGGATGGATAATATTAAACTTATAGAACTTGGAGTAGAATTTAAGACCATATTAGAAGGTGAAGGTAATGATATGAATTTACTTTTTTTGTTAATTTGCATAAAACCATGCAAGTATATAAAGGTAAAATATGTACATCTTTATTTGCAAAAAATTAAATCAGTTATGTAAAAAAAGCAAATCAATAGGGAAACATTAAAATATAACCAATTGTACAAGAAAATAGGCCAACTAATTGTTATAGTTGTGATTGTTAATAGTGTGCCCTCTATACGGCCCACGGGGGGGATTGCACTGAGGTCATCTGATGTGTTTCTACCCGGGTAACGACTGACGATAATTGTTTCCTCTCTCAACCTTACACTTCGGAGGAGGTTCATAATGCTGTTTTTGGTATGCATCCGGACAAATCCCCTGGTTCGGACGGCTTAAATCCTTGCTTTTTCCAACGCTTTTGGGATGTGGTGGGTCCTGTAGTAACTGACGAGGCTTTGGGCATTTTAAATTCTGGCAGGTTAGTTGGATCTTTTAATTCCACTTTGTTGGTCTTGATTCCTAAGAAGAAGAGGCCAGACACTTTTGCTGATCTCCACCCTATCGCGCTTTGTAATGTTTTCTATAAGATTATAGCTAAAATGGTGGCCAATCGTCTAAAGGTGGTGTTGCCCCATGTGATTTCCCCTTCACAGAGTGCTTTTGTTCCTGGGAGACTGATTTCTGATAATGCTATCATCGCCTTTGAGCTTCTCCACTGGCTCAAGCGGAAACGTCAAGGGAAGGAGGGTAAGGTGGCCCTCAAGCTGGATATGAGCAAGGCTTATGACCATCTTGAGTGGTCTTTCTTGGCACAGATGCTTCGAAAACTGGGTTTTTGTGACAACTGGGTCTCTCGGGTTCTTGATTGTGTCTCCACTGTCACTTTTCACTTTACTGGTGGTGGCCGGGAGTTTGGCCCGTTTTCTCCGAGTAGAGGCTTGCGACAGGGAGATCCTTTATCTCCCTACCTCTTCATACTGTGTGCTGTGGGGTTGTCAGCTATGCCCCAAACCGATGCGATGCGATGCGGGGGAAGCTCCATGGGATTACAATCGCCACAGGTGCTCCTTCGATTTCCCATTTATTTTCTGCTGATGACAGTTTCTTGTTCTTCAGGGCCACTTCGGCAGAAGCCTCGCAAGTGCAGCTGAGGCTGCACCAGTATGAGATAGCTTCTGGCCATAAAATTAATTTCGCCAAATCCAACATTCACTTTAGCCCTAACACCCCGGAATCTCTGCAAGGTGTGGTGGCTGGCGGTTACGGTGTTCCACAATCAGCCCATCCCGGTAGGTATTTAGGGTTGCCTTCCTTAATTGGCCGTCAAAAGAAAGCAATTTTTAGGTATGTGGTTGATCGAGCTTGGAAGCGAATTCAGGGGTGGCGTGATACCGATTTGTCCCGGGCTGGTAAGGAAGTTCTGGTCAAACACGTTTTACAATCCATTCCTCTCTATGTTATGAGTGTCTTTCTGCTCCCTGTTGATACGTGTAATCAGCTGGAAAAAATGATGAATTCGTATTGGTGGGGCAAAGGAAAGGGCGAGGGTGGAGTTCATTGGATGAGGTGGGGTAAGTTGTGTAGGAGGCGGGATTGTGGGGGCCTCGGTTTTAAGAGTATGAGAGACTTCAATATTGCTATGCTCGGCAAAGTGGGGTAGCGATTACTCACTCACCCGGACGCTTTAATGTGCCAAGTGTTGAGGGCCAAATATTTCCCCCGTGGTAGCTTTCTCACTGCATCTTTAGGCTCTAATCCGAGTTATATATGGCGGAGTGTGCTTGCGATCCAGGAGTTGTTACGCAGTGGTTGTAGACTCTGTGTGGGTGAAGGTGCCTCCATAAATATTTTTACTGACCCATGGCTACCTGACGATGATTTTCCTTATCTTCATACTCTCAATACTATAGGTATGGATGTTGTTAAAGTGCAGGAGTTGCTTGCCCTCAATCCGACCCGATGGGACCTTGACCTTGTTCAGGAAGTTTTCTGCGACAGGGATGCGCAGCTCATCCAAAGCATTCCCCTAAGCAGTCGGACGCGTCCCGATTGGTGGAAATGGAGGTGGGAACGGAAAGGCCTCTACTCTGTCAAATCCGCGTATAAGATGCTCCAGGATTGTGTTTCCGTTACCGATGAAGGCGGGTGTCACCTTTGGCGCCTACTATGGCACCTCCAAGTGCCTCCCAGAGTGAAGCATTTCTTATGGCGTGCCCTTTCCAATGTCCTCCCCACCAAACTGAATCTATACCGTAAGAGGATTGTCACTGATGCCTTATGTCCCCTTTGCCACGACGCGCCTGAATCTACTGAACATGCTCTTCTATGGTGCACTGAGGTACGCTCCTGTTGGGACTCTTTGGCACTGGTTCGACCCGGCCATGGGATACCTCTCATGCGTTGGCTCACGGATACTGTTTTTTCACTGGGCTGGGATCAACAACAGCCTATTATTTTCTGCTTGTGGTGCTTGTGGAATCGCAGGAATGATATGGTTTGGGGCCAGCGGCTATCCTCTGCCCCTGCGGTTGTGTGGGCGGTTCACAACGCGTGCCAGGAGTGGGCTGACGCTACCAGCCCCCCCCGGGGTTCGGAGCCACATGGTGCACGGGCTGGTCCTCCCCCTCGCTGGTCCCCGCCTATGATAGGACAGTATAAATGCAACTTTGACGCCGCGCTGGATGCTTCTACACGTCGTATCTCCTGTGGCAGCATTATACGGGATCACCATGGTCACATTCTTCACCTCTTTGCTCAAGTGTTTGACGGTCCTCCTGATCCTACTCTCGCAGAAGCCATTGGTATGAAAGCTGTTCTCAGTTGGCTAAAGCTCACTCCTATACATTGTCATGTTATTGAGTCAGATTGCCTTTTACTTGTGAATGCTTTGAAGAATGTTGTTTCTGATTTATCTTATGTTGGGCTTATTGTTTCGGACTGTAAAGCTCTTCTCCATGAGCTTCGTGACATTGATGTCTGTCATGTTAAACGATCAGCGAACAAGGCAGCCCATGCAATAGCTAGGGAGGCGTTGTTTCAGTCTGATTTTGTGTCTTGGGGCCAGGTTTTTCCCCCATTTGTGACTATTATTACTTGTTCTGAACTTCCATCTACTGATATACTTCAGCCAGGTTTTCTTCAATCTTCTGGATCTAGGTTAGGTGTATTGGGTGAGTCTGTCGACTCGAGGCTAGAGCGGTCCGGTTGATTCGATTTTTCCTGGTCATCTTCCTAGTAATATACTTTCAGTTTCAAAAAAAAAAAACTATTGATTTACGTAATTGGGAGTGGCCAAATAGGTTTACAGCAAAACTTATGTACATATATACATATGTGCGTGTCTGTGTTTTCTTGTGTAATGTCCTTGAATGAATAACAAGTGCATCTTTGGCTACTATGGTAACTGTAGTGAAGTCATGTATGGACAAGCGTGTTACTTGTGGACTGTGTTGGATTAACAGGAAAAATGGTATTGTTGCTTGCCAAGTATACCTTGAACAATTGGGATGTTGGGTGCCAAAAAACGATTAGATCGTATTGGAGGAATTACTTTGAGCAAACTGATGGCTTGGTTTGGGCAGTTGACAACTCTGATCTTAGGAGGTTAGATGATTGCAAGATGGAACTTGACAATCTTTTGAAAGAAGAGGTAGTTGTCTTATCAAGGTTTCTCCTTTTATGTAATTGTTAGAACTTTGTTACTTTTAATCTGCTAGTGTTTTCGATTGTTCCTCTCACATGGTTTCTTTCCTTCGCTCTTGTCTAGCTATTGGCTTTTGATTTATCTGTTCAATTGGCAAAGGTTATCCGGAGCATCTCTGTTTATTCTACCTAATAAGCAAGACAAAGAAGGGGTTCTTACACCAGAATAAATTGCTAAAAGTATGTTCTTTTAGCTCAAGTTCTGCACTATGATTGTTCATTTCTTCGGAATTCTAAGTTTATTCCAACATCCATTCATCAGTGTCATTGACCTTGATCTTTCAACGTGAACTTAAGGTTGGAACTTGACTCCCAGCTTCATTGCCATAATGCATTCTTGATTTGAAATGTATTAAGTTACTATTATGGCTTCACAATCACTATATTGTTTCCCAGAATGTTTAAGCTATTCTTTCTTCACGTCAATATACTGTTGAAAGTACCTGTGTGAACGTCAAATGCACATCCTTCTTTTCCTTTTCTGTCGGGAGCGATGATTTCATTGTGAATCATGTCCTTCTATAACATGTTCATATAATCTCTTTCTACTTATGCAGGTGCTGAATTTGGAAAACATGGATAAAACCCTTCAATGGGAAATTGTTGGTTTTAGTGCATACACTGGTTCAGGACTGCTTTGAAGGATTTAACTGGTTGGTTCAGGACACTGCCTCCATAATAGGGATGGCAATGGGTAGGGTTCGATTCGAGTTTTACTCAACCCATATCCATATCCATTTTTTATGACTCAACCCATATCCATATCCATATCTATCGGTTTTTACGA
>JAOTIZ010000003.1:9344539-9355256 GCA_027123425.1 Erythroxylum panamense
AATATTTATAAATAAATTTATTTTAATCTCTTATATTATTAAATTGAATATAAAAATAATTAAATTAATAATATAATTTTTTAACTATTTATTATAAAAAATATAAAAATATATCAAAACATGAATTGAGTTATAAAACTCTTATAACTCAATTCATGTTAACAGGTGCTATGAGTTAGAGGAGCAAGCTAAGTAACGTAGGGTTGAATTCACGTGCTTTTTTACGTGCCTTTAAAATGTGGGGATTGAATTCATACTTGGATTCAACTCTTGTGATTTTTTCATTCCAAACGGATGAATTGAATTCAATATCAAGATTGAATTCAATTCATCACATTCCAAACACCCCCTAAGTCGCCCATATTGTGGGGCTTGCATTCTAGCTTCGATTTGGTTAGGTTCTTGACCTGGGTTTCGTTGCCTGCGGTTAACACTCCCTATCTCACCTTGTTGCCCTTCCCCTCGAGTGGCAATCAAGTCCCTTGAGAGCTCTTCAATACGAGCAGAGAGTTGTTCACGCTCCAATCGGTCTCTTTGACGATCTTCCTAATACATTTTCATGAAAGTCTCAAGTTGCATTTGTAAGCTATCAAATGAGTACTTCCCGCTCTGATACCAAATTATTATGATCCCCCGTTTGGGATCTAGTTACAGGACGATTGATGGTAAAATCAAACAGCGAAGTATGAAGCGGCCAATGTTTTCTAGACTTCCTGCCTTTAGGACCTATGGTGAATTGTAAAGAAAATAAAGGCTCGTTAAATGAGAGAACCTTTCGATCTCTTAATAACAGAATTTGGATGTTGAAAATTTTTAGATCCCACTTCCATTCTTAATTCCAGCTTAAGTACACAAAGGAAAACAACGGCTTCCTACAAAGCAGGAGCCACTACACTACATGCAGAGTAATTAACTAAATGGAACAAAACAAAAGGAAATAACTGAAAACACAGCTGGAATTCTTTGACTACTTCAACTCCTCTCCCTCCAGCTACGTCTCTTATACATGATTCCTTTGGCAAACTTGTCATTAGAAGGCAGCACTTCCACAGCTGGGTTTGTGCGCATAACAGTACAACATGTTCCCTTCAAAACAATTCTTGAATGCTTCAGATAAAGCCATTGGCTTGTTATCACTTATCTTTGAGGTGGAGGGGGCAAGCTGGATTTTGCCATTCCCACCCATGCTATAATTCCAACTGCAAGAATTACCCATCCAAAAATGTCATACTTGAGATCATTGCTCTTGTTCTTCTTCTTGGAGTCCTATTGCAAAGGAAAACACAAAAAAGAAGCAATTGTCAAGCTGAAGAAAAAAATTATCAAAATATTGGCCCAAAAATGGTCAAATGTGCATAAAAAAGAGGAGACGTTTGTGAATATACAGTAGATTACACTGCAGGAGATCCACTACCCACAATTGAAAATACTCATATTGGCCACTATATCAGATTGTAATCTGTCAGAATATTATATAAATGAAAAGGATCAAAACAAAGAAAAAATCTCTAGAGCATAAGTTGAAGAGGCAAAGAAAAATGATGAAAACGGATGTATATACAGAAATTTTATGCCAGTCTAGACGTAAGATCAGTTTGAGACTTCAATTAAAATTAAAGAAACCTGCAAATGTACATGCAAAATTCTGCCTACCTATCCGAATCTAGGAAGTTCACTACCACAGAGATTTATTTCATACTGGATCAGTGACAACCTCAGCTAGGGCATCACAAGCTCTGGAATGCAGCAAAATAGTTCCATAAACTATTAAACTGAGATAGAAATCCTACTATTCTCCATATTTCAATTTTTTTTCCTCCAATTCCTCAACATTATTTAAGCAGGATGGAAAAACGCATTTGCAGAATTAGCAAGCTGGACATGGTCCATGCATGGCGATTCACTTGTGTTGCAATAACAAAAATCTCTCAACTCTAAAGGTTACTTACCTTAGCATTTGACGAAGCAGAGGATCTGGCATCTACTGTTTGATGAGTGATTCCTTGCTTATGGATCTCCATGTGGAGCTCTGGTGCCTAGAAAATGTAGTACTTGCAACTTAGCACAATGAGACTAGAACTCGTGTGCACAGTAATAACTATCAAACTATATAGTTTTCATCTGAGGTAAGTGGGAGTGTTAACCACAAATTAGAAAGTTTGAAAAGACCGTTTCACAAAAAAAACTAATCATTCAAATCAAGAAATATAAAAACTCATTGCCTAAAAGAGGATGAAATTATAACTAAAAATGTTTGACAGTGATCTTTGAGTCAAAGACTAGAGGCATCTACCCTTGCAGACCAAAGATGGTAGTTGACAAAGAACAGTACACCATATAATCTGAAAGGTGAGCTTCAAAACCACTATAATCCCGACAAATAAAAGAATATTGCGTATTTATATATATATGTAAGAAGATGAAGTTCCAACTATACCTTAGCATTGGCTTCCAAGGATTTGTGATAAAGCTCATTGGTTGGATCCTACATCCAAAGCAAGCACTCATAAGCTCATAAGCAATACTTAACCAATATGCTCTCAGTGTTTGAAGCTTTCTGGGATCACCTCATCCAGTGCTTGCTGGAAATACTCCGCTGCCTTATCAAAATGACCTTTTGCCTCAACAATGTCCGGAGTCATAAATGCAAAAGAAGTGTGAGAGTTTCCTAAGATCCACAATGCCTCGGGCTTGGTGGGATTTATCAGCAAAGCTTCCTCCAACTTCGAAATCGCATCTGTAGAAGCAATTTATCAACTCAAACAACATTAGGAACTACGTAAAGGAAGAGAATGTAATCTATAGCTGGTAATTTAAAATCCAGATCACCATTTATCATTTTCTTTGCGTCTGCAACAGTTTGAAACTGCGATAATTCGAGCAATGCACCACCCCACTTAGTCAGATTCTACACACACAACAATTTACCAAGTCAGAATTCACCAATAATGCTCATACCAACACGAACAATAGTGTTTCTAAAAAAAAAAAAGAACAATAGTGCGGACTTAGTGTAATCAACTTAAATTAAAACAAGTTTCTTTCACGAACCAAATAACTAAAAATAAGTTTCTTTCGCAAACACAATCAGAAGGCATGCGAATATAGATAAAACGGCAGAAGAAACATAATATGGCAAGTAATCACAAACATAAACACGCAAAACAGCTAGAGAAAGGGTGTTTCAATGTGGATACGAACATCGGCATCGAGAGGGTCCTTGGCGTAGGTAACTTCGGCAGTTTTACGGGTTTGCTCGAACATCAAGAGCCGATCGAAATCATCCTGGGTAAACTCCATTGTGGTGGTTTCGGTTTGTTCCTGAACTTTCCTTAGGGTTTCTGCAAGGCCTTACTAGAGAGAGCAAAAGCGAGAGGCAAAGCCTGTGGCGGCTTTCCTAATACTAGAAAACGGATGCGGTTTTTTAGATTGCGGGAGTTAAAAAGAAAAGATAAAAGAAAAGCAGGCTTGAAATATCTTTTAATAGACCGGCTGTAACTTGATGCAACATCTTCTATTTTTATAAAATAGAGTTAGGACATAATTATAAAAACAACTAATCTGATTGACAGATTAAAAACCTTAAATTAAGAGCACTTAACATATAAAGATAAGCTTTTGGAAAAAAGATACAGAATTCTTTTAAATTTTTTTATAAACATAAACAATTATTTAATTATTAATGCATATTTTTATTATCGATAATAATTACATATTAAATAATATTTAAAAATAAATTATTTTATTAATTAGATTTATTTTAAATTCTTATATAATATTTATTAATAAATTATCAATAAAAATATTTTATTTTTCGAAGAACATAAATAAAAGCTAACAGTTGATCAAGTCTTGACGGGAAGAAGGGCGTTCGGCGCTTGTATTGCACGAGGGTTAAGGTCTCAGAATATTACACCAGGTTGCAAGGACTGGACCTGTAAACCCGAATTAACGCATCTGTCTCATCTCACTCATCGTTTTCTAAGAATGTTCAAATAAGATCCAGTTGATAACATAAAGATTTTATCACCACAATCACGGGCTACTTCTTCCAACCCATTTCTATTAGGCATCCACAAGCTGCTTTCTCGTAACTGGGTTGTCACCCTCCGACATATTTATTGTGAGGGTAATAGGAGTGCGGACTGGCTTGCACACTTTGCAGGATAATTTCTCATATGGATCACTAGTTTTGAGCACCCTCCGAGGGGTTGCCTACCTCTCCTAGAAGAGGATGTGTCGGGGGTCAGGCACCCACGACCTAGCATGTAATCTGTCTTGTTATTTCCCTTCTATATATATATATAAAGATTTTACACATTAATTTGAAGCTAAATTTTGACATATTTTTAAACGGTCTGAAACTAAAACCAGGGACAATCCGTTGTAAACAATACATTGAAGTTATAAAACTGCATTCTGAACCTGGCAAGAGTGAAGGTCCTAATCGCTTCGCAGCATTTGATAGATGTTCATGTTCCAACGTAGTTCTGATTTCGTTCTTCTAATTCATTATCTTGCAAAGAAGCCTCCGACGAACTTCCATAGTGTAAAACAAACATGACTCATCACCAAATTGCAACTTCATTGGCTTTCCACCTAACCATTTGTAAAATCAGATGGCCGATGCAAGGAAGTTTTTAATCCGCTGCAATAGCTCCGCTTTTACAGAATCTGGAACAGAAGCTATATTGTAGAGAAGCAGTGAGCAAAACATGAATGTAGATATGTATGTGTATATATATGTGCAAAGATTATGGCATCTGTACGAAAAAGGGGGTAAATCCCAAACTCCATTCTTATAGCACTTTCTAACTTAAATTTTGTATTTTGGCATGCACGCAGAAATGGGAGCAGTGAATAACCAAAGGCAGGAATTATGTACACCATAACTTTTGGCCAGACATTTAGATTAAAATATGTGAAATAAAAAATGTCTATTGTGTTGATCAGACCATCTAGGAATCAACAGAGTTCAATTTATCTAAGTTGGATCACGCACAAAGGTCTCTTAATAGTAAGGACTCCTGGTTTTCCTTCAGCCGAAACTCGTGCTCCAATTAACGTAACAAAGATTACCAAAACAATAAAAAGAGTTCAAAAATTCAAGTTCCCGTGTTTACAAGGCACACTAGTGTCTTTCGTTCCCCATGGCTGAGAATAGGAGCCATTCTCCGAAGTCCATCCCACGCATACTTGGTTTTTGACTTGAGGCAAATAATTTTGGAATTATTTTATGAAAATTTATAGTCAGGCATCACATGGGAACATTATATGGAAAAGAACAGAAACAAACAGTAGCATGGAATCATCAACTGCTACATGGATTAAGTTTGAACAACACACCATAAAAAGCAGGAAAGCATAATAACCGAATATACAATCACCTCTGCCCTTCGGAGTAATGACATGAACAAGATCATCCACGGTGACATTGTTCCTTCCCTTTTTCCTCACAAATGACCTTTGAAAAATCAAGTCAAATAAAACATTATCATGTGCTTGTAGTAACATACAAATTAGGAATCTAGCAAACAACGCTTGAGATGTCATGAATACGCCATAAACAGCAACAGGTTATAACCCACCACCTAAAATAAATACCATGTCAACACTAGTATAACTTTAAAACTCATGAACTTCACAAGAAACTTTATTTACAAATTTTAGTTTTTAACCAATATATTCACTAACAATCAAAAGCTCACAATGTTAAGGCTACACACTAACATTTATTAGTGCATGTCATAGGCACATCAAACAACAAATTAATTCCACATCAGAAGCACTAATAGATGTTAGTGTGCAGCCTTAATCTTGCGGTATAACTGATACACTCTGATAGTGAATTTTTTTATGTCAAAATTGAAGTTTCTTGTGAAATTCACAAACACAATTGTTCATAACTTGACATTGGTTATATGAGCTCAACCACTCAATCAACTTATGGGACACTCTAGCTTCAAATATTGGGAAACAATTTACCTCTACAAAAGGGTCCCCTTTTTCCCCTTCAGCACTAAACTCACAGTTTCATGTAATAGCCGTTTATAAAGGCTCAGTCTTCTTTCATCAAACTATCAGTCAAGTTAATATCACAGTCAGTTTCATGTATCCAGTCTACAATACAAATTCCATCAGGTATAAATAGTTTAAATCATCACATTCCAGATCCCAGGAGGAAACATCAGAATTTGTACTCTAAATCATATAATTAAACCCAGTATCAAAGAGAATCAGAGAAAAATTTTAAGTTCAACAACATTGAACTACAATTTTTCAATGAATATGGAAGAGAAAAGTTGAAGGAAACCTGCATAGGGCTTTCATTTCGTCCTTCCAACCACACTCTATGAGCTTTTCCCTCAAAATATCCTTTAGTCTCTCCTTCTCTCCGCTCTCAATCAAGTAAACTCGTAACCAAACAACGATTAAACCAAACACCAGTGACCATAACTCAGTGAAACTTATATAACAGGCCCATCAAAAGAAGAAAGATGCCAACCCAAACCCAACTACTCATTTCCCAAAACCAAAAGTAGGCCATACGCGGAAAACTTTGCGGGAAACTAAAGAAAACAAGCTACCTTGATATTGATGATTTCTTGAAGGCTAAGCTCTTGGTTGGGATGATCTCCGTCTGCAACTGGCGTCGGTGGGCGGTTGACTGAACTTCTCCTGTAATAGGTAACAATTAAGTTATTTAGCTCACATAGAAAACAGCACAATCGATTGAACCTTGAAGAAGTTTGAAGACGAGTTAATCCGAGTTGGATGACTCACTTGTGAGACATTATATAGTTGGAGGTTTAGTGATTGAAGTTCTATCCTACTGAATCTGACAGAAGGTTCAAATATTACTACACCGGCTTTCGTTCTCTTTACGCAGGCACTGCGTATTTGCTCACCGCATCGGCTCGTTGTTTAAGGAAAGTACGCTTCCCTCTATGATTAGCTTGCTTTGGTCTAGTATCGCATACAAATGTAGGCTAGTAATGGACCAGATTCAAGCGTTTTTAACAGGCCAAGTCCAATCTCAGACCGACCTGAGCTTAAGTATTATAGTTGAACTATATTTTATTTTAACTAACATTGTTTATTGGGCATTATTAGTATCAAAGCGTAAGTTATATATTCTAATATTTCTCTAACTATGAATATTTTTATTTTTATTATTCACTATAACTCGTATTTTTTATATTTCTCTTTTGAAATTATTTATCTCACTAATTGGATAAGCCTATGTGAGTGAGCCTATAAGTTATATTTTCCAAATTTTACTTTTAAAAATAAAAAATGATTACTATTGACAATTTATATAGTGGATGCTGCTAGTGAAAGGATGTAGCCATAAAAGGGAAAGATTGTAGTGTTCAAATGGTTAATGTCAATTATATAAATAAGTGTGTCTTTATGTTAAATGTATACTTTTAGTTAATAAGTTAATTATTAAAATTTATTTGGGTTAACATATTTAATTGAGTTTGACCATATTAATGGATTTGTTAATTTTATATGCTTTATGCAATAAGTTTAATTAATAAAACCTAATAAAAAGTTATGTGGGTCACTTCAACTTAGGCTATGTAGGCCATCCAACATGAGTTAAAGGCTTGACTTATGTGGGTCGAGTAAGCCTAACTGATCTTGGCGGTTCAACTTATATGACCTGATCTCATCAAAGATTGATTATGGTCTTTATCAAACTCTGGGCCTTTACCATTTATATACACTTCCTTATACATGTAAGTTCCATATGGACATATTAAGAAAAAATTTGACTGAATTTATCACAAATTTCCAAAGACTAATATGCTAATATTTACTTTTCATACATTCCACTTTCATATTTAAATAATATATTTACCAAGTGCTCTATTTATCAAATAATTTAGTTTATTTGATTATACTACTCTTTAAATAATTAGTTTATTTGCAGATCCTCTTATTTAACATTGGTTATCATTAGGAAGATAGCATTGAGATGAGTAAATTTGATGTTTAGTGTATTATTTTTTCTTTAGTAACAGCCAAAGACCGTTCTTTATTTTTAGCATAATTATTATTTGTTTAATATAATTGTTGATTTTGGATATATATTTTACGATTGTGATACTTGTAAACAAATATGTTTGGATATAATGATTAGTTATTATATAGATGATGATTAAAAACTTAGTGACCTTTTAAGTTCTTAGGTAATTGAGAGAATATTTAAAGTTTCTATTTAGAAAGTTGCATCAAATTAATTAGATATGACGACAATCTGATAAGAAATGTTTTTCATGAAAATTATGTTTTAGAAAAATGGTCACTACTTCAATATTATCACAAAACTCAATAGAGGTGAAATTTTTAAATGACAATCATTATGAAATATAAAGTATGAAAATTATGATATGTATTGGTTAAAGCAAAAGAATTTTGAGTCAATAAATAAAATCATAAAAGTTTCTAATGACGCATTACAACCCAATATAGGAAAAACCATGATGCATACGACATGTGAGAAAGAAACAAATCCCTAATTCGCATTACGTTGTTAAGTAGCATAAATGATGATATTATGTGATAGTTTAGGAGATTTAACAATGCCAAGGACATATGGTTCACACTAACAACATAAACTAAGGTCATTCATTATTAAGTTAAACATCAAAAATAGTTTCTTTACTAGTTAAGATAAGGTTGTGTACTACTGGACCTACGTAGTTCCTGCATTTTAATGGGACTTTTACTATGTTGTTGTTGTTGTTGTTGTTGTACTATTAAGTTTGACACCTATAAAGAAAGATTGGATCAGTTAATTTTGAGGAATTTGATGTTAATGTTAAATATGGTTAACAAATTGATGGCTATTAATCGTATCTTATCACGTGAGCAACAAGTGTAAGTTATTATACAATCTTGACCTCAACGTTAGGAGCATACAAAAATGCAACTCTCTCTATGACGAGAATATCAAGATGATAGAGCATGTTGTGAAGCACCTGTTATTGAAGCAGTATGCCTTAAGACTTGTAAGTCGCACACTCAAGTATATATGGCTAAGGCAAGTTCACTTAAAGCTGAAATAAAGAAGATGAAGTGGAAAAGAGAAAAGAAAGGCTTCCACAATTCTCAAGATTTCAAGAAGATCAAAGCTAATTAAGATATGATTTTCACAAGCCAAATAAGGTACAATTATATAATACAAATACATACGTCGTATTTATCTTTAGTTAATATTTTTCTAATTGAATAACATCTTTTATAAATTATAGAGTTAGGAGCCACAAACCATACATAGTGAAAAAGAGATAAGCCATCTTTGAATTTCAACAAGTTTCTTATGAGATGAATAAGTTACAACTACATGATGTACTTTTTAATCCTATACTTTGATAAAAATATTTTTTATGTCATGATTTTGTTTACCTTGGATTAAATGTTAATTTCCATTGTGGTGGAACGAATATTTATATTGGAACTAATCGTTATTGCTAGGGTTTTATGTTAAATAATGTTACGGTATTGGATCTTATTTATTATATAAGAAAAAAATTCTTTAATTATCTTATCTAATGCTTATGGTATCTATCATATTTAAGGTATGCTAGACTTCATCATATTTTTTAAGGTTGAATAAATCAATTAGTTAAAAAGGGTGTCTTTTAAAAAACTTAAATAAAGTAGAATTGCCTACTTGCAATCATTATTTAGTTGGAAAAATGAAACAAAAACCATTCAATGAGCAAAAAAGAGTTGTTAAGCCATTATGATTAAGTTATTTAGATATATATGACCCAATGAATGCAAGATCAAGGCACGAAGATGCTTATTTTGTCACATATGTTGATGATTATACTCAATATGGTTATATACTGTTATACTAAATAAGATTCTAACTCATATTTTTAGTGATAATAAAATATGTTACTTCTAATTTTTTATCCTTGGTAATATTAGTAAGTTAATATATGACCTTTCAAGTTCAATGGAATAATAAAGTGAGAAAATGGGCTAATTATGCTGGACCCCACTTTCGAAGCCCAACATTCGGAAACAAACACAGAAGCAGTACTTGCTCTATACCGTACTAAACCTGTTTCGTGACATCAGGCATAACTTTTTGTACCAGACTCAGATTCTGGTGTTCTTTAGATGAATAGAAAGAAGACTTCAAGATCTACAACTCTTATGAATACCTCAAATACCCATTTTATCATATAAAGGGTCAAACATGGACCAGAAGATGATCTGGTCAAACTAAGATGAAACAGAAAGTCAACCTAAGACAAATTGGAAAAACGGGCATAACTTTCTGTACAGAACTCAGGTTTAGGTTTTCTATAGATGAATAGAAAGAGGACTTCAAGATATACAACTATTATGAGACCTCAAAGACCCATTCTATCATATAAAGGGTTAAACATGGACCAGAAGGTGTTCGGGTCAAACTAAGATGAAATAGAAAGTCAACCTAAGATGAATTGGAAAAAGGGGAATAACTTTCTGTACAGAACTCGGATTTAGGTGTTCTATAAATGAATAGAAATAGGACTTCAAGATATACAACTCTTATAAAGACCTCAAAGACCCATTCTATCATATAAAGTGTCAAACATGGACTAGAAGATGTTTTGGTCAAACTAAGATGAAATAGAAAGTCAACCTAAGATGAATTGGAAAAATGAGCATAACTTTCTGTACAAAACTTTGATTCAGGTGTTCTATA